>BDMV01000001.1:34111982-34512305 GCA_008326285.1 Oryza officinalis | reverse complement strand
GCCTGGGATCGAGGGGATTGAAGGATTAACACTGAAAGGTGCTGTTACAAGATTGACCCCCCAAAGGAATAAGGAAAGAAGAAAGAAAGCTACAGAAGTCCTATATATCCTTCTAGGAAACCTCTGAACTTGGAAATGCCAGTCGCCGCACACTCCCTACCTTCTTTGATGATTCTCACTATGACAAGCGAGATTGAGGACAAGATGTCGTCAAAGACGCGGGCTCCAGGAGACTAACAGCACGAGTGAGACAAAAGGGTGATGATGGTCGGGCGCAAGGCTCTGCCTCGCGAACAGCCACCAATCCGGGAGCAGGTTGCGGCGGCTTGGGGCAATAGTCGCACAGCCCACGTTGGAGATAACCTAGAGCTAGACCTAGTGGGCATGCAAAGACGCATTAGAGGATGATGTGGTTCACCATCTCTTGTTCTTGTGCACAGAAAGGAAAAAAGGAATGGCTATCCATGCCTCGGCGCAGCATAACATCAGCGGTCCAACAACGCTTCTGAAGCGCCAACAAAAGGAAAAACCGACACTATGGTTGCGCTTTTGCATGCTAGAGAAGGCTAGCACAAGCGAAGAAGTGCTGGCCCACGAAGATGGACTGATAAGCTAATGAAGTTGCGAAGGTGGCGCTAGCTATTGGACCACTGCGAAAGGAATCTGTCCTTGGTTCCTAGTTGCAATTGGAGAGGCTGAACCTTGTCCCAAAGCATGATAAATTAACTGAGGACTGGAACCGTCAATGCCCCTGGATGTTGAGCAGCTAGGCTTTGTTTGGAAAACCTTGCCCCATGGTGTGCAACTTGTGACGATGAGCCAGTATTGCTTGCACGAGATCAGGAGCAAAGGTTGCGACTGCCTCCTGTCTAGCCATGCATGGATCTGTCCAGAAAAGAGTCTTGGCCTGATCGCTCAGAGAAATCAAGGTGGAAGCATAGAACATGTCCGACAAGCTTTGGGCATGTTCCACCCTAAATCCGCCCTAGGTAAGGTGGCTTGTGCGCTACAGCCAGATCCACTTCACTTGGTAAGCAAGGCTTGCCGTTTTAAGATCCGTGATCCCCCAGACCACCATACTCCTTTAGTTGGCAAACCTTTGGCCAAGAAACCTGGCATTGACCACTGTGGGTTGAACCCGAATTAGTCTAGACAAAGGCTTGTTGCTTTTTGTCAATGGCCTTAATCACCTAGGATAGCATCCCTATCGCTAGCAGCATATGCACCAGGATAGAGGATAGCACTGATTGCACTAGCACATGGCGGCCAGCCATAGGAAGGAGCTTACCTTGTCAACTAGAACCTGCAGATGTGCTCTTTTCAGATCTTTTTCACCGAGGGCAGGATGCCAAGATACTTGCAGGGAAGTCGGCAATGGCACAAGGAATATCCTGGTGAACGATGGAGAGATCGTCCTCAGAGTAACGAATCATGGTGATGAAACACTTTGCGAAGTTGCTATGGAGACCGGAAGCGGCTCCAAATGATGACTAGATAAGCTAGACAAGCTCTAGATCCCGCACTGAGGGGGAGAGGAAGAGAACCAGGTCATTAGGATAGAGAGAAGCAAGATGATGAAGCAAAGTTAGTACACAATGTAGTTACATAAATCTGACGATGTAGAAATCAAATGTTACAGTGTAGTTATAGCACAATTGAATTAAAATTATACTAAATCAATTATAGTATATTTACGTTAAAAAGACATTATAAATAGTGGCGGGCATATGATTTTGAGGGATGGTATTCAAAATTTGCAAGATAATTCATGTTATATATATGTTCATGTTGTTAATGAAAAATAAAAGTATTTACTGAAAAAATAATTAGTTGTGAAAGAGAAATGGGAAATCATGGGTACTCCACCGAATACCCACGATCCTCCTGGGCCTGCCTCTTATTTTATAAAAGAAGACATGTCATATATAGTTTTTTTAAAGAAACTAGCATGATGGCCCACGCATAAGTAGTATAAAATGATATTAGTCAGATAAATATTTAAGAAACTCTACATTCATCTTTTATAGGGCATTTTAAAAAAGAAATTGACTTTTGCAGGCTAATTACTTTTTTTAGTTAGAATACATTACCTCCGTCTCTTTGAACCTATCAAGGGCTCTGCATATTCATGGGGTGCATATATTATATATATATATGAGTGTGCATCGAAAAAGTGACAAAATTGTTACGAAAATATCTCTATATATCTTCTATATATAGGCTTTTTCCCCCAAAAAATGAAAATGACTTTTGTGGGCTAATTAAATTTTAAGATACAATATATAAATTACCTCTATCTCTCTAAGCCTATAAAAAAAGAGCGTACATACTTAAGGGGAGTAGTGATAAATGTGCATGTATATCTTTCATACCATCGAAAAAGTGACAATTGAACGAAAAATGCAATGTTGTGAGTTCTACTGCTTTCTATAAAAACTGGGCCATTCCATGCCCTTTCTTAAAAGAAAAGGCTTTGTGTTGTATAACACGTTCAACTTTAGCTGTTTGCAATATTTTTCGTTATTTTCTTATGCAATGATTTGAGAAACATTAAAATTTTTAAATTTAACTGAATGATAATATGTGATTAATAAATTTATTCAATTTAAGAATACTATAAAAGGGTTAGAAACTTTTCCTTCTTCCTTTCTGTACACCCCCTCATGACCTCATCTTCTTCTCTCCAAGCCCCCTAGCCTCGCTGGATCCGTCACAGGTCCCATGAGACATTGATCTCCTCTCATCTTAAATGTTGTCCATTTTAACTTACATTAGTGATTCTTTTTTATCTTCCATTGCCCTATAACTCTCTAATACCTCTATAAACCTCTTTTATTTCCATAATTTTTTTACTATATTATATTTTTAGTCAAGCTCTTCCAAAGTAGCCAGTAGGTTCTTCTACGTGTCTTAACTTTTTTCCTCTGGGATATGATATTATTACACATTAGTAACATTCTATTTTTTTGGATAGGACATGTTGGTCGTCCCCAGGGACAATCTATGTTGGCTGATATAGATGCTCTCTTTTTTTAGAGTTTGATTAACATGGTGTTTTGGCTTCACACTAATTATGGCTACCACTTAACCTAATACGGTGAAGAGAGTGATTACGAATTATTTGTTGAACCAATATAATATATACCAAAAATTATAGTTTATTTTGTCTATTTTATCACCAAGTTGAAAAAGATAAAATAGATCCATCCGATATGCATGAACCTGTAGTGGACTGTCATCTAGCTAGCTGAACAATTATAGGCTAATATGTATGCCTGATTTTTCTGTACATATGCATTACTGTAGTTTGATTAGCCGATTAGGACATTATGTCCGCTAATATTGGAATGGAATCCGGAACAACCTCAACTGATCGGAAATAGATGTCTTAATCTGATAATTTTATTTTACTTGGTCTCTTTGATTTGAATTTTTGTTTTTCTCTTATTAATGTGGTAATTTCTAGACCATGAGAGGAAACATGGTGACTTCTTTTTCTATTATTTTATTAAGATAATAGCTTTTCTGGAGGACACTATACGCGTAGGGCGCCAGATTTTGGAGAAAAATCAAGCGCCCTAGCTTCCTGTGTGACGCTTTCTGCGTGTCTGGATGATGCTGCCCTACACTGCTTGCTGCTTCAGATGTGTATGACATAACTTTCTCTTCTCTCTCTTGCATGCGTATGTACTGCTGTGGTCATTTTGCATGTATAACTACTTTGTAAGCAAACTTCAAATATTTTTCTCTCTCAAAATACTTATGTAATGCAATATCCGATTACATCAGTGTATTTGTTGTAATTAAATCTTTACAACAAAATCTCACATGATCATGTTGTAGATTAAAAATATATATTCCTAATTGAAAAAAATTTTATATCGTACATGAAACAATAAAGGTTAAAACATCATAAGATATTTACTGAAACATCTAAAGAACATCACATACAATATTTGTAAATACACTAGTAAACCATAATATACATTTATTGAAACATTCAAATAATGCTATATGCAACGCTAAAAAGTTTTATTGCAACATAAAAACTTAAGATGTGTGAAACATTGAATTTTAATGGTTGAAACATATATACTTTTTATCAAAATATAATGGTGTTGTAAGATCTTATTGTATATATTTAATTGAAACGAGTGAAAGGATATAATTGGATCGTAAATTGAACAAATAATTAAAAAATATTTTAATGGTTCCTAATAACTTTCTTGTATGCCCACAAAGATAATCTCTATGGATGCAATGGATCTATACTTTACATGCAGCGACATGGAAGAGAGCGCAAGTAGGTAGGATTCGCATGTCGGGATTTGTATGTCTGTCACGGCTTCTGCTAATTGCCCAATATTTCCATCTTGATTGGACGCCCAATGTAAATAATTTCTCAACACTATTACACAAATAAATTTGTTAGGTGTCGATTGAAAACTGGCCATAGGTGTTGAATTTTTCAACCAACACCTACCAGGCGGCACAGATGTGGACACTCAAAAGTACTAGTTCCGGTGCCAGTTTAGGAACGGGCACCTTTGATGGTTTAAGGAATTAAAAAAAAAAGTGGCTTGCATCGGCTCAAATCGAGCCCAAAACATCAGGGACAGAAACTGAATCACAAATCATAAATTTTCAAAAAACCAGCCAAGAACATCAGGGACAAACTGAATCACAAATCACAAATTTTCACAAAAACTACCGCTGCCACTGTTCACAGGAGGATTTTCACTGTCAGATCCAAAACACAGTTAGGGTTTTTTTTGGGAGGGATGGATGTCACGCCCAGAAATTCGCTAACCCGAATTCCAAGCAGAATGTGTATTAAAATCCCTGTCCAGGACCAGCCAGGGTACACAAACGACAAAGTTGCCATACAGATCCATGTCTTACAAACACCATAAAAATCTCTTACATAAATGCAGCGGAAAAAGAAATACACAAGCTATTCTAGTTAACTAGATACTCGCAATGTAGCAACTCCAATCCACAGGCATCCTTGACGATAGCCACAAGCCTACTCTTCTGAAAAATCTTCCTCTGATACATACTCCAACTCTGATGTGGCGGAAAAATGAAGCAAGACTGAGTACTACCCACTGTACTCAACAAGTCATACCGGAAAGGAAATAATGATGCAAGTAATAACAAAGGAGGGCTAAAGAGGTTATTTGCATAAAATACGCATTTAAAAACAATAGTTGAATACAGTAAAAATAATTGAGTTAATTAATCAACATTGAACCATCACTGTCCAACGCTACACCACGTTGCAACAGGCCCAAACCCACCATCTGAACTACACCAGTTCCATTAAGTCAAATTATTAAAAAGTGTAACTAATCACGGTGAATCTGGTTGATCGCCCATAACCGCGGGCATGGCTATTCGAATAGTTTTACTCTGATCAGAGGTGTACAACTGTACCCACAAGACACAGTCCCACAACACGTTACCGTGCGCCGACATACCACCACGGTACACCGGAAAGGAAACTATGACAGGACCCTTCGCACAACCCTTCCTAACCAAGCGCACCACACCTCAGGTTTTGCCCCCACCTTTACACCAAGGCAGGCAACCCCCTCTCGTGCCTAGGTGAATCTGATAGCCGATCAACGGGTAAAGCCCCCGCCGACCCAACTCCATCATGTCCACCCTCGCCTGGGTACGTCGGCTAGGAAAAAGTCATACTACAAATCCAGCCATTACCCACGCTAGCTTGTGGAAAGTACGATAATTCTTTCAGGGTTTCCCGCGAACCGATCCTTAATTGTCATGAGCACGACCATCAAAACCATGTGCTCACAACCCACCATTATTCAATATTTTAGTTGAAACAATTATTTAAACATTCACGATTAACCATCGTGAACTAACATGAAATAACCATCATTAAGTAATAATGAGGCTTTAGTTATCCCATTAGTGAACTAATGTTTCTAAGCAGGGCTAAGCATGTTCTATTCTAGCAACTACTCAAATTATTTCCCAGGCTATCAAAGGACTACGATAATTGAAATATATAGCTGAGTACAATAGGTAAATAAACCCATAAATGACATTATAAAACAATGCAATATTTATAGAAAAATAGGACATTTCGCAATTTAGGTACAATATGTTCAAATGAATAAGTATGACTTGCCTTGCTCCTGTGTTGGGTCGACCTCGGCAACAACTTCGAAGTAAACCGGAGAGTCGGAATTACCGGAATCTAAGAGACAAACAAAACACACAAGCAAACAAGCTATAAGTCTACTGCGACAGAGAACAAAACCATTTTTAATGGATTCTAGACATTTTTATGAATTTTCTGCAACTTGAATGGACTCAAACGGAGTCCGGATGAATTAGTTATGAATTTTAGAAGATTAACTGTGTTTTTACTATCAACAAAAAAGTCCTTATTCAATTATTACGCAATAAACCCTAGGGTTGACGTCACTGACGCCAAGGTTGACGTCAGCGGGCTAGGGCTGACGTCATGCTGACGTCAGCGGGCGGCGGCGACTCCGACAGGTGGGCCCTACTTGTTGGTGGCATGAGGATCCCGGTCCACGGTGGACCGAGTCCACCGGCCGACGGCGGCGGCGCACCACGTGGCGCACACGTGGCGCCGACACGGCAGCCACGCGGCGGCCATGCGGCACGGCGACGCGGCGGCCACGTGGCGCACGCGCGACGCTGATGAGGCGTTGGCGCGGCGGCCACGCGGCATGGCCACGGCACGGCGGCGCGCACGGCGGTGGCCGAGAAATGGCGGCGCGGGGAGCCGTGGGAGCGGGCGGCGGCGGAGCGGTGGCCGAGCGGGCGGCGCTCACGGCGACGGCCGGGAAAGGGGAGAGAGAAAAGGGGTGGCGGCGCTCACCGACGAGGCGAAGGGGACGACGGCGGCGGCGGCGCTAGGGCTCGGGAGGGGCGGCGGCGCTTGGGGAAACGGGAAAGGAGATCGCGGGGAGCAAAAATATAAAGGGTCGGGGCTAGGGTTCGGTCGGTCGGGCGGATTCCTCGTCGGAGGAATCGGGCGGCGCGGGCGCGGCGGCCGGCCAAGTCGAAGACGGCCCGACGCCGGCCCTACCTGTCAGCGGCCGAGCGGGTGAGGGAGGCCGCGCGGACTTTCGGGTGGCTCGGGCCGTGGCCTCGGGCCAGCCCGAGAAGGGGAAGGGGCGGGGTGGCGCAGCGGCTTGGGCCGCCAGGGCCGGCCCGAGAGAGGGAAGTAAGCGACGGGGCGGCTCGGGCGGCTTGGGCCGGCCCGGGAGGGAAAGGGAATTGGGCCGATGGCCCAAAAAGAAAAAGGAAAAAGGAAAAGGATTTTTCAGGGATTTATTTATTGTGCTTGATGTTTTTAATTGATTAAAATTATTTCTAGGGCTCTGAAAATTTCACTAAAAATCCTTTTAATGTATTTTAACATGGGGAACTCAAGAAAAATCCCACCATGCCATTTCCACTTGATTAAATATGTTTTTAAATTATAAATTTGCTCTAGGTTAAAAAGAAAAATTTATTTGATGCGATTTATTTTACGAATTTTAACCTAGAAAGCAAACTTCGGGGTGTGACAATGGATAAGGAAAGGAGGTATATAGGAATATATAGAAGCGCTTGGAGTAGTACTATCATTGTCGAAACCTGATTTTGGCAATGAGAAAAGAAGGTATCGCACAAGTGCCAAACACGATGGGTTAGTAGACAAATGGATTTAGACATGTTCATGCCTTCTATAAAAAAGTAATACCCTACTCCTGTTTCGAAGATTGTATCCGCCGAGTTATGTATTGATCTCGTGATCAAGTTGTGTATGAAGAAAAACTTAGCTAATTGCTATTGCCTATCTATCCCTCAAGGGACATCCTGCCCTCTTTATATAGGTTTAGAGGGCAGGCTCACAAGTCGGAGACCAAACCTCATACGGCTTAGGACTCCTAAGCATTATCCATAATACTCCTGACTTAGGACTATAAGCCGTTCCTTAATACACAAGTTAACGTAATACTTAAGTCCTAAGCTTATTATATGATCATCATTTATAACCAATCCCCTAAAATTAGTCGGATAAGCTAGCCGTGTAGGTATATGGTACCCATAATCTCCACAGTTAGGTGCATCGACTAGATGCACCTAATTAGATGTAGCCCCTGACTATGTGTTTAGTTGAACAAACTAAGCATATAGTCAAGAACTGTAATCATCTCACTCATCCGAGTGGTCTTATATAAATAAATGCTTAGCCAAAACCAAAAGCATCCTGAAAAATCATATAGCACATAACCTCATTGACAAGGCACGGTGCATAATGACCCCGAGTAATAGCATCATATTGTGCTCATGCTACCCAAGCTGTCATGCCCAAGTCCCCCCGGTACACATGACTCCACCACTCTCAGGAATATATAGCATTTGTGGCATAAAATCCGAGTTAATCAAATCCATAAATAGATTTGCCAACCGCCTGAATAATATGACCAAAGTATAATCACCTAAGCCATAATATTGGTCCTAATCAGAAAAACACACCAAGGTGGCTAAATAGCATTGATATAAAATCAATTGCTTTATAAGAACCAAACAGCTCCAACAACTTATAGAAAAGTTGCCAAGATAGTTATAAAAAACTTTACTGTTTGTTACCTTCCAAATTGCATCGTACCAACTTTCAAAAAGTTGTGTAACTACTGTACGAAAGGATTTTGAAGGTATTGAGGAATAGATCACACGCATATTGCCAAGGCAAATTTGCATAAGTCCCTAGAGACACGCGACAAGCCACACTTGAGTCATGGGCTGCAAGCTTCCCATGGGCTTCGGCCCAAACAAGGGAAAACCTACCGATACCCTAATAAAATAACCACTAAAGTGCCATCGTCTTCCCCGCCGCTTCAACTTCTAAAAAATTTCCCTTTCACGCTCCTGTTCACAAACACCACCATAGAAACCTAGAACACCAAATCCGCCAAATCCATTCGTCCAGCCACTCCAAATCTCATCAAAATCCGCTGCGCTGATCCTGTTATTTTCATACTCTCCAAAAACCCCTTCCTCCAACTCTAAACTCGATCTACCCCAAATCTTGCTCATGGCAGAACAAAGATAAATTCCCTTCGACCAATGGGTAGCTTCTGATATAAAGGAATCAACGTTAAAGGAAATGGTGAAGGATGGAGTCCTTCCAGCGAAAGAGATCATTGGCTGGCATCCAGCATACGACGAGGAATTCCCAACTCCAAACACCGGTGAGATTGTCGTCTTCACCCACTTTTTTTACTGTGGATTTGGTCTGCCAATCTCTGAATTCTTCCGTGGCGTTCTTGTTTACTACGGCATCAAAATTTATCATCTAAACCCAAATTCTGTACGACACATTGCCATCTTTATCCATGTTTGCGAAGCCTTTTTTGGAATATATCCCCACTTCAATCTTTTTCGCCGCATGTTTTCTCTCAAAGCCCATCCGACCAAAGATAACCCCTGTGTTGTCCGTGGTGTGGGATTCCAACTCCACGGTACTCTCCGCAAAGACTACTTCCCTCTTCCCTTGAAAACCTCCAACAAGGACTAGCACGCAAACTGGTTTTATATTTTCAAACCTGCTCCCAGCCTGCCCAATTTTAACGGTCTTTCGCCAATCCAATGGGCTAACTGGAATGCCTTGCCTGAGGGCCAAAATTGGATAGAAGCAAATGATCTTTTAGCAAAAATTCTTGAAATGAAGAATAAGGGACTGCAAGGAGAACAAATCACTCGGCACTTCATCAAATCCCGACTGGCCCCTATCAAAGAAAGATCCAAACCAACTTTTGAATATGAAGGATAAAGTGATCCCAACCGGGAAGATCGGGAGTCATTAAACTTCCAAATCTTGTGCTCTCACATGTACAAGATCTTTTCCACCGAGATTGTAGTTGATTACAACAACAAACTGCCAGTTCTTCCTTACAATATTCATCGACCACCTCCTCCGGTATGTAAACTCCGCAGCTTTAATAACTTTTATCTCACCATACTCATCCATGTCTCTTAAAAAGGATATTGTTTGCAGGCAAATACTCTGATCATCTCTTGACCATATAAGGTATATCATGATGATGTGCCAGCCCAGCCGACTGTCAAGAAATCGACTGGTGGTCCAAAGATCAAACCCCAAACAAAAAACAAGAGAGCCGTAGCTGCAGTTGAAGAAACCAACAAACGTGCAACCAAGCAGAGAAAATTAATCATTGACAACTCGGACGAAGAATCTGACAAAGTCCAAACTCCCAAAGCCAGTATCAGCTCGCCTAAGCCATCCACTAGATCAGCTCCAAAAATCAGAAAATCTAACAGGTATCCATCGCATGACTTGTATTGTCTTTTTATTGAAAACTCATTTGACTTCATTCTGAACACCATGTTTCGTCTTCTGCAGAAAACCTTAAGACATTAATCCCACCGGCCAAACCGAAAAACCAACTCCAGCCACAGGGTCAGGAAACCAAGAAACCATAGATCAAGGGTCCAAGAACCCACCCTCGAGTGAGACAGCTCCTAGCCAGGAGCCCCCGACTGTCAGTCAGGATCTCCCAACTGGAAACCAGTCGGATTCGACTGAACAAACATCAGCACAAGGACTCCCGACTGGAAATCAGTCGGATAGGGAAAAGCAAGTTCCAACCAGCCAAGAAAATCTAGCTAAAGATCCCTCATCTACTACTGAAGAAACCAACAAGGATCAACCAACTAGGAACGCTGCCACCCAAGAAGACCATCGAGAGGCAACAACAGGTAAATCAGCTAATCATTAAATCTTTTGTCTTGAACATGATTCCTGAGTTCTATCATTCTCGTCTTCCTTAGAACAAACGACTGGAGAAGATGAAGAGATCCTCTGGCTAAAATCAACTGAAGACTCATTGCCTCCAGTCAAAATCGAGTGGCGTGATGCAGAAGGAAAAAAACAAGGCATCATACTCAACAAGCAAATAGAAACTGAAGAACGAGATCTGCTTGTTGCCAGCCTTAATGAAGCCACTCAACTAATGAACGTAAAAAGAAACCCCTCTTACCTCAACTGCTGATTCTTATACAATCAACTGACTTACTTTTTGTGATGCTGAGAATATACCGTCGCTCCCAGGCTAAATCTGATGCCTTGGAAAAGCTTGTTCCTCATGTTAATTCCTTAGAGAATATCCAACAAGAGCTCAAAGAAGCCAAGGAGAAAACCATAGCTAGAGAGACTATCTTGCAGGAAGAAATCAACAAGCTACGAGACATGAACTTAGAGCTTCGTGGTTCAATTGGAGGTAAGAAAAATTAACTCATCTACTCTTGATTAATCCATTTATCTCAATTAACACTATGTCTTCATGTACCAGCCAATTTAACCGAGATTGAATCCCTCAAGGCCCAGTTGAAGAAAGCAAAAAATGATAACGCCAAGCTTGAAACAGACAAAGCTAAAGCTATAGCAGAACTTGAAGGTAACCTTATATATCTCATATTATTGATTCGGCTTGTCTTGGTCATCAGTATAATCAGAATATTGTCAATCTTACAGCCAACAAGATAAAATCACGTGCTCAGTTCGAAGTCTTCGCTGAAAAGGTCCAAAGAGCTGAGAAAATTATAGATGATATTGCTAATGCAGCCACGCCAATCCTGTCAGCAATCTATCAGAACGGCCTTGGAACAAGTGCTGAAGATGTACTTGAGATATTTAACAAACTCAGGACAACTCCTAAAAAATATCTGGATAACATCACTAATGTTGCTACCATGAGTGCAAGTCAAGCTCTGGCGATGACGAAATCCCTCTATCCCCGAGTAGATATAAATTCTATAGGTGATGGCTTTGCAGACGGCACTTTTGATGAGCAAGCTTTAAAACTGATAAATGAAGCTCAGGAGTCTGCCAAGAAAATAGCTGGTGACGTAGTTGAAAACATCCAGGGATAAATTCTTGATGTAAAAAAAATCTTATCACCCAACTTGTAATTAGTTTATTTATGCTTATGCCCTGATTTGAATCTTGCGTTTAATTTCACAAAAATTTTCGTCCGACTGTCACCAAGCCTAAAACTTGATTAAGTCATCAAAAAATTTTCAGTCCTTATTCACTTGACTCAAATCAGAGCAAGAAACAATGATAAATCAAATATAAACAAGTTATATTCAATAAAAACTTCATACTTTATTGATACGCATAGCCTCCGACTGACAACTCAAGAAGGCAACTTACTTAAAGTCGGCAGTCGAGAAGAACATAATACAGAAAATTGAAATTAAGCATAATATTGACGAAGGTGTTCAATATTCCATGAATTCTCCATAATTGACGCGTCTTCATGCTTTAAACGATACGCCCCTAGCCGAGTGACTTCAGCGATTATGAAAAGTCCTTCCCATAACGGAGATAATTTATGTCTATCCTTCATCGTTTGAATCTTTCTCAGAAGCATATCACTAACAATAAACGCTCGTGATCGAACATTACAATTATGATAATGCCGAAGTCCTTGGAGATACCTCGCCGACTGAACAAGTGCAGCTTCACGAGCTTCTTCCAATTGGGTCAAGTCATCGGCATGGTCTTGATCATAACGCTCATCATTAAAATTACGAACTCGAAGAAATTCGAATTCCATCTCACTCGGCAACATGGCTTCAGCCTCATAAACTAAAAAGAAAGGCGACTGACCCGTAGCCCGACCAGACGTAGTCCATAATGACCACAAAACTGAAGGCAACTCTTGAACCCATCTGCCAGCATAAGGGCGCAATCTATCAAAGACTCGGGCCTTAATATCCGAAGGACCATGCCATTAGCATGTTCAACCTGTCCATTGCTTCTAGGATGTGCTACTGACGCATAACAAATTTTAACTCCAAAATCTTCACAAAATTCTTTGAAAACTCCTCTAGTGAATTGAGTCCTATTGTTAGTGATAATGCTGTTTGGGACACCAAACCGATGCACAATATTAAGGATAAAATCACACGCTTTGCCTGCAGTAACTGTAGCAACCGGCCTAGCTTCAATCCACTTAGAGAACTTGTCAATTGCAACAAACAAATGTATAAAACCTCCTAGAGCCTTTTTGAAAGGACCAACCATATCTAGAGCCCAAACTGCAAAGGGCTATGAAAGCGGAATCGTTTGCAACTCTTGGGCTGGAACATGACTCTGTCGAGCAAAAAAATGACAACCTTCACAAGTTCGAACCACTTTATCCGCATCGGTAGCTGCCGTAAGCTAGAAAAAACCTTGTCGGTAAGCTTTGCCTACCAAAGTACGTGCTGCAACATGACTGCCACAAATTCCCAAGTGAATATCCTGCAACAATTGTCGACCTTCCTCAGGTGTAACACATCTTAGCAAAACTCCGGACGGGCTTCTCCTGTACAACTCCGAAGCAACCATCACATAATTCTGACTACGACGTCGGACTCGCTCAGCGTCATCTCGATCTTCGGGTAACACCTGACGAGTCAGGAAATTGATTAAAGGTGTCCTCCAGTCGGCATCAAGCATGGAAACCTAGTTTGTAACCTCCTCTTCGGTGGCTCGCTTTTTAGCAACAGTCGGCTCGTGTAGATGCTCTACAAAAACATCTGTTGGGGCAGCCTCTCGTCTAGAGCCAAACTGAGCTAGTTGATCAGCCGCTTCGTTGTTATGCCTTAAGACATGTGATAACTCCAAGCCATCAAACTTGTCTTCTAGCTTACGAACTTCTTGATGATAGGCAGCCATGTTGTCGTTTAAGCAAGACCAATCCTTCATCACCTGGTTTACCACCAACTGGGAATCTCCTCGCACAATCATACGCCGTATACCAAGAGATACAGCAAGTCACAGTCCGTGAAGTAATGCTTCGTACTCAGCTACATTGTGTGAGGCCACGAAATGTACCTGAAGAACATACCGCAGTCTTTCACCAGTCAGGACGATTAAGACAACTCCAGCTCCTGTACCAGTAACCCGCTTAGACCCATCAAAATGCATAGTCTAGTATTGCGGCTCCTCCCTGGGTACGTCTCCTTGGCACTCGGTCTACTCGGTCACGAAATCGGCCAGGATCTGGGACTTAATAGATGTCCTTGCTTTGAAAGTTAACGGCATCAATTCCAGAGCCCACTTCGCAATACACCCAGTGGCCTCCCGGTTATGAGGGACATCGCCGAATGGAAAGGATGTAACCATAGTAACCGAGTGATTTTGGAAATAATGAGCTAACTTCTTGACAGATGTAGTCGATGATCTCGGTGGATGAGCAGGATCCGAGAGGTTGGATCAAGACGCCGATCTCCCTGGAGTCTGGACCCTATGTCTTTTTAAGGATACCGCAGCACGACGCAGATGCGAAAAGCTCTTCCGAGTGGTTTGAATCCGACTCGGGAGAGAGAGAGTCGAGGTAGGTCTCAACGGCGTTTGGTAACCCAAACGGCGCCGAGTGTTTTTTTCCTCCTGACTGGTTCAAATCCAAGTCAAGGAGGGAAATCTTGCCAAAGCTATCGGTGACAAAGTCGAGGCTATCGAAGCGGTACGATGCCTGATGTAGATCCCATCGCGCTTGTCGGGGAAAAAAACTTGACGCACCCCTACCTGGTGCGCCAACTATCGAAACCTGATTTTGACAATGAGAAAAGGGGGTAGCGCACAAGTGCCAAACACGATGGGTTAGTAGACAAAGAGATTTAGACAGGTTTAGACCTTCTATAAAGAAGTAATACCCTACTCCTGTTTCGGAGATTGTATCCGCTGAGTTATGTATTGATCTCGTGATCAAGTTGTGTATGATGAAAAGCTTAGCTAATTGTTATTGTCTATCTGCCCCTAAAGGGACGTCCTGCTCTCTTTATATAGGTTTAGAGGGCAGGCTCACAAGTCGAAGACCAAACCTCATACGGTATAGGACTTCTAAGAATTATCCATAATACTCCCGACTTAGGACTATAAGCCGTTCCTTAATACACAAGGTAACGTAATACTTAAGTTCTAAGCTTATTACATGATTATCATTTATAAACTATCCACTATAATTAGTCGGATAAGCTAGCCGTGTGGGTATATGGTATCCATAATCTCCACAATCATGTAGTATGACGAACGACGAGCTAGCGCGCATGCATGCATGATTAAGTTTGCCTTAACTACAATTAGTATTTACGAGTGCACCTGTGATGGAGTCGCTAATTAACAGACCTTGCATAGCCACACAACACCACAAAAATGGGCGGTCGTAAGTCCCCTCTTACTCTTGCTGTGTGCCTCAGGGCCAGGGGCCACTAAGGGCATCTTCAATGGAGGCCACATTTAATAGCGTTCTCACGTGGGTCATATGTCAGTCTGTAAATGGGACGGGTTGGCCCGTTAGGATTATCGGCCCGTTCCTAAATTTTGTCACAATTAGGTTCGTGGTCCGGCCCATATAATTTTAGGGTCGAGCGAGTCAACGGCCCATTAAACCTAGGGTCGACCGATGCCGTACTCCTGAGTCCTGAGGATAAGCGCATCTCGGCATCTTGCGTGAAGCGTCAGCCGCGGCTGCTACGGGTGGCGGCTCCAGCGTAGATCGAGGCAACAGCGGCGTCTTCAGACGCGTGCTCCGACGTTGATCAAGACAGCGGCGGCTCCCCGCCCTCGCTCTCATCCTTCAACTCCCTCCACCCACCTGCGCAAGAAGAGGAGATAAAGGGATTTGGTGTGTGGAGAAACCCTAATCTGATGCCAATGTATTCCGTTTGATCTTTAGGCATGGGTTGAGATCGTCTTCGCTAGCTTGGCCGATCATTTCAATCTCTGTGAGAATTGTTGTGGTAAGTTGGTTAATTCTTATCTGATCCACGTCAACTAGAGCAGAACCAGTTCTTTCTTTAAAAAAGGAACAGGCTAGCGAATTCAGAGCACCAAAATGATTTTCTCTATCAACTTGTATTGTTCCTCGCTCAGTTAGCTTGCAGTGCATCTATTATCCATGGTGATTTGTGATAACTGTAGTGCTGCAGCTTGATGTCTGGAAAAAAGAAAGTCATATAATGTTCTATTGTCGTGCACTCAAAAGAATTTCAGAAAAGAAAATTTATATGCCATAGTTTATGATACATTTGCTTCATGATGTGCTGATCATGGTAGAAATATGCAGTATTTTTTCAGAGAAGGAAAAAGTCAAAAGATTTGCTTGCTTCACATCACAAGATGATTTATTCAGAGAAATAAAAGGCTTCACATCACACGACCTTAGTTACATTCCAAAACTTTTGACAGAACCATCTTTTTAATTTTAAAAAAGCAACTTTTGACATATCTGCAAACTTCTAGACATGACCTTAGTTACATCTCGAGCATGATCTCCTGTATTCCTTGAAAACTAGCTATCAATTATCATCTTTAATTAACAGCTCCTGCATGTATTATCAATTAACCACCCTTAATTTCCTGCATGAATGTGTTTATGTGTGGACATTGGATACTCTTTTAGCCGTATTTTGCTGAGAAATATTGATCATTTGATCTCTCTATCATGTTTTTCTGTAGAACTTGGACGAGTCAATGGAGTGAATGGATTGTGTAAGTTTGGAAATGCCCAAATGAAGGATCTGTTCTGTAATCATCATCGCATAGATGATATTTTCTAGCTTTGATAATTTTTAGTCCGCCACTTTGATCCTAGAAAGTTGCATTTTGTTTGAACTCAATCTGATGCCCTGGATATTTGTGATGTTTAACTTCATATTTTGTGGATGATATTTGATCCTGGAAGACTGCGTTTTTAGTGTTGTTGATTTGCTTTGCACAAACAGAAATTTCTGTAGTGATATTTGATCATGGAAAGCTACATTTTTAGTGACAGAAATTTTTGTAATGATATTTGATCATAGAAGGCTCTGTTTTTTGATCTGTCAAGTATCAACCACGCACAGGCCCACGTGCTCTCTACCCACACCCAAGCAGACAGCCCACAAACCGGGTCGGCCACAAACCTAATGGGCCAGCTGCACTTCCACCAGAGACGGGGCAGGCCAAGGCACCAAAATAGATACAGAGGGTATAGGGGATGGGCCGGCCTGATCCACCCCTTTTGCAGGCTGAGTCATATGGGCTAAGGAAATCATGAGACACCCATCTCCCAATGAAGGATACTATTCAACTGACCCTACCAAATCTGAGGCAACAAGGTGAAGGCATTTTAGCCCACAATAGTCGTACCCCAACCCATGAAACCACATGTATGTTTTTCCTCCCTTACCCTCAGCCCACCGACTGCCTAGCTTCTCCCTTCCTCTTCTCTTTTTCTTCACCCATCCGACAAGACTTCTCGTCTCCTCTGCCCACCCGTCTTCGACCCCACCACCGTCGCTGTCGGAGCTCTCCCATCGCCGCCGCCGACCGCCCCCATCGCCCGTCGCCGATGGAGCTTGGCTTCACTATGCCGGATCTGGTGGGCCGTGCCATCGCCAGGTCGTGCGCCGCTGACTCCAAGGAACTTTACGACCGCCCCGCTCTTCCATGGAGATTCACCACCGCCTCACCCATCGCCGACGAAGCTCGGCTTCACCGCGCCAGATCTGTTGGGCCGCGTCGTCACTGTCGCGGATCGTCTCCATCGCGCCGCCGACTCCATGGAGCTTCACCACCGCCTCGCCCGTCCATGGAGCTTCACCTATGGAGCTCCTCTTCATCGTGTGATGAGGCCAAGGGTGGAAGGGGAAAATACCTACGCGGGAGTGCAAGGGCTAGCCATGGCGTCACCCAACGCAGAGCTTGGCTCCGTGGTTCTGCGAAAAGGAGACAAGGAGCACGGGGAGGCGCGTACCTTGCAGAGACGCCGTGCCTCTCTGTTGGGAGACGACTCTGGCACAAAAAAAGACGGCAGTCGAACAGCATCGTTAGGGCAACGAGCCGAAGACTAACATTGGGGATGGCCTAATACCGAGTGTGGAGAATATGGGTACCGGGTATGCACACGGCCTCCATATTCGACTAGAGTTAGAAGGTGGGCTAAATTCATATATTATGTAATATGGTAGGACTCGGTCATAATATTACCTTGTGTTCTATGGCATGGCCTAGAGTCTCTATTGAGTACTACCATATAATAGATTAGAAAACTGATGTCGTATATGGCTAGGTTTTTCTCCTTGTAACCTTGCCCCCCCAACCTATATAAGGTGGTCAGGGAGCCCTATAGGGATAAGATCACAAGATGATCATAGAAATATTCACAATTCGATCGTCAGATCAATATACACCCGGTGGATACAATCCTCAAACAGGAGTAGGGTATTACCTCTCATTGAGAGGGCCTGAACCTGTCTAAATCCTTGTCTTCCGCATCCATCCACTTTTAGGTCTCGTGCGCTACACCTTTTATTATTGCCGAATTCCAATTTCGACAGTTGGCGCGCTAAGTAGGGGTGCGTCGAGAATATCGTCGACAAGTGAAATGGAATCAATCTCAGGAACTATCGGATCCGTCTTCGCTTGAAGACAGGATTTTCGTTTCGGAAAACTTGACTTTCTTACCAATAGCTTCGACAAGCTTTCCCTCTCTGACTTGGCTCTGATCCAATCTACCGGGGAGATCAATTTTGGTTATGGATTCGTGGCTTCGCTGTGTGGCCAACTGGTCATGAGCCTCCTCCACCGTCGTCGAGTCCTTTCCTTAAATCAGCAAGACTCAAGCCGTCAACCGTCAAGCAAACGGAGGTTCCATGTCCTGGTCGTCTATCTGCCAAGACGTCGAGCCCATGCGCAACAATGTATATCTTGTACAGAAGTCTGAACAGCATACGTCAGTATATATTGGTTCGGACTTATCAGGAAATATCGTATATGATTCAACTGGGCATGCTCCGATCTTTTCCCAACACACCAGTACACGGTGTTGCCTTGTCTCATACCGTGACAAAAAATCAACAATACATGCTTGTTGTGTCCGATGGCTGACCAGGTCAAAGCATGTAGAGCTGATGACAAACCATCACCAGATTTACCATTTTAAATTTTCTTACATAAATTATATCAATTCACAGATCACTAATTATTGTTTGATCTGTTATTTTTTTACGCACGTACATCGGTTGGTGGATTCCGCCGTCGTTGTTGCTGACCGACATCGTCTTCACCACCGGTTGCCGTCATTACCGCCGACTAGTTTCTTCGTCTCCACGGATGGTGTACTCCGCCGCCGTCGCTGATGGCGACATCGTCTTCACCGTCGGTCGTCTTCGTCATCGTCGACTGATTTCTTCGTCTCCACGATTGGTGTACTCCGCCGTCATTGCTGATGGCGACATCATCTTCACCGTCGGTCGTCTTCGTCATCGCCGATTAGTTTCTTCACCTCCATGGTTGGTGTACCCCACCGTCGTTGCGGATGGCGACATCATCTTCACTGTCGGTCGTCTTCGTCATCGCCAACTAATTTCTTCACCTCCAGATTGGTGTACTCCGCCGCCATTGCTGATGGTGACATCGTCTTCACCGTCTGTCGTCTTCGTCATCGTCGACTGATTTCTTCGCTTCCATGGTTGGTGTACCCCACCGCGTTGCTGATGGCAACATCGTCTTCATCGTCGGTCGTCTTCGTCATCGCCGACTGATTTCTTCGCCTCCACGATTGGTGTACTCCGCCACCATTGCTGATGGTGACATCGTCTTCACCGTCGGTCGTCTTCGTCATCGCCGACTGGTTTCTCTGCCTCCATGATTGGTATACCCCACCGCTGTTGCTGATGGCGACATTGTTTTCACCGTTGGTCGTCTTTGTCATCGCCGACTGATTTCTTCGTCTCCACGGTTGGTGTACTCCACGCCGTTGGTGATAGCGACATCGTCTTCACCGTCGGTCGTCTTTGTCATCATCGACTGGTTTCTACGCATCCATGGATGGCATACTCCGCTGTCGTTGCTAATGGCGACATTGTCTTCACCGTCGGTCATCTTCGTCATCGCCGACTGATTTCTTCGTCTCCACGGTTGGGGGATTTCGTTGCCGACTGATGTTTTCGCTTCCATGGCCGTGTCTTTTTGTCACGTTGTTGGGAACCTTCACCTCCACCATCGATCGCCTCCATGCTACTTTCTCAGTTGGTGTCTTCGTCATCATTGATGGACGACCTTGTCCCTAGAACGGCCACCTCTGCCGTCACCGGTGAAAATACCAAAAAGCTAAGTCATCATTAATTTTCTTCTTTATATGATATTTTCCTTTTTTCTCTGCCTCACTACATCAACCGGTGCTTTGTTGAGCAGTGAGTCAGGGGCTACAGATATTATATCATATTTTTGCAACAATTTTTATAATGTTTATCTTGATTGCTTGCTTGATTGCTTGAGTGCTGGTCGGGTTATGAAACTCTATTTCTCTATACTTTCCGTTTGGTTTGTCGATGAATAGATGCCTTTGGGTCGAATCCTAGCACCCGAGGGCTCGTTGGATGGAGTGTATAATGCAAGGTGCTAAGTCTTACTCGGAAGAAATCAAAAGCATAGAGATAAGATAATTTATTTCCTGCTCTTAACAACTACAAAAGTACCTGACTACTAAATTCTAATATGTCAAACTTTCTTCCATTAATGACGAACTCATGTCAATGACTAGTCGGGCAGAGTATTTAAACATGAGGAGTCATCTACTCGAGGAAATCAAAACCAACAAGAGGAAAAATACATATTTATAAATATTTTAAAATGCTTGAATTTTTCTCAAGTATTATATTTACATCAAATACTACTTATCCTACATATTTATACTACAGGATCCATATCCAGATATGCATAGTAAGGATTCAAGGCTATAAGCTTATCTCCTATGCTTCGGGAATGGATCAATCAGAACATCACCGCCGGCTTGCCTTCCTCGCCGTTGACTGGTGTCTTCGCCTTCACGGCTAGATTACTGTGCTGCCGATTGATGGCGTCTTGTTCTTCACCACAGACTTGCCTCCGCCGTTGCCGACTGGTGCCCTCGCCTTCATGCTTGACCTACGTCGTCGCCACTGATGGGCGTCTTCTTCTTCATCACCGGCTTGCCTCCACCGCCGTGACTGGTGTCTCCACCTACACGGTTGGTTGGTCACACCTCCGTTGTTGGGCGTCTATGTCTTCATCGTCGGCTTGCCTTCGCCACCGCCGACTGGTGTCTCCGCCTACACGGTTGGTTGGTCACATCACCGTTGTTGGGCGTCTACGTCTTCATCACCGGCTTGCCTTCGCCGCCGCCGACTGGTGTCTCCGCCTACATGGTTGGTTAGTCACACCATCGTTGTTGGGCGTCTCTGTCTTTATCGCTGGCTTGCCTTCGCCGTCGCCGAATGGTGTCTCCTTCTACACGGTTGGCTGGTCACACCATCGTTGTTGGGCATCTACGTCTTTATCATCGGCTTGCCTTCACCGCCGCCGACTGGTGTCTTTGCCTACACGGCTAGCCTATTATGTCGCCGCTCATGGACGTCTTTGTTTTCACCATCATTCTGCCTCTTCCGTCGATGACTGGTTTTTCTTCCGTCGACTGGTGGTTTTGCCTTCACAATTACGCGTCTTCAACATCGTTGTTTGAACCTTGTCTTCGCCACCGGTTTGCCTCTGATGCCGTCAACTCATGTCCATGTCATTACAGCTGTGTAATTCTGTCACCATTATGGAGTGACTTCATCTTCATTGTCTTCGGCACCGGCAAATTCTATTGCCTCTACTTTGCAAGCTTTGTTACTTCACCAACCACGACGTCTCCAAGAGTCCCGATTGAGTACTACCATGTAATAGATTAGGAAAACTCATGCCGTATACGGCTAGGTTTTTCTCCTTGTAACCCTGCCCCCCAACCTATGTAAGGTGGGCAGCCCCCCAACCTATGTAAGGTGGGCAGGGAGCCCTCTAGGAATAGGATCACAAGATGATCATAGAGATATTCACAATTCGATCGTCAGATCAATATACACCTGGCGGATACAATCCCCACACAAGAGTAGGGTATTACCTCTCATTGAGAGGGCCTGAACCTGTCTAAATCCTTATCTTCCGCATCCATCTACTTTTAGGTCTCGTGCACTACCCTTTTTTATTATTGCCGAATTTCAGTTTCGACAGTTGGCGTGCCCGGTAGGGGTGCGTCGAGAGTATCGTCGACAAGTGTGATTGAATCAATCTCAGGAGCTATCGGATCCGTCTTCGCTTGAAGACAGGATTTTCATTTCGGAAGCCTCGACTTTCTTACCGACGGCTTCGACAAGCTTTCCCTCTCTGACTTGGCTCTGACCACTGGGGATGGCCTAATACCGAGCGCTGATGGCCCGCAATCAAGTTCCAGCCTGCTATCTCTGTGTGTTGCATGGGCTTCGATTACAGTCCATCCCACACGCCCTTGTGCACGGGCAGTATATAAATTTGTATGTGTGACATCTATATCCATAAACTCTAAAAATATATTTTTAGATCCCGGAACTTGATTTAAAAATTAAATTATATAAGAAAGAAGGAAGAAGAAAAAAAATGTTTTTGTTTAATTTTGAAAAAAATAAAATTAAAAAAGAGAGGAGAAAAAATAGTTTTTTTAACTCTTTTTATGTGATTGACATGTGGGTCCCATGTCACGTAGGTGCTACCGTGGGATGTCTCGTCAGTGCAAGGATTGTGTTAGAGCCTGTTTATACCTATTTATATGACACCCAAGATAAGTTCGAGAATCCGAAAATAAATTTTGAGAGTTCATGGGCTTATATGATATACCCGCATAAGTTTAGGAACCGTCTGTGCACTTTACTCGAGAAGTAATATTAAGATGCTTTTACGTGAAGTCTCTAGTCTTTTTGTCCCTCCTGCTTCCGACCCAACATGAGACGAGCAAGAGAAGGTGAGCAGCGTGGTGTGGTACGATTCCTCCTCCTCCACAATGGTGGCGAATTTAAAGTCCTGTCACGTACGGCCTTCCTCTGGTGAGCTCACCCTAACGACCAGGTCAGCTCTTTATCGATTTGTTTCATACACAAGCTCCGGCGGCAAGCAGTGCCACACCACCGCTTCAACATGTCACACCAGTCTCTTCCTCGCTACTAACCTCACCATCCAACCTAAACTAACTGGCACCCCTTTCCCCCGAAATTCACCCAACCCAACACTGAGCCACGGCTAATGGTTCTACTGATGCCCACTGCCGGTCAGCCACAACACCTGCCATCAC
Organism: Oryza officinalis; assembly: GCA_008326285.1. NCBI lineage: Eukaryota > Viridiplantae > Streptophyta > Magnoliopsida > Poales > Poaceae > Oryza > Oryza officinalis. Next base: position 34,489,134 of record BDMV01000001.1, on the reverse strand, counting down.
TCTAAGCCCAAACAATCCTCCCACCCCCACCTCACAACTTAAAGCTAACCTAGCTCCACGGTCCTGACCCTACATGGTTGTGCTTGTACACCCCAAGTCGTGGCCTCCGCCAACCTCTCAATTCTCACACGATGTTGGTAGACTCTCCTCCAGCATGACCTCCATCCCGCACCAACCTCTCTCGCCATGACACGTCGCGCATAGCGAACTTGAACCCTCGAGAGCAACCTTCCTCTAGTGCCACATTATCGGCTTCCCTTCTCTCCACCTCCTTTCCAAGTTGGCATATATTCTTCAAGCTTCTTTTGACACAGGGCCCTAAAGTGGGCTCCAGGGACCTGTTTGGTTCGGGACCAGGGCCTATTTGCAATGCCCTCAAATATCATGAAAAATAAAAAGGTTCGAAACAATTTATATCCAAAAAGTTTAATTTCCGAAAACCCTAAATTTATACTTTTGAATTTTGAACTCAAAATGTGTGATTTCAAATTCTTTTACAACTCAACAAATTTTTCACAAATATCCAGAAATATATTACAGCACTTCTATACTAAAGTTCTGTTACTAAACCCCTCCACTCTAGGCAAATTAAATCCCTGAAAATTCCTTCAGAAAAATGAGAAAGTGCACTATTCATTTTCTGCCAAGTTATCAATCAGGGTCCAAACCCACTGGACCAGCCCAAAACCATAGCCTGGCCCAAGAAAACCCCGATGGCTAGTTACCTGGGCCTCTTGGCCCAAGTAACGCCTATTTGACACGCTCTTACTTTCCAACACTTTCCTGGTTAGTTGTTCCTATCCCATATCACTCTTGGAAATGCTAATTGGGAAATATTTGTGCAGTCTTTTCACGCGCTAATCTGTCAGCCCAAGGTATCTTCCCTTTTTTGGCCCAAGGAGCTTTTCTGGATTCGGCCTTTCTTCCATTTGTGGTATAGGATTTGGTTTGGTGTGGGCTCAGCTCGTTTCCTTTTTCATGGGTTGAGGGGGACAAGCATGCATATGTTTTTGGGCTATTTTATTCCTAGGTCAGTTTAAGCCCAATACAAAGTTCATAAAAACATTTTTCTCACATCTTTAAATTTGTTTCTAAATTCTTTTCAAATTCATTGACATTTTTTTTATCGAATGTTTGTACATGAAAAGTTTATATGTATAAATTTTGTATGTGTAAAGTTTGTACATATAAAGTTTTGCGCGTATAAGGTTTCTATACTTCTTTAAATGTTGCTAGTGGTGGTATTCAAGTTTGCCTCCAATATCATAAACTAACATGTGGGGTCATAAGCATAAAGTCCACACAACATTTGAATGTTGCCTCAACGGATTGTACACTGACCAAGGTATTTGTACAGTATGGGGATTGTTGGAACTAAGGTATTCGCGAGAGTCGATCAAGCAAGCAAAAGACAGAGATTTATATTGGTTCGGGCCCTCAAGATGAGTAATAACCCTACTATAGTTTATATGGATTATTATCAGAAAAAAACGCTCAGAATATAATAAGGGATAGAACAACTGATTGATTTCATCGACTACAAGCTGTCGAGAATGGCCCGGCGAGATCTATTCGGCAAATATGGCAAAGACTTCCTCTAGATTGCTTCTGGGCGTAGATTTTGGTTTGGTTTGTAATTGGTCACCCTCCTTGACCATGAGGGCCTTGTTTATGTAGCAGAGATCACCTTCTCCTCCAAGTAGAACATGGAGAAACAGAACAGAATACGGCTCAAGGAAACCTTATCTTCCCTAAGTAGGACTCTGACACCCTCTATTCCAGGAAGATAATTTTCTTCTCTTTCCATCGTATTTGTTTTATTAAAAAATACCTTGTTGTATACTTTTAGGTATATGGTTCTACCGTATTTCATTAACTCATGTATAGGAGGTATGCCCTATCCTTGACTCTGACAGTAGCCCTTGACTTCAATGCAAATGATTTTACTGACATCCTTCAACTGCTTTTCCGAAAACAACTGTTGTCGAACTCATCAGACCATTCTCGAACGCCAAGAAGGTATAGAGAAGGCGACATGGTTGCCCCAAATCCTAAGTCTCAACATAGGCCAGTCATTCGGATTGAAGTCAGAAAATCATAACTGTTATAAACAAATCGGCTAAACCCCGGCGATGATTTCTCCGTCTTCTTTGAAATTTGAACCATCGGATAGGACCTATAAATTGTACTTCTGAGATCCATTTGGGTTCTGTTTGCCAAAGCAAGAAACCTCAAACTTCTCCCCTACGCCCCTAACGTTCGCCGCCTCGTCTTGCAAAAAACCCTAAACCATAATCTCTTTCATCCCCTTTCAACGATTCTCAATGGATTTCCTTGCGTCTAATATCGGCTATGCTAAGATGAAGGAGCTACAATTGGATGGTGCTTTGCCGAGTGCCAAAGTGGTGGCGTGTTCGGAAGGAGGTACCGAACCCTTGATAAATCTTGGCCAAATAGTCATTCTTGCCTCTTTTGTCCAATGTGGTTTTCTCATTCCTCCTTTCGAATTCTTGTCCTTGCTTCTTGATTTCTACAGAATCCATCTCCTTCATCTTAACCCGAATTCCATTGCCTTTTTGAGTATCTTTACCCATCTATGCGAGGCGTACCTCTGGGTACAGCCTTTTATAGATTTGTTTAGATACTTCTACGAGGTAAGATGGCTAGAGGCCTCCAAAATCTTGGGATATTGTGGCCTCCGTCTTCGGGATGGGATGAAGGATGAATACATTCCTTTTAACTGCCCGTCCTCCAGAAAAGATTGGCGGAAGAGCTGGTTTTACCTCCATATCGAGGACCGATCTCCCGTCCTTGAAACCTCTTACCAAAAACCCACACGCCTAGAGACATGGACTTTCAAACCCTCGATGACCTCCACCTTAGCGATTTTTGAAAAAAAAAATCCATGATCTCCGAGAACGTGGTCTGACCGGATATGAAGTCATCCAAGACTTTGTCTATCGTCGGATCTAGCCTTTCCAGGCCCGTTCTCACCCCGTGTACCTGTACATGGGGGAACATTACGAGACACGGCTTTCGCATCGGGGTACAACTTATGGTTCTTTTATTGTTGATATAGAGAACCAAAGTTGTTTTTCAGCTGATAACCTTGTCATTCTTGTATCAATCACAGAGCTCCTTGAGGACACTGTGGCCAAGCGCATCGGCAAGGTGGTAGTCGACCCACCGTCGTCCGTCGCCGACATCCCTACTCCACTCTGTGACCTCCCGCCGATAGATCGCGACACCATCATGAACATAAGTATTTCCAACCACCACTCCATGTCATTCATTCCAATGCTCGTAGGAGTAGTAATCTTATTTCTGTCAGGCATTACCCTTAAGGAATGTAATCGGCCCGCTCGTTAAGGACGTAATCGGCCCGCTCGTCGATCACCAGGCATCTGCTTCCTTGAAGGAGTAGGCGGTTTCCGAACAAGCGGCCGTGGCCCTCGCCCCTGGAGGTAGTGGGACAAAGATGAAGCGCTTGCCTACTCTACCAAAGACCTCAGGGACAAGGAAGCTGGTGTGGACCGGTGGCACCGAGGTGAGACACTAAACTCAGGTTCACTGTAGAATTGCGTTAGTCGTTTCTGTCCTCACCCTTTCTTTTCTGCAGACAACCTCTAGTGCAAAGCCGGCCTCCACGAAGAAGATGATGTTGCTGAAGAAGCAGAAAAATGGGTAAGTGAAATCCTGTCCTACCTAGATCCATCTTCCTCCATCCTCTGTAGTAATGAGACTCCTTTGATTGCAGCCCCTCCCCCTCAAACTCAGGCCAAAGCACTGGTGCCTGAGAAGAGGCGAGCTCTAAATCGTCCCTCTCGACAAATGTACTCCCCCCACATCCCCCCTCAACTGGTGCCCTTACGGTCTTGGGGCCGTCTTCATCCGCCGACAAGCTTTTGCATGCTTGTCGGCTGATTGAGACGAGCACCCGAGACCTCATCACCGAGATTGGATGGCTTGGAAAAGCCGCGTCTACTGCCAACGACCGCTTCGTAGCGCTGGAAGCACGGGTCGACAATGCCAAACTACGAGAGGTGCTGGTGGGGAACGATTGCTTGCGCCGGGGTCTTGAGTATGAGCTCTCAGAGACGAGGGACAACCCGTCCTCCCTCCGTCAGGCCTTGCACGAGAACTATGGGCGTCTCGACGTGGTGGCCAAATGGTTGGGAAAGCATGTCGAGCACCCAGCCTTCCCCAACAAGACAACTGTGATGGGGTCCCTTGGGACCCTTATCATGGGGCTAGAGACTGCCGCCAACAACCACGCCAAGCAGGTAGCGGACGGGGTGCGCACCGGGCTCATGTTTGGACCGTGTCATGTCCTTACGTGCCTCAGGCTCACTCACCCCGTGATCAATCTGGAGGAAACCTTGACCAAGGGGGGAGCCGACGAGCGCCATGACGACATGATGTCAGAGGTGGAGGAACTTGGGGAATCGGTTATCCCCTTTTTTGAAGAGTAAATTTTTAATTTCACCCTTTATTGTAATAGACATGGACAAGTATTCGGCTTGATGTGTAGAAAATATTTCCCTTTTGCAATATCCGATTCTAAATTTTCATACGTTCGATGTCTCTGTATTGTAGATTTCTTGAAGTTGTGAACGAGGACGTTCAGCAAGGTGGACACCCGTCACACATAGTTGTCGAACCCAGTACGCCCCAGGGCTCCTCGATGCGAAGTGACGAACGACATGCCTTGGTTGCTGTCGCTTCCGACAATGCCTTGGTCTTCGAGGAGGACCAAGTGACGTCGCCGCGCGAACAATGCCATGGTAAAAAAACTATTAACATTGTAGCATATTGCCTTTGTACTCAGACCAAAGATTTGCTAACGATATTGTTTTTCTAGACCTTAGATGTTCTTTTGCAGAGATGGAAGGGCGAGCAGAGTATTGGAAAACTATGTACGAGAACAAAGGACTAGAGAGAGCCACCGACAACATCAGGAAAGATCAGGGCACAGAGCTTCTGAGGGGCAGGGAGATATGAATCTCGGCACACCTCGAGAACTGCTGCTTCGTTCTACAGCGATTGTGCAAAGAGTTGCATGTGGTTCCTCCTTCTCTTGAGAAGTTGGTCTCCGGGTACCTAGGGTTGATATGGGGCACATGCAGCATGCTTCTTGGCACTGATCAGTGGATCGATGACAGCCTGAAGTAGGAATGTCGTCGGGCTAGCCGATACACCGAAGGACATGTACTTGTATGTATCCATGAATCTCGTCCCCATATGGACCTGAGCTTCCTTGGGGACGGATTTACGCGTTCTCGAAGGACTGCCACCAAGATCGACCAGCTTGCGCAATCTCTCGCTCCTCTGATTGTAGATATCTTTTCCACGATGAACTGGCAATGACCTTCTTGGTAGGTTTAGTCGTTCTATTACCCTGTAAAGTAATCTAGACAAGACATTACTAGAAACTAAAACTTAATAAATTTTTAAAAGTTGCATATGACAATAAGAGAGTATTCCTAGCCCCCAGCTAGTTTTATGAAAAGCATATTTCAATAAAAATAGCTTAAAATTTCATACTTGACCAAATTGAAGTAGCGAATTTCCAGCCCCCAGCCGTGAAGTTGGAAAAACCAATTCCCGATTACACGGCTAGTTAATACGTTACAGTGGGTACTCTAACATGACCAAATCTGACATGCCCGTTTGACCCTTGGTTGGGGACCCGGTAACTAGTCAGCATTAACGTAATAGATCGATAGGAAATGACATCGATTTGCGGCAATATGAGACAAAAGGGGTTCATAGAATAATACATTGAAATAAATAAGACAAAAGACGTATATATATATATATATATATATATATATATATATATATATATATAAACTGATACAAATCAACTTACAGGTTAACCTCTAGTCTTATACATAGAATTTTCGTAGTTGATCAATGTTCCAAGAATTGGATAACACGTGGTCTTCATCGTCGGCGATTTTGTACGCACCTGATCGTAACACTTGTACCACCGTGTATGATCCCTCCCACTTTGGTGAGAGCTTGTTGCGCCCTACCTGGTTTTGTACTCGTCGGAGGACGTAATCGTTGATGTCAAGTGTACGAGCTTGAATGCACTTCTCGTGATGGCGACGTAGGGCCTGTTGATATCCGATTGCTCGGATGACAACTTGTTCTCGGTGTTCTTCCAATAGGTTGATGTCGTCAGCTCACCTGTTGCCCTAGTCCTCATCTGAGTACTCCTGAACTCGTGTTGATCGATAGCGTAGCTCAATGGGGAGCATGGCTTCAGATCCGTACACGAGAAAGAACGGTGTCTCTTTGGTTGGTGTAGTCGGCGTGGTATAGACTGCCCATAGAATAGAAGGGAGCTCCTCAACCCATCGTGAGTCGTAGGCTAGAAGCCTATCGTATACACGTGTTTTGATCCCTTGGAGCATGATCCTGTTTGCCCGTTCGACTTGTCCATTGCTATAAGGATGAGACACTGATGCAAAGCAAATCTTGACCCCGTATTCCAAATAGTAGTCCTGGAAGGCAGCACTTGTAAACTGGGAGCAGTTGTCTATCAATATCTGATTTGGAAGCCTGCATCGACAAAATATCCCTTTGATGAACTTGATTGCATTTTTGGCTCTGATTTCTCTTGTTGGTTTTGTTTCAATCTACTTAGTGAATTTATCTATAGCCACAAACAAAAATTTGTAGCCCCCTTGTCCTCTCGGGAAAGGTTCGAGGATATCCAACCCCCAGCACGAGAACGGCTAGGACAAAGGGATAGTTTGGAGGGCTTGAGCTGGTAACTTGGTGTGCTTGCTGTGAAACTGACAGGCTTCGCACCGTTGTACCATGTCGAAGGTATCTTGAAGAGCCAATGGCCAGTAGAAACCTTGTCGGAAGGCCTTGCCGACCAACGTTCCCGCTCCGGCGTGTGATTCGTAGATTCCTTCATGGATGTTGAGCAAAAGCTCTTTGCCGTCGTCGGACGTGTCGCACTTCAACAGTACTCCATTGGCAGCTTTCTTGTATAGATCATCCCCAATCATACAATAAGCCTTGGCTTGTCCGAAGAGCTTCTCTGCTTCCATGTCGTCATCTGGCAGCTTGTCGACGTTGTGGAACTCGATGAGCGGCATGCGCCAATCCATAGTTGTCTCGATGTCTGTGATGAGCTTGTCGTTCTGAGTAGTAGCCCCCGAGCCAACGTCGGTGGTGCTATCGACATCGTCGTCTGGTGAGCTTTTGACTGAAGGATTGGTTAGCACTTCAAAAAACATACCTGGTTCCATTGGTTCTCTTCTGGAGGCTCGACGGGCAAGGTTGTCGGCGTCAGCATTGTCTTTACGGTAGTCGTGGTGTACCTCGGCATTGTCTTTACGGTAGTCGTGGTGTACCTTGAACCTTCTTTCCAACTTCCTAACTTCGGCAAGATACTTGGACAAGTCAAAGTTAGAGCACTTGTAGTCCTTATGGACTTGATTAGCGACTATTTCTGTGTCCCCTTTCACAATTAGTATCTTGACCCCATGTGATACGACGGCTCTTAGTCCGACGAGAAGTCCTTCATACTTGGAAGTGTTGTTGGTTGCACGAAAGTTTGGCTACACGTCATGTCAGAACTGATCTCCGATCGGTGAAGTTAGAACAAATCTAGCGCTTGCTTCTTGGCTATTGAAGGCTCCATCGAAGGCCATTGTCCATCGCTTGTTGTCCGTTCAGTCGTCTTTACCATCCTCAGGGGTGATCCAATCGGCGACAAAATCTGCGAGTACCTGAGACTTGCTAGCTGTTCGTGGAGCGAACTGGACGTCAAATTGGCTGAGCTCGACGACCCATTTGGTAATGCATTCTACGACTTTCTTGTTTCTGGCAACCTCACCAAGAGGATACGAGGAGACGACTGTGACCTTGTGGGATTGGAAGTAATGGCGCAACTTTCAGAATGTCATGACCACAGCGTAGACCAATTTCTGCATCTGAGGATATCTGATCTTGGTGTTGTGCAGTACTTCACTGACATAGTAAATTGGGTGTTGTATCTTCTCGCGTTCGACAACAATGATGGTGCTTACGGAGTATGGTGTTGTGGCAATGTAGAGAAAGAGCTCCTCCTGTGGTTGTGGAGCGACGAGGACAGGTGGATTGGCGAGGTAACGCATGAGTGAGGAGAACGCCTCCTTGGCCTCAGTTGTCCTCTCGAACTTTTCTTGTTTCTTCAAAAGGTTGAAGAAGGGTAGTCCCCATTCTTCCATACTTGTCACGAACCGACTTAGAGCTATCATACATCCTATAAGCTTCTAGACTTCTTTGAGCTTTGTCGGTGACTTCATGTTCTCGATGACCTTAATCTTGTCCGGGTTTGCATGATTCCTCATTCGAAGATGAGAAAGCCGAGAAGTTTGTCTGATGGTACTCTGAATGTGCACTTCTCTGGGTTTAACTTGAGTCAGTGTCTTCAGAGATTGTTGAACGTTTCCCATAGGTCATCGATGAGGCAATCTCGCATCTTTGTTTTGACCATAATGTTGACGTAGGCTAGAACATTGTTGCCGAGTTGGGATTGGAAAGCCCCTTGAATCTTGCGCTGGTACGTGGAACCAGCATTGATTAGGCCGAAGGACATCTTGACATAGCAGAATACACTGTAGTGCAATGCTGCCATGAACTTGGCCAGTGCTATCCTTTCAACAATAGCGTTGTAGGTTGTGTCGAACTCGGCTACGTCGAACATTATCTATTCCCTTCGAAAGTTGCCAGCTTTAGTAAATGTCACCGGCAATATGATCTTTCCTAGAGGCCTTGATGATGACTATGGGTAATGCCGTGGAAGGGCTGTTTTGAAGGGACGAGCTCGCTTCTCAAGATCTCCATTGCATCAAGCATGCTGGCGAAGAGGAGATTGATGGAGCTGCCGCTGTTGACGAGGACTCGGGCGACTTTGACGTTCCGAATAGTAGGTTCAACCACTATAGGATATCGTCCGAGGGATGTCGTCAGGGTTGGGTTACAATATAGGATGTCGTCCCGACGACAGCCCTTTCGCTGATGATCTTGGGTTGTCGGCATCCGTCATCACACTGATCCTGTTGTTGTTGCCTTTGGCCATTTAGTTGTTCGCAGAGATCGCGAGCATTTTGTAGGGGAGGCGCCTGTTGAGCCCGCTGTTGTGGTGAGGCGTTCTAAGGGATGCGAGGTTCACCGTTTCGAGGGGCATTGGGAGTGCCAACGTTCTCGACGATCTTGTCGACCTGAGGGGGAATCGGTGGAGGCGGGAGACCGGTCGTCGCTGCAAAGGCAAAGTTGAGATTGGTGATAGTGGACTCCATTCGCTTTAACCATGCGTCCGCCTCTAGAAGGGTTATTGGGTCGAAGGGAGGTGGTCGAAGCAGATTGTTGATGACAGTGAAGTACTCGGCGGGAGTACGGATAGGCTCCGAGTGAGAAGGGGCTGCGTCTCGAGATTGGACGAACTCGCTTTCTCTGTGGAACCCCGTGGTGTGCGATTGTCCGTATCCCTGTCCTCGATCTCGATGTCGACCACGTTCACATCATGCGGAGAACTTGAATCGAAGGATTCCATGTCGTCCAGGCCATGAAGGACAGATGGTTCGTCGGGATCAATTCCGATGTTTCCCACCATACGATCTGGAGGATTGTCGTCCATGGACGTCGCACGAGATCAATCTCTAGGAGCATGGATCGGACAACATGGGACTCAGGTGATTGGTTCTACAAGTTCCAAGAACATCTTGCAGCTTGTTAGGGGGTGACTCTTGGTTTTGTGGATTGGACACCACGCCTTACACAGAGAAGTATGTTGAATCCCACGCTCTTCGCAAGCGTCTAGTTCAGCTTTGGCTTGGATAATAACACGGCATCCAACTAGCGGATGACTAGAAGTCTTGTGGATTGGACACCATGCACCATCCTTGTCGACAGATTTCTTTGTCAGCACACGCTTGCCGGCCAAAGCCGACGACTAGATTGCCTTAGGGCTTCCGTCGACAAATTGGGTTTTCGGCACCTCGTTCTCGGGTCAAACTGGAGAGGCGACCGGTGAAGTGGACGTATTTGCCCATGCCGTTGTCATAGCCGTGCTCTTGGCATCTGCTAAGAGAGGCAAGATCGGGACGACGGCAAAAACCGAGAAGACGTTGGAGCCGACTTGGACCATGGTGAAGGCTGGCTGGGTTGGATCTCCTCGGCTAGGTTGGTTGTAGAAGCCCTCATTGGCGGATCCTGTTCTTGAACTCATCTCATTGTAACTTTGAAGCACCAAGTCCCCTACTTGGTGCGCCATTGTCAATGGATTGTACACTAACCAAGGTATTTATAGAATATGAGGATCATTAGAACCAGGGTATTCACGAGAGTCAATCAAACCAACAAAAGACAAAGATTTATACTGGTTCGGACCCTCAATATGAGTAATAACCCTACTCCAATTTATATGGATTATTATCGAAAAAACGCTCAGAATACAATAAGGGATAAAACAGCTGACTGATTTCGTCGGCTAGAAGCAGTAGAGAATGGTCCGACGAGATCTATTCAGCGAATATGGCGAAGACTTTCTCTGGATTGCTTATGGGTGTAGATTTTGGTTTGGTTTGTAACTGATCACCCCTCCTTGACCATGGGGGTCTTGTTTATATAGCAGATATCACCTTCTTCTCCAAGTAGAACTCAGAGAAACAGAATGGAATACAGCTCAAGAAAACCTTATCTTCCCCGACTAGGACTCTGACACCCACTATTTCGGAAAGATAATTTCTTTCTTTTTTCACTGTATTTCTTTGATTAAAAGATACTTTGTTGTATACTTTTGGGTATATGGCTCTACCGTATTTCATTAACCCGTGTATAGCAGATATGCTCTATCCTTGACTCTGACAGTGAAGGATTACACACAAAATATTCAAATTCATATGCCAACAACAGATGAATTATAGACGTCCAATCTTGTATTATCCAACCATATGGCTTGTGGAAATAGGCAAAAAGGATAAAAAAAAAAGCCGATCTAGCAGCATGTTTCAGTATGGCTGCCTTTGGAGATGACATTGTATCCCTAATCGACTAACTATGCTATAAACTTGTATTTTTTTATCTTTTGTTTTTATCTCTTATATTATCCATGGCAACTTATGGTTTTTTTTGTGTAAATTTGTATTGCATGCGTTGGGTCACACTAAAATACGAAGGTGGGCTAGAGGCCTCTGAATGTAATAGAAAAAAAAGGCTGAATAGACTCGGGAGCAAGTGAGCTTGTTGTGCACATGGGTATTACACTAATACCGAGCGCTGACGGCCCGTAATCAAGTTCCAGCCTGCTATCTCTGTTACTTGCATGGGCTTCAACAAGAGTCCATCCCACACGCCCTTGTGCACGGGCGGTCTATCTAAATTTGTATGTTTGCTTTCTATATCCATAAACTCTTAAAATATATTTTCAGATCTCTGAACTTGATTTAAAAATTAAATTATAAGAAAGAAGAGAGAAGAAAAAAATATGTTTTTGTTTAATTTTGAAAAAAATAAATTAAAGAAGAGAGGAGAAAAAAGTTTTTATTAATTATTTTTATGTGATTGACATGTGCGTCCCATGACACGTAGCTGCTACCGTGGCATGGCTCGTCAGTGCATGGATTGTGTTAGAGCCTGTTTGGACCAATATATATAACACCCAAGACAAATTCAAGAACCCGAAAATACATTTTAAAAGTTCATGGGCTTATATGATATACCCGCGTAAGTTTAAAAACAGCATGTGCACTTTACTCACGAAGTAATATTGAGATCCTTTTAAGTGAAGTCTCCAGTCTTTTTGTCCTTCCTGTTTCTGACCCAATGTGAGACGAGCAAGAGCAGGTGAGCAGCGTGGTGTGGTACGATTCTTCCTCCTCCACAATGGTGATGAATTTAAAGCCCCGTTACGAACGGTCTTCCTCTGGTGAGCTCACCCAAACGACCAGGTCAGCTCTTTACCGATTTGTCTCATACACAAGCTCCGGCGACAAGCAGTGCCACACCATGGCTTCAACATGTCACACCAGTCACTTCCTCGCTACCAACCTCGCCATCTGACCTAAACTAACCGGCACCCTTTTCTCCCGCAATTCACCCAACCCAACACCGAGCCACGGCTAACGGTGCTACCTATGCCCACTGCCCGTCAGCCACAATACCCGCCATCACTCTAAGATCCTGTTTGTTTTCACGGACTTTTTTGTAGTTCCTGTCATATCGGATGTTTGTACACTAATTAGAAGTATTAAACGTAAACTAAAAATAAAACCCATTCATAATCTTAGACTTTTTTGCGAGACGAATCTAATGAGCCTAATTAATCCATGATTAGCCGATGTGATGCTACGGTAAACATGTGCTAATTATGGATTAATTAGGCTTAAAAAATTTGTCTCGCGAAATAACACTCATTTATGCAATTAGTTTTATTATTGGTCTATGTTTAATACTCTTAATTATTACTCAAACATCCGATGTGACATGGACTAAAAAAAAGTCCCTGGATCCAAACAAACCCTAAGATCCCGTCCTAAACTCTAGCTCTAAACTTGAACTTTATCGTTTTTTGTTAGCATGTTTTTCAAACTGCTAAACGGTATATTTTTTATAAAAAATTTTTATATAAAAGTTTCTTTAAAAATTCAAATGAACCTATTTTTCTAGTTTATAATAAGTAATAATTAATTAATCATGTGTTAATTGCTTGCTCCGGTTTTCGTGCCGCTTAAAAGCTCTTTTCCTATGAAGGAACGAACGAAGCCTAAGCCCAAACAATCTACCCACTCCCATCTCACAAATTAAACTTAACCTAGCTCCACGGTCCTGACCCTGTATGGTTGTGCTTGTACACCCCTAATCATGGCCTCCGCTAACCTCTCAACTCTCGCACGTTGTTGCCAGACTCTCCTCTGGCATGATCTCCCTCCCACACCAGCCTCTCTCACCATGACACGTCGCGCGCAACGAACCTGAACCCCCGAGAGCAACCTTCCCTCTAGTGCCACATCATCAGCTTCCCTCCTCTCGACCTCCTTTCTAAGTTTGCATACATTCTTCAAGCTTCTTTTGACACAGGGCCCTAAAGCGGGCTTTAGGGACCTGTTTGGTTCGAGACCAGGGCCTATTTGCAATGCCCTTAAATAAATTAAAAACTTAAATTTTGAGTCAACAATTTTTTCTAGAAAAATAAATGCGGGTCATGCCTATCGTTTCTTTTTGTTTATCTTAATTTTACTTCAAAATGAACTGTTATCATGAAAAATACAAAGATTCAAAAAAATTTATATCCGAAAAGGTCAATTTCCAAAAACCCTAAATTTATACTTTTGAATTTTGAATTCAAAATGTGTGATTTCAAATTCTTTTACAACTCAACAAAGTTTTCACAAATATCCAGAAATATATTAGAGCACTTCTATACTAAAGTTCGGTTACTAAACCCCTCCACTCTAGGCGAATTAAATCAATGAAAATTCCTTCAGAAAAATGAGAAAGTGAACTATTTATTTTCCATCAAGTTATCGATCAGCGTCCAAACGGACCGGACCGAAACCTTAGCCTTGCCCAAGACAACCCCGCTGGCTAGTTTCCCAGGCCTCTTGGGCCAAGCAACCTACGCAAGCAACGCTTCTTTGACACGCTGTCCCTTTCCAACACTCTTACCTGGTCAGTTGTTCCTATCCCATATCACACTTGAAAATGCTAATTGGCAAACATTTGTGCGGTCTTTTCACGGGCTAATCTGTCAGCCCAAGGTATCTTCCCTTTTTTGGCCCAAGAGCTTTTACGGATTCGACCTTTCTTCCATTTGTGGTATAGGATTTGATTTGGTGTGGACTCAGCTAGTTTCCTTTTTTATGGGCTGAGGGGGACACGCATGCATATGTTTTTGCGGTTTTTTATTCCTATGTCAGTTTAAGCCCAATACAAAGCTCATAAAAAAATTTTCTCACATCTTTAAATTTGTTTCTAAATTCTTTTCAAATTCATTAACATTTTTTTTATCGAATGTTCGTACATGAAAAGTTTATGTGTATAAATTCTATATGTGTAAAGTTTGTGTGTGCAAAGTTTGTACATATAAAGTTTTGCACGTATAAGGTTTCTATAATACTTTTAATGTTGCTAGTGGTGGTGTTTGAGTCTGTCTCCAATATCACAAACTAACATGAGGGGTCATAAGCATAAGGTCCACACAACACTTGAATGGCCCTAAAATTGCTAATTCTACAAATTGTAAAGGGTTACATACAAAATATTCAAATTCACATGCCACCAACAGATAAATTATAAGCACCAATCTTGTATTAGCCAACCATATGGCTTGTGAAAATAGGCAAAAAGGATTAAAAAAAGCCGATCTAGCAGCATGTTTCAGTATGGCTGCCTTTGGAGATGACATTATATCCCTAATCGACTAACTATGATATAAACTTGTATTTTTTTTCTTTTGTTTTTATCTTTTATATTATCCGTGGCAATTTACGGGTCTTTATGTATAAATTTGTATTGCATGTGTTGGGTCATGCTCAAATACGTAGGTGGGTAGAGGCCTCTGAATGTAATAGAAAAAAAGGCTGAATAGACTCGGGAGCAAGTGAGCTTGTTGTGCATATGGGTGTTACACTTGTTCTGAATTTTCCTCTCTGTTAACGGATCTCCCTTTGTCCATAAAAGACTGTTGTTTTAGCTAGTCAAAAACATATGAAGAAGATGTTAAAAGACTACTACACCATTCATTAATGTGGAGTGAAAATGAGAAGCGGAGAAGACGACGAGGAGGAGAGAGTATTAATAGTTCGATAGTTAGAAAAGAATAAAATAATGTGGTAGTAATAATAAAGAAGTCTAGTAGGCCCTAGTCTAAAACTAGTCTTTGTGGGACAAACTTTTAAGCTAAAGCAACATTGTCTTTTGCCTTCAAGTAACATTGTCTTTTAGGGACAAAGAGAGTAGCCTTACACCGTATTAATTTCCTTTTTTAGTCTGCAATTACATATACTTTAACCTCTACAATGCAATTCAGGGTACCACAAGCATAGGCATATAATAAACTATCTTATGACTTACGAGTGAGTAGTACTAGATTATTGTAATATTGAACTTTCGTTTCTGCTGCTCTTGCAAATCATACATGCATGAGAGGATATGCCAAAGCTCTCATGCAACTTAATTAGTAGTACTTTACTGTTGGTGATGGATCATGCAACCGTTGGAGATAGTGTCGATACGTAGGAATTTTTTTAGAAATATTATTATTTTAATGAAAAATCGCAAAATAGTTGACATCCGGACAAAATTGCAAAAATATGGGTCTATCAAACTACCAAGGTTCGATAGGGTTCAATCGAACGGCCACAAAGCGAGTGGATGAGCTGATCGAACGGCTGGTGTTCGACTGGGCCCTGTCGAGCTCCCGCCGTTCAATAGGGTCCAGTCGAACACCGGCCGTTCGATAGACCGGGCCTGTCGAATTCCAACCGTTCGATAGGCCGGCCATCCACCGAAATTTTTTTCTTTTTTTTTGTTAATTTGCTAAGAAGTTTTTTAACTTGTTAATTTTTGTTTCATAAAAATACATTATATTTGTAATTGATTAATTAGAGAAATATTTCTAATTGATTAATTTGAGAAACACATCGCTTCTCTAATTTATTAATTTGAGATATACATTACACTTCTAATAGAATAATTTAAGATATACATTGCATTTGTACATGATTAATTTATTTATTTACAGATTCTTTATTAATTTTATTGGCATTGTTGGTTTCATGTCTTTTTCGTAATTTTATTGCCCCTGTAAGACAACACCGAATGGTTGACATTGCCCTAGAGTATGACGGAGAAAGAATGCAAGGAGAAGGATGACATTGTAGCGGTAGCGGATACCAACTTTATCGATGGAAATCAAGTTAACCATTATACCAACTTTATCGATGGAAATGCAAGTTAACCATTAGTTTTTGATTCATGAAGCACAGACCAACAGAATCTAATTGTCGTGACGCATACACCAACATAAGAGAGTTAAGAAGTTGCATTGATGAGCTATAAGAAAATGACGGTCGCGACGAATCGGGGTTGAGCTTGGCTACGGACCCCTCCTACATTGTTCAGCGTGTACTGCAACATCGTGCTCCTTCATTCGCATATATTCTGTTTGTGTTTCAGCTTCGGTTACTTTTCCGCCATCATATGTCGGGTTGACCATGTTGATCCACAGAGTGAATCCGCACATCCTTGGATTGTCCTGAGAAATTAATGTAATTAGTGAATGGGGATAAGTATAATATGGAAATGCGAGCAAAAATAAAATTAAGTAATTAAGCATGTGTAGTACAATGAAGTCGTTGTCTATGTTGGGACAGACAAAATATCACCTTTCAAATGTCTGTTGCAAAAATGATGTAGCCACCTGGCAGCGATCTCTACAATTGCATTTTGGACACTCAGACCATTTAGGTAGACCTAATGGATTGTTTCTCTAGATTAAGCTAACGGACTGTGCCCGGTGCTCGTACTCCATCCACGCCTGAATGAATTATGTGGTAGTCTCAAGTTGTGTTATCCTTGCACCGATGGAAGTGACTCTGACCGTATCGATCCACTTTACGAAGCCACATTTCCTAACGTCTTCCTGTTTGCACAAATGCATTATGACAGATGACATATACAAGTATATGAAAGTATTAATCTGTGGGAGTGAGAACTTAACGGTACTTACGACGAAATCGTTGTCGACAATGTTAGGACACACGAAGCATCTTTGACCTATAGTTTGTTGTCTTACGGACCTTATCACCTAGCAACGGTCTCCACAACCACACTCTGGATGCTCTCGTCATGTGGGGAGTCCCAAGGGATTTACCTGTCATTCTAAAGATTCTGTAGCAATTCATCGTGCGTGCTCATCCTTCCTCCTTAAGTAGTCCGATATTGTTTCACTGCGTGGATACGGGCGTGTTCCGTCATGTTGTGGATTCGCCGTATCTACCCACTCAACGAAGTTGCACAAACTATGGTAAGTCTGCGAAAGATTGTATGTTTTTCCACAAACAGTTAGCGATGTGTGTATTTAGGTAACTAAATAAATAGAAATGATTCTTACCTTAAAATATATTTTCTTCTAAACTATTCATCTAATTAAAAATTTGATTCAATCATTTTATTTATTGCAATTAAATCTTTCTAACAAAATCTCGCATGATTATATTCTAATTTTTTTTTTGCAATGGATATATTTTTTATGTTGCACACCATATTCTTTACATGTTTCGATAAGTATTTCTTGATGTTTCATTAGGACATTTGCACATGTTGCACGGTGATGTTCTTCTGCATGTTTCAGTAAATATTTTATCATGTTTCAATGGCTATAATTTATGCATGGTATAAAAAATGTTTTAAGATAATTAAGTATATGCAAATATATAGTATGTTTTGTGCGAGTTTTTTTTTATGTTTGACTCATTAATACTTAATGTTTTGTGTAGTGGTCGTTAGTGTTACAGTCAATATTTTCTTAACGTCACATCTCTCTAAAACAATTGAAATATATAATGACCAAGTAATAAAACATTTGTATAAGTGATGAAACAACTTATATTTTTTTTAAAAAATAAAAGCATGTAAGATCTTGTTATGAAAATTTAATAGTAAGAAATGCAACTGTGTAATTGGATCATAGAAGTAGTAGTTACATAAAATAGTCATGAAGAAGAGAAAGGACATTCATATGCATGCAGCACACCAAATATAGAATGCAATAGCAGTCGTCCCACCAAAATGCATAGGAGTACGCTGTAGCCTGCAGGCAGAGATATATGGCCGCCCGAATTTTCACGCACGGATCGGGCGCCCGATGCATAGTTCCCTCCGCAATATAATCTTCTGTTTACTCTTGTGTTTCAGTGATGGTTGTGGCAGCAAGGCTGGCTACGGTGCTGGACTTGGAACAAGAGCATTCGACGACAACGACCCAGAGATCCATGTGAGCTTGCCGGCGTAGAGCTTTCTTGTATCGTACCTCGAGGTGGTAAAGGGCCTAAAATTTTGAGGTCTTTTACACTACCTCCCACTAGGAGGTGGTGTAGCGTAGAAATAAATCTCACCGTTGATTTTTATGGTCATTTTAGTCATTTGCTTAAATTAGGTGGGAGGACAATTAAGTAATCGTCGGTAGGCCCTAAGGAGGATGACCCAAACATCGGTCAATAGTTTTAATCGCCAATTTGCCGCCACATTGTCAGGATCCTGGTCGTCTTTTGCCGTCGCTCTCCCCTTCCTCGTGCGAGCATGGGCACGGCGCCGCCGCCCATTCACCCCTTTCACTGCCAACCGCCGGCGTGCGTCACACCCGACGCCCCTCGCCCGTTCGACTCTTGACGTAGCGCCGCCACTCATCGAGCTAACGACGCCCGCCACCCCCTCTCACTCTCCCTGCGCCTGGCATGAAGTGTTGATTTTAATACAGTCAGAATTGTGGCATGAAGTGTTGATTTTGAACATACTTGTTTAGATGGCTAGTATTGATCGCTTCAGTGATTTTGTATCTAGACACGACAATAGGTGCGAGAAGTTGTTGTCCAAGGTGAGAAGGACGCGGCCTTCAGATGTGCTGCCATCTAGTTTAGTGGAGTGATGAGTTTATACTTAGGAGTATTTTGTTTCTTTGTTTAGGAGTTGGCGGCCGTAGAGGCAGACAACATAAGTTTGATCAGTTTGTGGTCCTTTATGATAGGATTGTCCCTAGTACTTCTGTTTTATTCTGTTTAGCACTTTGATTTGAAATTGAGTTAGGGGCAGCCAGAATAAATAAGAACAACATATTTTTGCTCCCGGCTTCATGATGGATAATCCTCAAAAGCTAAGAAATTTTGTCTTCATAGTATACCAATCGATGCTCTCGACAAGTCATGAACAAAACCTGAAGATTCTGAAACTTATTTGTTTCATGCGATTCTGCTTACTACTCACAAGGGATCTGAACCTTAATTATTTCCTGCAACTGTGCTTTCAGTTTAATGAACTCTTCCATTAACAAAAATGTTACTGATCATGCAAAATAATTAAATCCGAATCTTTAATGTGCCCTCACGGTTGACGATAGTAGAATTTCGTGTAAGCCAGGACAGGCGTCA
Source organism: Oryza officinalis (assembly GCA_008326285.1). Lineage (NCBI taxonomy): Eukaryota > Viridiplantae > Streptophyta > Magnoliopsida > Poales > Poaceae > Oryza > Oryza officinalis. The sequence goes on along the minus strand of BDMV01000001.1, from coordinate 34,469,980 downwards.
ACCATGTCTCATCCCTGAAGTCTGAATTTCTGAACTCTGGCACAACCTGAAGAAAGTTTTAGAAAAAAAACAACCTCAAGAAGAGCAGTACGGCCAGAAGGGGAAAGAATCCGACGAGCGTGCCGCCGGCGGCAGCACGACAGTGATGGGAGCAGCGGTGGTGCCGGTGATGGGAGTGGTTGTGCCGGTTGATAATTGCTGTGATGTCTTCAACCATCAGGTGTAGGGTTCAAATCCCATGAATCTCGATCTTGTGCTATTGATTAATTTTTCTTTGTCTTTTATAATTGATCTATATTTTTAGGGACCCATGAATAAATTATACCCTCGGTCAAACCTAAATTTTCAAGAATGTCACAATGTTTTTTCCAGAATTACCCTTCTACTACACTACTATCCCCTGTTACTAGGTGCAGTAGCAATGTATTGATCCATGGGTATTTTAAAAAAATCCCAATTTTAAGGACAAGAACAGAAAAGCTCCATTAAAAATGAACAAGTATTTGAAGAATTTGACTTCTTTATTTCGTACACAGAATTACTAATGGTAAGCTGCGGCTTATGCTCAATTTGATTTAGCAAACTATATTCTGTTCATGATTGGTATATACTTTTTGCAACATTGTGTACATAATTAAGTCTATTTGGTGAAAAGTGATGACATTTCAGACACCGGAGAGGTGGACTTTCTGCTGCTATGCATATTTTGGTTTATGGATTATAGTGTTATCTTCCTCTCTAAGATACATTTTGTATTTATCAGGGTTATACTGTTGTTTTTCTATGTGAAATGTCTTTTGTACTTAGTCCCTCAATCAACCTAGTTATGAACTAGTAGTTATTATGAAGCTTTACTTTGGCTTCTGCCACTGTGCCACAAGTCAGTACTTCAAACATGCAAGAAGCATGAATATTCAGACTTTGCAACAATTCTCTACCCTATCAAAATTTATGAAAAGCTTGTGATTGTTTGGGTGAATCAAACATGCAAGAGGACATTTGTTCGATTTGGTAGCAGAGATAAAGAAAGAGGAAGACTAGTCACAGCCGTTGGATAGAGATGGATGGATAGGATTATAGCTAATGCCACCCTCTGCATTAGGATCCCCGAATCTCTTCTTGTTCCGTGCCCCGCGTCCATGGTATGCGCGGGAATCTCCCGCCCCTCGCCGCCGTCGGCGCCGCCGCCGTCACCGCCGCGACCGCAAATGGCGCCACCATCCTCCTCCCACTCCCCCACACGAAGCAGCTCCACGCGCGCCTGCTCGTCTCCGGCCCCGCCCTACCCGACGACGAACTCCGCCTCCGCCTCGTGCTCCTCCGCTCCTACGCCGCGCGGGGCGACCTCGCCACCGCCCGCCGCCTGCTCGACGAGGCGCCGCCCCGCCCGCCCTCGCCCTCGCCCCTCCTCTACAACGCCCTCATCCGCGCCCACGCCCGCCTCCTCGACCTCCGCGCGGCGCTCGCTCTCTTCGCCCGCATGCGCCGCTCCGCCGCCACCGAGCCTGACGCCCACACCTTCGCGTGCGTCCTCCGCGCCTGCGCTGACTGCTCGCGCCCCGACGTCGCCAGGATCGTGAACGGGATCGTGGTGTGCTCGGGGATGTCCTCGCATCCTGTCGTCGGAAGCGCTCTCGTTAGCGCTTATGCAAAGCTTGGACCAGTTGGTGATGCTCGCCGCGTATTCGATGGATTGCCTGAGCCGGATTTGGTTATCTGGAACTCTATGATGTCTGGGTATGGTTACCGCGGAATGTGGCACGATGGGCTTGATCTGTTCTCCGCAATGAGGAGAGCTGGGGAGCAGCCGGATGGGTACTCAATGGTCAGCTTGGTCTCGTCCTTCTGGAATCGTGAGGCGCTAGCTTCCGGTCAAGCAATTCATGGAATGTGCATCAAGGGAGGTTATGATTCAGGTCACCATGTGAGAAGCGCACTTGTTAGCATGTACTTCAGGTGTGGGTGCATGGATTCCGGCCATACCTTGTTCGGTAGCTTGCTGGATGCAGATTTGGTTACATGGTCTTCACTAATTACAGGGCTATTGCACATCAGCAAGTATGAGGAGTCATTTGATTTGTTTCGGCAGATGTGCTACTCGGGTAGGAGACCTGACAACATATTGGTTGCTAGTCTACTCTCGGTATGTGCTTCAACGGTAAATATTAGTTATAGCAAGGAGATACATTGTTATGCATTCAGGGTTGGAGCTCATACTGACATCAGAGTCTCATCTTCTCTGATGGATGCTTATGCAAAATGTGGTTTTGCTGATCTTGCATATGGAGTGTTCTTCCAAATGCCTGATAAGAATTTAGTTATGTACAATACAGTCATATCAAACCTTGGTTCTCACGGGTTTGCAATGAAAGCTATTGAAGTCCTTGATGAGATGGTAAGTGACAAGCTCAAGCCTGACAGCGCTACCTTCTCAGCATTACTTGCTGCATGTTGTCATGCGGGTCTCTTAGAGGAAGGGTGGAAGTTGTTTAGGAGAATGAGAGATGAGTTCAACGTAGTGGTTAAAATAGAGCACTATGTACACATTGTGAAGCTTCTTGCAACATTTGGTCAGCTGAAGGAGGCATATGATCTCATACAAACGATGCCAGTACCAGCAGATTGCGGTGTGTGGGGTGCATTGCTTTGGGGTTGTTGTGTCCACCGTGATTCCAGCCTTGGTAGGATTGTTGCTGAGAAGCTCTTTGAGTTATATCCAGACAAGGCTTCTTACAGGGTTATGCTTTCAAACCTTTATGCATCACAAGAGATGTGGTGGGATGCTGAGGAGGTGAGGGCTGAGTTGTTGGATGAAGATATGCCTAAAAACACAGGGATTAGTTGGGTTGGTGATGCAAGGAAATAATGTTTTGACATCTATCTTAAGAAACAATGACAGAAATCAAGTACATATAAACTCTGTATTGTTTGGTCAGACAGAAATGTCATATTTTGAAATTACCTGAAACTTTATGTTTTTCGATTTGTCTTCAACACATATTCTTTTTTGCTCTTGTATTATTCACATAGCATTATTTATGCTATTCCGTGTATGCATAGAGTTTTTTTTTGAATGAATACGCATAGAGTTTTAATATGCATCCATGAAACTTTCTGTCGCTAATCCGTTTAGTATTTGTTATTGTTGTGTCACACTCGGAAATCCAATCCCATTCGATTTGACTTGTGCAATGTTCTTGCTTGCTTCAGATGGCTGTCTTGTGCCTCTGTTTAGTGTCCATAATTCCTTGTAAGTTATTTCTCATTTCTCCTATTTCTGCAGAGTGTCAAACTTATATATAGATCTCTGCTTTACCATATGTTTGTTACAGGTATTCTTAAACTTATGTGACGTCCATTTGCTTTCTTCCACAAAGCCCCATGGATGACTTATCAGCCCTTGTTTGTTATTTGGAACTATGGATCAATGAAGCCATTTCTGTTAGTCTGAACTTATCAGTTTTAAATTATTTATTTTATTTAGTGCTTATCTTCGTATTCCTAAAGCATATCTAGATGATACAGAAGAATTATGGTATCATATCATTGTGCTATGTAAAGGAAATGTTGTCATATTACGTTTCCGTAGATTGAGCACTCACACAGCAGTCATACTCCACTTTTTTTCATTGTTTCCTCATGGCAAAGTATATTACATGTCAAATGATATCCTTAGAAGCACAGCCTCTATTAGTAAGGTTCTGCAGCAACATAACTCTTTCAATTCTATCTATTCCATTGACTGTTATGTATGTACAATTGTACATTATCAACTATCAATGTATGAGTTTATGGGCCTAATGGGCCTCAAAACCATGCACTCAGACACGTGCATGTACACAGCCTAACAGTTGTTCAAACTCAAGTGATGGAGTTGAAGCTTAGTCAGCTTGAGTGAAGGTATTGGGTTAGTTGTCACATGTTTATAGAAGCTGGAAATATACTTTTTTATTATTAATTGATCAACTTTTAAATATGACACGATTCTCTGGTGGTTCAAATAGTTGTCACAAAGTTGTCAATTCAAAATTAGCAGCCAACAGAGATGGTTATATTGATTACTGTGTACTAAAATAGTGGGGACAAACATGTAATTTTCTGCATCAGAGACTCATAAATTATTGCCACAATAATAAATTCTTGGAGAAGTCCGTAATTTTAGTAAAAAAATTTACAGTATAATTTTAATAGTTTTACTCTCAGCGGCGGCGGGAACATATCATTTTGTCCATCTGCCTTGAACTAAATGTATCAACAGCCAAGACTTCTTCAATGTCTGTACATAATCAGTTTGTGTCATGCTGTCATTTTCATTGCTATATATTTTATGTTTGTAAGTGTAATCCAGTCCTCAAACCTTGCAAAACAGGCCAAATGTTGGAAGCCAAAATAATCTTCACTGTTTTGTAGTCCATGAGGTCTGCAGCTAGCTGACCAAATTTTTTTTTAGTACTGACCAGAGTTGTTGGACATTGTAGGAAGCACCCTAACCTGAATCCTTAATAGTATATGATGCCATCTTCCTATATGCCAAGACATGTGGAGCTTCAGGGAAGCGGATTAAACAAGGAACCATGGCATCAAGTTATATCACAGCCGGCATTGCCAGGTAATTGACATCTCAGGAAGTACCAAACAAGCATTAGAAGCCAAAATTGGAGTAACAGATAAACTGCCTCTGCATCCAAATCCCATTTGCCTCCCCTGTTGCTCACCATGGCCAAGCATGGTTTCCTGTTCTTCCTCTTCTTCTTTCTGCAACACCTTCACACCATCATCTCTTTGCTTGATTCACCAGGAAGAAGCTTAGCATCAGCTCCAGAATGGCAGCCCATGCCATGCAACTCTGTATCTGCCAACCCTTTATGCAGCTCATACCTCTATGTCACTCCAGAAGGGCGCAACTTGTCTGAAGTAGCCTCTGATTTCAGTGGGAATGCATCTCTGGTCCAGCGCATCATGCGGCTTTCTGGTTCAGAGGACATGCTGGTGAATGTGCCATGTGTGTGCGAGGCGATCAATGCCACCATGACTGGTCTCTTCCATGACAGTAACTACAGGGTGAAGGATCATGATACGGGTGACATTATCAACAGCAAGACTTTCAGTGGGCTCGCGTTGAATGTTGGTGATGACCTGACAATAGAAGAGAAGTTGATTATTCACCTTCCATGCGGTTGCTCCTCGACAGCACCAGAGGGAGTGTTGTCTTATGCAGTTCAGGATGGAGATACCTTGGGCAACATTGCAAGCGTGTTCAGATCAAGTTGGGAAGATATCTTGGATTTGAACCCAAGAGTCACAAATCCTGATTTCATAAAGCCAGGATGGATCTTGTTTATCCCGATGGGAGTTGCCGGTCCTTCTAACAAGAGTGAGTCACTGTTTCTTTTTAAGATGTTTTTATTTATTTATTTATTTTCTGCAGTACTGAAAATAGATATCTAAGATTTTTTGAGAACAAGTATATTGAACCTTTGCCTCTCCTTTCTTTATTTGATGATTTTAGAGGTTCGTGGCTTACCGATCATAATAGCAGCATCCATATCAGCTGCCATGTTGCTCCTATGTGTGTTAACCATCATACTTCGCCTGAAAAGGAGATCTGCTCTGCCCAGTGTTGAAGCACCAGCGCATAAAATGGAGAAAATTCCCAGTAACACAAGCATTGCTGCACTGGAGAGTCATTTCTATCCATCCATGAGAATCAATGGTCTTGTTCTTCTACCTTAAATATTATATACATGTTTTTAGTAAAAATACATCCTTATTAATATTATTGAGTTGATTGGTTGCAGAAATTGATCCATTCCAAACGGAGAGGCCTGTGGTTTTCAGCTTGAGAGTAGTTGAAGATGCTACATCTAATTTTGATGAGAAGAGGAAGATTGGTGAGGGAGGATATGGTAGTGTCTACCTCGGTTTCATAGGAACACATGTAAGAAGCCTCTAAAGTATCTTTCAGAGGTTACTATAATCATAAAGCAGTATTAGATGTCCCTATTCGAAATCGTGACCTTCAATGCAGGAAATCGCAGTCAAGAAGATGAAAGCAAGCAAATCAAAGGAGTTCTTTGCTGAGTTGAAAGTGCTGTGCAAAATACATCACATAAATGTGGTACGTAGTTAGTTACCAGGAGGGATGATGATCGATGGAATGTTTTTTTTCTTGAACACATGAATGTTTTTTTTCTTGAACACATGATTGATCTAATGTGAAGAAAGTTTTTCTTTAACATTTTAAATTCTATTCTACATAGGTGGAATTGATTGGTTTTGCTGCTGGAGATGATCATCTATACCTCGTTTATGAGTATGTCCAGAATGGATCGCTTAGTGAACATCTCCATGATCCTTTGCTGAAAGGTATGTATTAAAATGATAACCAGCATTTTCTTTTGAGGTTAACAATTTGTTATATCGATGTTCCAAAAGCAAACTATATATTTGGTGAAACTTACAGAATTATCAATGGAGTACCTGTTTCTCATATTACATGAGCATGTGTGTTGCCCTTATTTAAGACTTACATCAGCTCTCTTTCATGGGATATTTATAGGTCACCAACCTCTATCATGGACTGCAAGAACACAGATAGCAATGGACTCTGCACGTGGGATTGAATACATCCATGATCATACAAAGACCTGCTATGTGCACCGTGACATCAAAACTAGCAATATTCTGCTAGATAATGGTCTACGAGCTAAAGTGAGCCATGTAAAACCCATCATTTTTCAGGTATGTCTGCTCAGATCTTCCATCTGTTTGATTATCTTTTGTTTAACAGGTTGCAGATTTCGGCTTGGTCAAGCTCGTTCAGCGTAGTGATGAAGATGAATGTCTGGCAACTCGTTTGGTTGGAACGCCAGGCTACCTTCCACCAGAGTTAGTTTTGATTTGAATTTGATTTATATCTACTTGTGATGATGGTGTTTCACTTGTAGTAACACTAATATCATTAATCCTGCAGATCAGTTCTTGAGCTTCACATGACTACCAAATCCGATGTGTATGCATTCGGAGTAGTTATTGCAGAGCTTATTACTGGTCTCCGTGCACTTGTACGGGACAACAAGGAAGCTAATAAGACAAAATCTCTAATCTCAATCGTAAGACCTGTTGCAGCCAGTTTTGAATGTTTCAGCAGAATTTTCGTTTCTCCGATTGGCACACTGATCTTTACCCAAGTGTGCTCAATATATATTTAATGAAATCAAAGGATCAAATTGGCCATTTTGTGAACAGATGAGGAAAGCATTCAAACCAGAAGATCTGGAGAGTTCACTGGAGACAATTGTAGATCCCTACCTGAAGGACAGTTACCCCATAGAAGAAGTTTGCAAGGTTAGCCGTTAGCGACACTGAAAGTTTGCATTCCTATTGACTTACTGAAACATGCCAGTTAATTCACTGACAAGTTTTCTGAATTTTAGTTGGCAAACATTTCGATGTGGTGCCTCAGTGAGGATCCACTGCATCGCCCTGAAATGAGGGAGGTCATGCCAATTTTGGCTCAAATTCATATGGCTTCCATAGAGTGGGAAGCATCACTCGGAGGCGACGGTGAAGTCTTCAGTGGTGTTTCCAATGGTAGATGATGGAGCAGCATGCTTTGGTACAGAGAAGAATGCACTCCTTGTTTTTATTAATTTTAAGGAGAGCTATTTGTTGTTGTGCATTTTTGGGAATTTATATACTGGGTTCCTCACTAACTTTTGATGTAATATGTTATATTGGACACTCCCTTTCCAAGCAGTTTCAGTAGCAACCAAATAGTCATCAAATTCTTTAAAGAACATTTGACAACATAGATTACGGTGTCATATATCATTCCAGAAACACACAGGTTAGTTTCTTTACATAATGCACAAAGGTTAGCTACAAGCAGTTCCTCTTTCTCCAATTGATTGAGCAGAAGAAAACGCACAACATATAAACTATTATTGACTATTAAGACAGGTCCATAAGAAAATAATTTGGTCTAAACTTGTGTAGCCTGAACTGGGAGTGTAGCTTCTTCCTTGCTGGCAATTGCTTGTTCAGCTTTCTTGGCCCAAAGAACGCAGTAGAGACCGCCAACCATCACCACTCCACTTATTATGCTGCAGGTAGAAGTCCAAATTCATGGTGATTTCCATGACAACTTTTCATTGTTAAAGAGGACATGAAAAGGCAGTGAGCTGATCAGTAGAAAGAGAGGTAGTAATACCTTCCCAGGGTGACTGCTTCTCCCAAGACAAATGAGGATAGCACTATTGTGACAATCAGAGTTATGGGCATTGTCATTGCCAAGAAAACCGGTCCACTCTTGTCAATCACCCATACTTGCATGTAGTATGCAAGTCCAGACACAAGTACACCCTGCACATAAATAGTGTTATCACAGTATTTCAGTTTGTTGTTTACGTTGACAATGTTTGGATTAATAACCAAAGGCCTGGCCATTAAAAAAGAACTTGCCTCTTCCAAAATCTTCCAAATGTTGGTTAAAAAGAAAAGCATGACAACGCAAGTGAAACTATAGGGTAGGGGGAAAAAACATGAAAATTTAGGGAAATGTGTTCAGATGAGTTGATGAAATAACACAAGAAACTGTCAGAACAATGTGGAAATGTAGTTGTTCTATGGAGCAAATGTAATGTTATTCCATAAATGAGACCAAACATAACAGGGTAAATATCAAGGTTTCAGGATGTGCAAGTTCCTGCCAGATGCATCATTAGGATCGGAACACATTTTTTTAAAACAAAACTGTAGTCTGATGACAAAATAAGATTCTTCAAATATATTCAAACCCTGAAGTAACCAATATTGGTTGAAAATTGGCACAGCCTGAGGATATTGCACTTACTGAATAAATCACGGCGATAAGACCTGCATCTAGTCCCAGCTTCCACCGCGAAAAATCTCTTTCAACTGCTAGAGCAATAAAGAAACACTGAATAGCTGCAAAGACCATCTGGATAGTTGTGTTGAGCAGCTTAGAGGGATACACCTCCAACATAAGGCCCTGAGGAAGTACTATCTAGGTAAATAGCATGAAGGAACCCAGAGTACTACTTGGTCCATTGTTAACATTTTAAAGTGGCTCTTCAAAAATCCATACCTGAAGAACTGTCCAAAGGGCCCAAGATGTTGTGGATAAAACTGTCAAAAAAATCCCTGATGTCCATGTCTTTGTAGTGTAGGCAGTATTCCCAGTATGGGCGACATTTTGGTTTGAGAGATGCTGAAGGTTCAAAGACTTCAATTCAGGTCCCTGGTAAAATGCAAGTATGATAACACCAACAATGGAGAAGAGCACACCAAAAATTTTTGCAATCCCATGGATCCTCTTCAAGTTTAGAGACTCCATCCTACCAGGTGCACAAGGATAAATATCAAAAATCTGAGTAGCCTTCTCTTGTGGAAAAACGAACAATACTACATCATGTTTACAAAATTTTTGGATGTAAATATTTTTCAGTCTCTAGCAAGTTGGTTGTTGCCACTATTTATTCTGTGGACATGATCTGAAGATAGACCGCTTTAAAAATTCTTTCTTTTCACATTTTCATGATTTAGAATGGATTTAACTGCAGTAAAATCCTGATGCTATGCAAAATGAAAATAATGGACAATGAGCTGCATAGTTGACTATTCAATTTAAGGGTCAGTTTACCCTATTATGTCTGTTTTAGTATAAAACTTTGGAGTAGCATCATGAACAGGAATAGACAAAGGAAAACCTATCTTTATTTAAGAAAGCATGCAAGATGTGTAAAAATGATAAGCTTACCCCATAAGAACTGCCAAGAAAAAGGCCACAACCGGTAGAAGATTAGATATCGCAGATGATGATGTTGCTGAAGAATAACTAAGACCAAGGCCATATATGTTTACTGACCCAGCAATTCTACAAGAATAGAAATATACATAAAAATGATCAATGCTTGCCATAAGCACAACAGCAAAATGATTGCATAACTAATGCACATGGTTAACAATTATGTAGAGAAACCTCACAAAGACATAACTAGCTATACTTTTGGTGCCATTGTACCAATTGGAAAACCATGAATTGGATCTGTTGGGAACAGCGTAATTCAGGAATATTTCTGTAATTACAGATAACTGAATGTATACTAGGTGTAACCCTTAAAAAGAGACAAAATAACCATATGTACTGCACTGTAACCAAGAACAATACAAATTCCAAATTTACTGGAAAAATATAAAAAGAAACGGACAAATAATTGAATGTGAAAACCAAGGAACTCTGCACACAGTAAAGCAAAAGGCAGAACATCAGCACAGAGTGCTTGGGTAAGAGCCTCAAGTTGAAATTAATTTCAAGCAATGTTTCAGGTAAACATCAATCAGATAGATAAGATTAAAAAAAAGGTACATAACACATATCAAACTTTGGCTTACCCATATAATGCATGTACAAATAATTTTAGCAGGATTTTGTATGACAATGGTGGAGCAGTTTTCCTGCACAAACACATACAAAAAAAAGGCTCAAACATATGCTTCTATGGTGTCATCCCAATAAAAGTTAGCAAAATTGCCATACCTTTCTAGCATAAAAGCAACTGGAACTAGGAATACAATAGCAATTGCATGCCTGTAGAAAACAAAAACAGTTGTGCTCATGCCTCTATTGAACGCGATTTTGGTGACTATCTGCACACCTCCATATATGGACCTTATGAAGAATGCAACCACAAGAACTTCTCTGTTCCCCATGAGATTAATTAGTGTAATTGAACTTGTATACGTAAACTTCGATTTAACGTCAGTTTATATAGGAGGGATGATTCCTGTTGGACCCAGTTTGTAAATTACTTTGACATCAGCACACTCCACTATCAAACTGGATTTAGGTTGATTTTAGGTAAAAGTAGGACCCTCTAAGTCTAAGGTGATCCAGATAGGAAATGCATATTCACCATCACAGAACACCTAGGCTACCCAACTTAATAACTCCATAGACAGAAAAGAGATAACATAGGTATGGTTACCTATATGGTTGAAAGTTGCATATATGGTACTAAATACAGACCGGTGACATAATTCCAACAAATAGCAGGACAAAGGTACTGTAATTCGAAGAAAATGGCAGAAAATATGCGAGAATTCCGACTAGCAACAGAGTGCCAGGTTTCCAACAAATAGACAGATATAAGCCAGAATTTTCAATGCAAAGATTAGTATCTATACTGTTTTTACGATAGATTTGATCTAGATGATTCCTGTTCATTCTAACTTGTTGTATTGTAGTCATTTGCTTCATACAAATTCCTGCAACAACGCATAGGGTATCATCTAGTGTTTTTTTGTGAAACAGCGATTGCTTCACCAATACTCTCAAAATTGGCGATTTAATTGTTCCATATGAAATATTCCTGAATTCCTGGGTTGGAGGGTGGGGAGCAAAGTAATGTTGCAAAATTAAAAGGAAATGCAATATTCATTACCTTTTTTCTGTGGGAGAAATATGAAACAGCTAGTTTTGTTGACTCTGTGCTGTTTTGGGTTCAAGATTATTCAATGCCTAGTGTGCATACCACATCACATGCCTTTTGAGAACAAATACCACGTGCTATAACCAGTGTGCTCCATCAGCAAGCTCAGAAAAAGTGAGTACGAGAAAACATTGGGCAGATGAAAACGAATGGATGAGAAAGCATATGACGTTTTGTTCTGTCCTGATCCGTACCGATCAGAGAAGTACGTGTAATGCTCTACCAATGAAGAAATGACCTGGCACATCACTTTGGTGTGGATCTTGATTCATGGGCCACTCATGTGCATCACTCAAGGAAACTGAAATTGAGAATGAAATGCACATTATTATTATATATGTTGTTGTGTTGGCTTTGGCATCAGTGGAACTCACCTGATAAGGCTTGGGCAGGTATGTCGTATGCACATCCCTGTCAGCGGTGAAGACTAAAAGCTCCTTTCTAATCCTCCACGATGATATGTCTGGGCGATTGAGGCACATTGAACTTTTGATGCGACGCTCGCTCGCGGGTGGATCAATACCCCTTTTGATCGGGTCAGATGCCGTCGATGAGCAAGACAACAGTGAAAGAATAAGCGTGGGTAATTGTCTCTTCTCTATGACAAAAACAACATATCTTGTTGCCTTGCCAATTTCTCTTGGCAAGATTATTCTTTGTTAACACTACACCACGGCGTAAGTATCAAAGATAGATCTTGACATTTACAGGGGTCTTTAGTTTGCAAAGTCATTTGTTTAAGTTAGGGACACACCACTATGGACAAGAGCCTTATAAATGAGTTTTCACCAAGAACTTCCCATTTTCAGTGAGGCTCTAGCAAAATTAATCTTGCTCCTATGAAAGCACAATATTAGCGATTCGTGGTAATAGATTGTTCTATGAAAAGTTGAAGGAGCCAATCAGATCCCTTCTCCATGAGAAGTTGAGTGGGGATGTCTGGAAAACTTTCAAAATTGTTGCCTTTTTTGTGCCTAACAATGTTGCATACGCAAGGATAATAGTCCTGCAGGGTGCATTGCCCAGCCATTATCTTCCCAAAATCTGATTTAAGAGCCATCCTTAATTGTGAAGAAACCATAAAGAAAAAGTCACGTTTGACCTTCATAAGACTACCCTAGAAATGCGAGTCCGCGGTTTGCCATATGTTGTCTATCGTAAGCAACCTATGCAGCCATTTACTTAGCAATGCAATGTTATTCACTTCCAAATCATGAATTCCTAAACCCCTTATCTCTAGGGCAACACATTATGTTCCACTTAGCAAGTCGGTACTTTTTTTATTGACCATCACTTAAAACCTAGACCGGAAGTAGTCAATTTTGTTGAGAACTCCTTTGGGTATGGGCAAGAATGACATCATGTACATTCATAGTTACTTAATTAATTACAGCGAGTCATCCTCCAAGAGAGAGGAGCTTTCCTTTCCAATTGCTAAATTTCTTCTCAAACCATTCCATCATCCCTTTCTAATCCGCATTTCATAATTTCCTATAATGTATAGGAATGCTAAGATACCGAATCAGAAATTTGCCCAAATAGCTTTAGACCAATATCCACCTAGTGGTGTCTCACATATATTTGAGGGTTGGCTTTTGTGACTGCGAGTCTCTAGAGATATGAGACCTCATATCCTATTAGTATTGGCTACTAAGTGTTGGTCGTTAAGGTTATACAGAAATGATTTGGTTTTTGACAAAAAAAAAGATTTCCTCTCTTTTTCAGTTTATTTCCTTATTTATTTACTAGCTCTGTACCTAGGCTATTCTTCAGAAGATGGGATTACGGGAATTTAATGTAGTGGCATGTTAGTAGTTGGAGCGGGTAGTGGCATATGTTAGCTATTCTTTCAAAAAAAACACCCTTACAGTCTTTAAACTTTATATGTAATTCCAAAAAAATAGAAAAAAGGCCTTAATTATTAACTAGTAATACCTAAACCCACATGGTAAAATTCCTGGGTTCGCCCCTGATGGCGTTTTGCTTCAGCCCTCACTGTTGCCGCAATTTGTCTAACTATTTTTCTCCATATGGCAAATCATTCTCAGGAATGACTGCAGTTGCATTTCCTTCTTTGTTTCTCCTTTTAATGTACAGACTAACTGACCTTACCCTCCTTGATTTAACGAAGAAAAAAAATAGCAAACCTTCTGTTGTTCCCTAAAATAATTTATTGGTAATGTGCATCACTTTAGTGTTGGATGGCCCAGTATGTCCACACGAGGGAGAGGGGTTTAAGAAGGGGACAGTACTATGCATGCAACTTGAATATGAAACGGGGAGAAAGTATTGCGCTTCTTCCCCAACCAATCTCGTCCTCTCGGTACACAATTCCATCTCACATTCACAGCAGTTATCACATTGGCAGTGAAATATGGACATTGTCATTTGGAAGTGCCATGTCCATATATTGGAATATGAAAAGTCTAGATCTGTGCAAGCAGTGGTGGAGCTTGAACCAAATTCAAGAGGGGGCCAATTAACTACTATAGTGAACACCAATACTAAACAATTGAGTTTTAAACATATAACTAGTGGAAAAAATATTGCATGATATGTTAAGAAAAAAATATTTCATGTTATACCTAGTATTATTACAAGCTACCAAATTAAAGAAAACAAATTCAAACAAAACTGAAAAAGAAGAAGTAAAAGAGTGGACAAGCACTGCAAAAGGAGAAGAAAAACAGACGGGAGAGGAGTGAGCTTTGTATGATTCGAACTCTCGACCTTCTAGGAAGATGGATGTACCAGCTAACCTACTCACCAGAGGAAAGTTAATACTACTTAATTAGCTCAATACATACACATTTTATGCCACCACTTGTGGGGAAGGGGGGGGGGCACCTCACAGCCTGGCCTCCACTAAGCTCCGCCCCTGTGTGCAAGTTCCAAACTAGATGGTCCCACTCATCGGTCAACTATAAAATAGAGAATCAAAATTTTTTAAAAAATAAAGATAGGACAATTAAGAAACTTTGTTATGCAAGGTGCAAGCTATGTTCATATATATTTTTATCGGATAGATCAAATTATGCTAATATGATTTAAAGGCTTCTGATGTCATGTTATTTTTACAAATATCTTATGACAGGTGTTGCACAATAATGATGGCATTGCTGACCTAGATTGGATCACTGAACAATGACACTCACAAGATCAAATACAGGAGACTAGATGTAGGGTTGTTTTGGTTTGATCTGCTACCAAAATTTTAAGTATTGTCAAAGCTTGGGCAAGTTTTGGCACTACCGAATTTTGATAGGGTAAAGTTGATAAATAAGTGTTCGGTTCAGTGCTAAATTATATGAATGTGAAATGGATAGAAATGTAGTCCCAAAATTTTGGTAGTACAAAATTTTTAGAGATTGTTGTTTCTGCTACCTTACCAAAGTTTTGGCTAATAGCCAAATACCCGATACCCGTTTGTTACAATGGATTATTAAAAAAAAATACATATGCCCTTGTTGGAAAAACATTAGCTTCTATTGGTTGAAACAAGATTCTTCGTCTTAAAAACAAAAGGAAAATGACATAGTTAGTCAGTACAAATAAATGACTCCATCCGTGCGTTAGCGGAATGTATTTTTCATATGATTACAAAATATGTAGTCGTCAATAAAAATTTTTTGTCTATCTAATCTTAAACTACAATAAAAACCTAAAAAGTTTATGAGTTTGTTAATTCAATATGGCAAGAAGCAAATTAATAGGACGTTAAAGAACTGTTTTGCACAGCAAGGGCAGCTAAAAGATTGATAGGCAGACCGGGACCACCCAAAATAACCCTAGCCCAATGCATATATACATATGTAAAAAGAAATTTTTGGAAAAGGAAAAAAACTCCCTTATTAATATATTATAATACACATTTGATCAATTTATCACTACACCAGAACCCTACATCTGTGACGGCATACCAGTGACGGGCCTATGGATTGGTCACAGATGACCGTCACCTTTGACGGGTCCTTATGTTTGCCGTCATCGGTGAGACATCCGGCTGCGGCCCGTCACAGGTATGACCTCACCTGTGATGGCTTGGAACCGTAAGCCGTCACAGAAATACCAGTGACGGCTTATAACTCCCTGGCCGTCACAGATATCACCATACCTGTGACGGCCAGAGAGTTAGAACTCGTCAAAGGTAATTGGCCGACATCTTTGACGGGCTGTATTTATTTAAGCCGTTTGAGATGAGTTGGATCTCTATAAATACCACCTAACTGCCAACTGCTTTCCATCCCGACCAGTGCACTGTTCACAATTCGGTTGGGAGGGTAAGGGGGGCGAATTTGTGCTGAAATTACAGGTAAAAAATACATTATTCTCCCTTCATTCCCAATTGATCATCATATAGTTTTTTTCCTATGTCGTTGATTGCAGATGAATCGTAGTTGGATGTACCATGCTCATCATTCGTCTAAAGAGTATAGGGAGGGGGTCACTGAATTCGTCACATTTGCGGACAATGACAGAAAAAGCAGGATGGCCATGCACATATTGTGTCCATGTAACGACTGTAAGAATGAACAGATGTTCCATGATAGTTCAGATGTGCATTCTCATTTGATAAGGAGAGGTTTCATGGAGAAATATACATGTTGGAGCAAGCATGGAGAGCAAGAGGCACCTGATGTCGTAACTGAAGAAGGCCCGGATCAGGATGTAGTGAACGCCGCTGCAGCTCGAGAAGGCATGTTTGTACCTTCTCCGTTAGGCGGAGAGACCATAGATTTGGACACTCAAAGTTTGTCTGAAATGTTGCATGACGTTGAAGACACAGATGACAACGACAGAGATTTTGAGAAGTTTAGTAAGTTGGTGGAAGAATGTCATATGCCTTTGTATGATGGATGTAAGTCGAAGCACAACAAATTGTCATGCGTGTTGGAACTCATGAAGCTTAAGGCAAGTAATGGTTGGTCCGACAAGAGTTTTACAGAACTTCTTGAGTTGTTAAAGGACCTGTTGCCAGAGGGGAACAAATTACCGCATACGACATATGAAGCAAAGCAAGTCTTATGTCCATTGGGCCTGGAGGTGAGAAGAATTCATGCTTGTTGAAACGACTGCATTTTGTATTACAAGAAATACGCTGACTTGGATGTTTGCCCTGCTGTGGGGCTTCTAGATACAAACGAACAATAAGTGAAGGTGAAGGAAGTAAGTCAAAGAGGGGAGGCCCCGCAAAGGTGGTGTGGTATCTCCCAATTGTGGAACGCATGAAAAGAATTTTTGCGAATTCGGAACAAGCTAAGCTAGTGCGCTGGCATGCCGAAGAACGGAAAGTCGATAGTAAGCTTAGGCACCCAGCAGATTCAGTACAGTGGCGGACAATCGATAGGATTTACCGCGAATTCTCAAATGACCCAAGAAACATGCGTTTTGCCATGTGTACGGACAACATTAATCCATTTGGTGATTTGAGCAGTCGTCATAGTACATGGCCAGTTCTTCTTGTGAACTATAACCTTCCTCCCTGGTTGTGCTTCAAAAGAAAGTACATTATGTTTGCCATGCTAATTCAAGGGCCGAGACAACCTGGCAATGATATCGATGTGTTCCTTGAACCGATAATCGATGACTTTGAGAGGCTATGGAATGAGGGCACACGAACATGTGATGCATATGCACGAGAGTATTTCAACCTCCGTGCGATGTTGTTTTGTACCATCAACAATTATCCGGCCCTTGGCAACCTTTCTGGCCAAACTGTCAAAGGGAGATGGGCATGTTCGAAGTGTATGGAGGAAACAAGGAGCAAATGGTTGAAGCATTCACGCAAGATGGTCTACATGGGTCACAGGAGATTTCTCCCAAGGTATCGCCCTTATAGGAATATGACAAAGAATTTCAATGGACACAGAGATACAGCTAGCCCCCCGACAGAGCTAACAGGGACAGAGGTGCACAACTTAGTGATGGGAATAACCAACGAGTTTGGAAAAATGAGGAAAGATGGAAAGACAAAAGAGAAAAGCATGTGGAAGAAGAAGTCAATATTTTGGAGACTACCATACTGGAAGGATCTTGAGGTTCGTCACTGCATAGATTTGATGCATATTGAGAAGAATGTATGCGAGAGTTTAATGGGATTACTGCTTAACCCTGGTAGTACAAAGAATGGTCTCAACGCCCGGCGAGATCTGGAAGACATGGGTGTTCGTTCAGAGCTACATCCCATAACCACGGAGTCGGGCAGTGTGTACCTTCCTCCAGCTTGCTACACTCTCTCGAAAGATGAGAAGATGGATTTGCTAACATGTCTGAGTGGTATAAAGGTTCCATCTGGGTACTCATCAAGAATTAGTAAGTTCGTTTCACTGGAAGACCTTAAATTGATAGGGATGAAGTCGCACGATTGCCACGTCCTTATCACACAGCTGTTGCCCGTTGCAATAAGGAATATTTTGCCTCCTAAGGTGCGACACACGATAATGCGATTGTGCTCCTTCTTCCATGCAATCAGCCTAAAGATCATTGATCCCGAGGGACTAGATGAACTACAAGCAGAAATTGTGAGAACCATATGTCATCTTGAGATGTACTTTCCTCCTACTTTCTTTGATATAATGGAACATCTTCCCGTGCACCTTGTTAGACAAACAAAGTGTTGTGGTCCTGCTTTCATGATGCAGATGTATCCTTGCGAAAGGTACATGGGGATCCTGAAGGGTTTCGTACGGAACCGATCCCACCCCGAGGGGAGCATCACTGAGAGTTACACCACCGAAGAGGTCATCGAGTTTTGTGTTGACTATATGTCAGAAACCTCTTCAGTTGGATTACCACGATCTCATCATGAAGGGAGGCTTGATGGTGTGGGCACTATTGGAAGGAAAATTGTAAGGATGGATCGTAAGGTGTATGATAAAGCTTATTTCACGGTACTCCAGCATATGACTGAGGTAGTGCCATACTTTGATGAACACCTACGATTTCTCCGACAGGACAACCCAGGGCGATCAGAGAGTTGAGTCAAAAAAAAGCACATGTCTTCTTTTAACGAGTGGTTCAAGAACCGAATTGCCAACATGCCGAACTTGTCAAGTGAAACACTGAAGTGGTTGTCACAGGGTCCTGAATGGAGTGCTACCACCTGGCAAGGATATGACATAAATGGGTACACCTTTCACACGATCAAGCAAGACAGCAAATGCACAGTTCAGAACAGTGGGTTACGCATTGAGGCCGCTAGCGACGGTGGTCGGCGTGATCAGTACTATGGCAGAGTTGAGCAAATATTGGAGCTGGATTACTTGAAGTTCAAAGTGCCGTTGTTTCGTTGTTGATGGGTCGATCTTCGTAATGTAAAAGTTGATAACGAAGGTTTCACCATTGTCAATCTGGCTAACAACGCGTATAAGGATGAACCGTTCATTCTCGCCAAACAAGTTGTTCAAGTATTCTACATAATTGACCAGTGTAACAAGAAACTACATGTAGTTCGTGAAGGGAAAAGGAGAATTGTTGGATTGGACAACATTTCAGACGAAGATGATTACAACCAGCACGTGCACGGCATAGGTCAGGAAATACCTATAGAATTGGAGGAAGAAGAAGATGAGGTTCAACATGCACGCGTCGACCACGAAGAAGGATTATTTTTGTAATTTATGTCCATTTTGTCTTATATATGTATGACTCTAATATGTTTGCAATGATCATTAGTGTATTGCTTACGAAATAGTTCGTGTAAGTCAAATGAAATATTAAGCAAAATAACTACTATAAGTGAAATAAAATAATTAAGTAAAACAATATAATGAGGTAAAGTAAAATATGGTGAAGAAATACTGGAGTCAAAAGGGCAAATCCAGTCAACCTCATCAATGACGGGCTCTAACTTAGGTTTAGTTGGAGGCCGTCACAGGTGATATCAGCTGTGACGGCCTTTCAGTTGGAGCCCGTCACAGGTATCATCACCTGTGACGGCCGTTTAGTTGGAGGCCGTCACAGGGGTCATCACCTGTGATGGCCTTCTGGTTGGAGCCCGTCACAGGTGTCACCACGTGTGACGGCCGCTTAGTTGGTGACCGTCAAAGGTGTCATAACCTGTGACGGGCTCCAACTAAAGGGTCGTCACAGGTGTCATCACCTGTGATGGCATTTTAGTTGGAGCCCGTCACAGGTGTGGTTGACTAGGGTAACACCACAGTTGGTGCCTTTTCTAGATCCACTTTCTCCCACACCACAGTTGGTGCCTCGCTGCCGAACTCGACCTCCACCGCCGCCGTCGCCGCCAAAGTTGACCTCCACCGCCGCCGCCGCCGAACTCGTCCTCCACCGCCTCCGCCGCCGAACTCGACCTCCACCCCCTCGCCCTCCTCCACCGCTTCCGCCGCCGAAGTCGACCTCCACCGCCTCTGCCGCCGAACTCGTCCTCCACCGCCTCCGCCGCCGAACTCGACCTCCACCCCCTCTCCCTCCTCCACCGCCGTCAACCTCATCAACCGCCGCCGACCTCCTCCTCTGCTACACAGTGAGAACTCGTCTTCCCCTTTCATCCATTTTTTCTAGGGTTCTTGTATATTGATAAATTGCTCAAATCTGTGATGTGGTAGTTTCTGAGATTGCATTAGGTACTCACGTATTTGATGGTTGTTCAAATGGTTTATATAGATCTTGCTCAGATTTATATAGGGTTCTTGCATGTATGTTCATTTAGCACTTATGAACATTTATATAGGGTTCAGATTTATATAGAACATTTAGCATTTATACAGGGTTCCAATAAATTGATAGCAAAATGCATGCAATTAATTAATTGTACTAGATTTAAGTATGTGTTGCAAAAAAGTTTTTTACTAGAGTTCTTCCATGTTTAATTTGAATATTGATGATGGTGTAATATGGCATCAATGTGACAGTGGTTGTCTATATATATGGCCCGTCTGTTTTCTAATATAGCGATGGCCGTTTAATTTGTTAATTTATAAGCGTATTCAAATTATTTAGTTGATGACAACGCCCGGCGCATCCCCGTCCTCAACAACGCCTGCGAGGATACAGGTAAAAGCAGACCTAGCCACGGTTTCCGCAGGTCATCCGTCGACGACGGCAACCGAAGAACCCGAACCTCGTGGTAATTTATAGGATAACTTTTTAATAGATGACAACAAAATTTGTAGCTACCACCCCTTAGCAAATGCTCCTTCTGTCTTAGCTGCAGAAGTGCCTCAAGAACAATAACCGTCGCCTTCAGCCGGGACAAGTGCATCTAGGTCAAGCAGAAATCCCCGGACACAAAATAGATGGCCGACCACAGTGCAGGTTATAAGAGAGGTTGACGCAAGTGGTAGGCCCACGGCGCCGAGGACTGTCATAGGAAGATGGTCTAACTGCTGCGGGCTGGCAGCACGTGAGAATTTCGGCATCCTCCACAAAAATATCGGAAGGGTCCCAGAAGCTGAGATGGAGCGAGCTTGGACGGCTATGGAGAAATGGTTCACATTTCCGGATGAAGCAAAGGAAAGGCTTAAGCGGAAGACATTCCATAAGATGGGCAAAGCCTGGAACAATTGGAAGTGGAAACTCTTCACGGAGTATGTCATCCCACCCGGCAATCGTACTCCGTTCGTTGAGTACCCTCAAATAACAGAGACGGTGTGGGAGCAATTTTGCGAGCTGAAGAACAGCGAAGATTTTAGGCAGTCAAGCGAGGCACATCGCCTACTGCAAAAGCGGAATGAGCACCCGCATCGACTAGGCACGGCTGGGTACATCGGCAAGGAGCAAATATGGGCCCAAGAGGATGCAGCCGCTGCAGCAGCGAATGTCCCTGCCCCATTCGCCGACATCCCTGAACGAAGAGCTCGCAACTAGGTGAGGGCTAGGGGTAAGGTCAACCCTGACGGCTCCATCACATTTGAGAATCAAAGTGACGCCAACGTCTATCAGGACCTGGTGAGTTCGCTAATTAACCTCATTAATTTCCGTTCATATTAAGCAAATGATTTGTAACAACGAATCCTGTTTTTTATAGTTAGGGTTGGTTGCCGAACAAGCTTCGCAGAGCGAGGTGGAGTCCACGCCGAAGAGACGCGAAGATGACATCCTCACGAAGGCGCTCGAAACCAAAGAACATCTTGGCCGGACTCGGGGAATTGGCGTCGATGTGCCTTGGAAGCATGGCCTGCCCCAGTACAGCTCCCAATACAAGAAACAGAAAGTCTCCAAGGAAGAGAGGGATGCTCGTTTGAAGGCCGAGCTTAAGTTGGAGGTCATTCAAGAACTCCAAGCAGACATGGACGCCAGGGTGAAAGAAAGGGTTCAGAAGGTCCTCGCCGAGATGAATATACGTCGAGCCACAACACAAGTTGTCCATCCAACTCCTCCTGCACAACACGAAGCGAGTCCATCACAACACAAGAGTAGCTGTGCGTCCACAGAAGTGCCGGGCCCTCATCTCCCGGTCACACCACTAGATGCGGTGGACAACATAGAGGTAATCGATTATATCCGATCCAGATCTACTCAAATACCTTTACATGTTCCAATATTAAATTCATACTTTAAAAATACAGGACGTAGTGCAGTGTGTCCTAGTGGTGAGGGTCCGCCCAACTTTCGCGGCCGAAGTCGTTGAGGGCATGGCTTTCAATCCCTCGGACACAGAAAAGGTGCACGGCGTAAACCTACGTCATGGGTATGCCAAGGTGTCCATAGATTCAGTCAAGGACAACTGGTCAGCCTTTCCGCTGCCTGTGCCCCCTAATGATGAAATCATGACTTTGGGCGATGTGTGCAAGACGTACATACAATGGCCCAAAGAAGACATAATTGTGAAGATGATGTGAGCCCCCGGTTTTATATACCGGAAACCCCATGTGTATTACAATACAATTCCCTGGATCAGTAGATGGTACACACATGGCACAGTTGTATATCACAAGCTGACATCGTCATACATGTCTTACAATCTATTAATAATACAAGGATAGCCCAAATGGGATCCGAATAGACCAAGCATGGTCGACAACAACACAAAATACCAACACAAATAAATGGGGTAGCGGAAGCGAAGCAGCGGCGGTCCATTTTATCCCACACGCATCGACTGGTGAACCTAGGTCCCTCTTCCGTCGTCCTTGGTAACTCCTTGCCAGCATAGCACATGCACAGATCGACACCAACACCTTTTTCTAAAAAAATTTAAATAAGCAAGAGTGAGTACCAACCGTACTCAGCAAGCCACCACTACAGAATACATATAATGTTCATAGGGGTTCAAGGATGGCTTGGTTTATTTGCATAAAGCTAGTTTTCACAAATTATTTCACCAACCTATGCCATAACAGTTTTAACTGAAAACCACGTTAAGTTGAAGTTGTCATTAACCTGCAAGGGTTCATCCACCTTCCCCAAGCCTCGCTTGGTCCGGTTTACCCTCGCATCCAATTTCCACAGTTTTAACCACTACGACCTTTTTGCACATCAGGCAAGGTCACACCTTCCATACCCATCATATTTTAAGCAATATTATAAATTGACGAGGCTAGTCAAGAGTAATACAAGTCCCGGCGCTCACTAACCGCGAGCACGGCTATTCGAATAGTTTAATTTACTCACACTGCAGCGGATGTACGCTTTTAATCCCACACTCCGTGACGCACCCAACACATGAGACTTGTCACGGCCCGGTTTTTCAGTTACCCTCGCATGGCGGCACCCGCTCCAAGGACTATGAATCCCCATTGCACCCCCGGCGCCACATTCCTACCTCGAGCCGGTTGTGAGGGGAGTCCTGGCGCTCCCGAGATTGAAGGTTACATTATACATATATAAAGCTTGACGTCATTAAACCACACACTTCCACATTTCCATACCGATATCCAGAACCTACCATGTCTGGGGTGCCACCCCACGAGAATAACCTAGTCCACCGGGTCTAACCCCACTCAAGAAGTGTGGTCGTACTCGGTTCGTTTCCTGCTTAGCTTCTTGACTCGGTCCTTAACTGACCAGGGTCGGTGGCTTACCGTTCCCAAAACCACCCATATTCTATCCGTGCCGCCCCAGTCGAAATCACTTTTGTTTAATTAAGTTTTTGGGTTTTCACAAAGGTTTTCATGCTGTGGGTGACGCTTATGTCTCCACCCGATCTCTAACAATCACTCCTATCGTGTGATCGGCATAACAATATCCACATATCACACATATGGAGTGTATAACGTCTATGTAAGCAGGGCTAAGCAGTGAATAAATAATCACGCGTAAAGTAATATACTCAGGTAACAAAGGTGTGTAAATACATAAGGATAAACAATATCAAAGGTAAGGCTTAAGCAAATGTAGGTACGCATTTTATAATTAGCATGCAATTTTATTTGTAATCAACACATTTATAAAAATAGGATCAACATGTTCGAGGAAGGGGGCGTAGTGACTTGCCTTGCTCACTTGGGGGTTCGTTATTAATTGGCTCAGTTTCCTCCTCGCAGATGTACCCTGTCCGGTTGAATAATAACGTCACGAACTACTCGCTAACACAAAAAGAGCCAAAACTTCTAGAAAAAGAAAAATAACCAAACCAGTGCCATTGCATAGATCTTGATTTTT
Organism: Oryza officinalis; assembly: GCA_008326285.1. Classification (NCBI taxonomy): domain Eukaryota; kingdom Viridiplantae; phylum Streptophyta; class Magnoliopsida; order Poales; family Poaceae; genus Oryza; species Oryza officinalis. The sequence continues at coordinate 34,445,903 of BDMV01000001.1, read as the reverse complement.
GAAAGATTTTGACGAAAGTTTCGTTCAATTCCGACTTAAAATGAGGGAGATACGGATTTGGAGGATTAATGGATTTTCTGAAATACGGAAATGAATTTATTAAATTGGAAAGGAATATTCCCAAGAATATTCCTTGGCTGTGATGTTGAGAGGGACGAATGTTGGACTTTCTTTTGTGAAGGCTTCGGCTTTAGCCCAGAGATGAAGGAGGTTGGGTAGGGACCTGATATAGACTTTTGGATAGGGGCCTGGGTGAGTAGAGGGATATGCATTAGACTTTGGTGAGGAGGGGGGGCCGTTGGTGAGCTTCGGCCCGGAGGTTGTAAGGTAGACCTTTGCAGGTCCATTCTGGGCTCAGTCCGAGGAAACAGGGGACGTTTTCTAGACTTTTGTGGAGGACTATGGGCTTCGGTCCAGAAAAGAAGAGGGAGGTGATTTAGACTTTTTGAAAGTCTGCGGTCAAAGGCCCGCCGGGAGATAGTCAAGACAGTGGACCCACTGGCGGGTCCCACCTACCTTCTTCCTTTCTATTTTTTTTCTCTCCTTCTTATCTTCTTCTTCCTTTCTCTTTCTCATTCTCTCTCTTTCTCTGCTCTGTCGGGAGACAGCCCAAGCGGGCAGGGCGCCGGCCGGGCTGAGGCGCCGGGAGGGCGGCAGAGCGGCACGCAGGCGGCGGGGACGGCGCGCAGGCGGCGTGGCGGCTGCGGCCAGGCGGGCGCGCAGGCGCGGCTAGGAGCGGCGGCGCCGGCTCGGCACCGCGGCTGGGGTCGCGTCGCAGGGCTCGGGGCCTTGGCCTTGGCATGGCCGGGAGGCCGGCAGGCGGCCGGGCGATGGTGCCTTGGCGTCGGCCTGGCACGGCGCTGGCGGGTGGCTGCCGCACGCCGACAGGAGGAGGGCGAGGCGCCAGTGGCTCGGGGAGGCACGGGCGGCACGCCGGCAGGGGGTGGTGGCACGCGGCCGGGCTGGAGGAGGCCGGGGGCGGCTGCGCGGCAGAGCGCGCGCGATGGCCGGGCGTAGCCGAGGTTCACGACTGGGGCAGCCGCTGCAGGAGACGACGTGCTGGCCACGACGTCGGCCGTGCGAGCTGCTTGGCATGGGACGGCACGGCTTGGCGCGTGCGCCGGCCATGGGGTGAAGTCGGCATGCCGACGGCACGCGCGGCAGGGGCGGCAGCGCGCCGGCTCGAGCGGCTGGCCGAGGTCAAGGGACAGCCTCGGTTGGGTGGGCGACACCGGTCGAGGCGGCTCGACGCAGAGCATCGGCAACGCGGCCGAGCATGGCGGTTCGTCGGCACGGCCTGGAAGGCAGCCAGGCGGCTTGGCCGAACGACGACGACGTTCGGTCTATCGGGCGGCTGCAAGTGTACATGCATACGCATCCCTACGGCTAGCTAACTGCTTGCACGCATGCATGCACACGTTCGGCCAGCTAGCTGTATGGCGCATGCATGGCCGGCTGTGAAGCGACGGTTGCTGCGGAGGGCGGCCGCGCAAGGAATGGTTACAGTGCTACGCCTCACGACGTCACCGTGCCGCGGTAACGACGGTAGACGAGAAATGTGGTAAGGAAACAAAAGCAAGAGGAAGGGCAGGAGAGGAGCTCACCTTGCGGCAGCCGGGTAGCGACGTAACGGGCGACGGTCCTCGTACAACTACGGTCGTCGAGGTATAGCCTGGGGACGGTTGACCCGCGGATCGTCCTTGCACACCACGTGTTCGATCGGTGGCAACAAACGAACACACAGTGTTAAGGAATAAATGTTAGCGGATTAGTGCAAGTTAGGTGTCAGGGATTAGCGAGTTAGAGGTCAGCGGGTTAGTGAGTTAGAAGTCAGCGGGTTAGATGTTAGGGGTTAGCCGTTCGATAAGTTAGTCGTTCTCGGGTTCAAATGACGGCGCGACAGCCTATCCGTCCTCTTGCTCAACTGAGGCCCAGCCGGAGCCGGCCGCGGCGGAGCAAGCGGAGAGATGGCGGCGTGTGCGCGGGAGGGTGTGGCTGAAGGGAAACAAAGCAAGGAGGAGGAGAAGAAAGGATGGAAAGGGACGGGTTGCGTATTCGGCTATGGTTGCTCTTATATAGGTTTCACCGCACGGGCTCGTCTTGAATTGCCATGAAGACAGGGACGGGGTGGTTGCAGCGGCCGCGCGGGTTGGCGCGCATGCTGCATCGACTATTGTCGTTCGGGAGACAAAGGCTGGCTCCTGTGCTGCCTGCCATCGCCACCTACCGAAACGGAAGACGGCGACGGTAACCCGGCGGGGACCATCGTCGTTCGATAGGAGCGTCGCCCGGTGTACGTGCATAGGCTGTTGCATGCATGCTAGCTTAGGCTCGACTAGCTGCTTGCGTGCAGGCATACGCATAGCTAGCTAGTTACATGGTGCCTGCTCGTGGCTGGCTTGCTTGCATGCATGCGCATGCACAACTAGCTTGTTGCATGGCTCGCGGCAGTGCGAGGTTGGGCAGCATGCGCGTGGAATGGACGGCAAGCTCGCCGGTGAGACGGGAGCGGAAGACGGCAGCCGGTGATGTAGCAGCGGCCTCGTCGTAGCGGCGCGGCGTGCGGCGACGTCGTCGCCGAAAATAGTATAGGGGAAAATTAGACTTTTATCTTTTCAAACCTAATAGGAATGAAAGGGTTTGGGGAGGTAACATGGACTTTTTCCAGAAAAAGCCCAGCAACAAGAAGGCCACAGTAGAGGGAGCTTACGCGGACTTTTTGGAGTAAAACTAATTTCGGTCAGAGTGAAAATCTTGGGACAAAAACCAAAAGATCAGAGGAGTAGAAAAATTAAAAATTTTCAATAAAAGTTTGGCACGGGCATAAAACAAATAAAGAAATTATCGGCATGATGCAAAAATTTAAAAATAAATCAGGAATGATTTTTGATCGATGTATTTTTATTTAGGGATTTTCTCAGGGTGTTACAGATGACTCCTCGTCTAAGTCGACCGACGGAGCGAACACCTCCCACGTCTAAGCTATCCATTGAGGCTCCCCGTGAACCGGCGTTGTCAGAACCCCATTCACCTGATGCAGCCGATATGGATTTGACACACATAGCTCAAAACCTGCCTCCAATAAAGACCACAAAGAAGGCTGATAGCTCTCCACCCATTCTCAAAGGACAGAAACGTGAACGCGGGGGTGCTACAGGCAAATGGAAGGTCGAGGAGTCGGCGCCGTTGACCAAAACGGGGAAGGTTGTGAAGGCCTCGGCACAATTTGAACTAGGCATGCCGTTGGTGGAGGACAATGTGTTGGCCGTGATGGGTATTGCTTGCCGAGAGCTACACAAACAGTACATGGAGCTAAGCAATGCCAAGCGGAAAATGAGGGAGTCATCCATAGTTGGACATCACGACCACCAGCCCTTCCTATCGTCGCCTGCCTATGTAACTATAGGCTTTGATGACCTCTTCGACCTATTCAGGATTCGGAAGTTAGACACAGGACTTCTAAAATGCTACTCCTTGTAAGTGCAAACCTTCCTCCTTGTGATATTAATGGACTATCGTCTAAATTAGTGCTAATACGTAACTGTTTTAAGGTTGTGTTGGATCGAGGGTCGTCGCCTTGGTAATCAAGTTGGGTTCCTTGATCCATCGATGGTCAATGAGGTCAATCTGCAAAATAACTTCAATGAATTGGTTGACTACGTGAACCGGTGCTTATGGGCCCACCAAGACAAGGAGTACATCATGTGCGCGCACAATCAAGAGTAAGAAGACAATACTCATTTCGTGTATATTGTTGTTGAAGCTAAGTTTCGTATTACTAATGCTACATAACCACCGCGTAGGCGACATTGGGTTCTCCTAGTCATCGTGCCTAAATGGAGTAGGGTCTACTACCTTAACTCAAGTAAGGCAAAGGATTATAATTTCACTGAAATCATCGAGGCCTTAAATATGGCTTGGGGCCCGTATGTGAAAAAGGGTGGTAGGTACAAGGAGGGCAAGGACCAACTTTATCATGACACCAATTTCGCATGCGCACAACAGATCGGGGACCAGTGCGGTTTCCACGTGTGCCACAATATGTCGACACTTCTAAGAGAGGTCAAAAATTTCGACCCTAAGGTTGTTGCTAATGGCAAATTCGAACATTTCAATACCAAATATTAATCTTATAAACGTGCTAACTTCTGTATTATTGAACAGAAAGGTAGAGCTGGCTGGAAGGTTTCACCCATCAACCCCCCGCTATCAGAGGCGAACTGTGCGCCTTCAATCTCGCCGAAATAATGAACAAGAAAGGACGTTTTCACATCTAATAGATGATTGAACTGGGCTAGTTGTGATGTCGTGAACAAAACAGTTGTCCAATTTTCTGTGATGTAAAAACAGTTGTTTCTATGTTTCTGTGGTACGGAATGCTATGTAATTTACTTTCATATGTGCAATACTCAAGGGAGTTTGTCAAATTGTCATCAAATTTGATCAACTACGATTTACGTTGTACTATTCAATTGTTTTCTCTATTTTTTAAATGACAGGTCGTCGTGGAGGTTCAAAAGGAGATGGATAGATCAGAAAGTTTGGTAAGTTTGTGGTTTCATGAGCAAGGTCCAAAATTGAATAGTATCTGTGAATTTGCTAGGCACAATTACGGTATCTGTGGTTTCATGAGCAAGGTCGTAATTTGCTAGGCACAATTGTGGTATTTGACGGGCATGTATCTATCAATTTGTTGTGCATGATTGTGGCTTTCATATGTGAATGATGTCAATTTTGAGATGTTATCACCATATATGGTTATGCATGTATCTGTGATGTTTCTGTTTTTCAGAGGGCATGGCTAGCAAATCCTGAGGCTAGCCAATATTTAGCTTTTATTTTTTTCGGGATTTAACACATCAGTGACGAGTCATAAAAAAAAGACGTCACAGATAACCATCCTGTGACGGATTTGTAAACCGCGGCCGTCAGAGATGACTCTCCTGTGACGGGCCTTTACTTTCTTGCCCGTCACAAGTAGCCCAGCTGTGACGGATTCTAACTACCGGAGACTAATACCTCTGACGGCATTTTGTTTAGCTGTCCGTCAGAGATGAGACACCTGTGACGGGTTCTAACTGGTCCTAAGCTAGCGGAGACCAACACCTCTGACGGTCGTCTATTTATTAGCCCGTCAGAGATGTGTGTCACCTCTGACGGCCGGCCACCCGTCAAAGGTGACTGGACTCACCAGTGACCACTGATCACTGACCAAGCCCAAACCCGTCAAAGGTGAGGGTTTGGGCCCGTCACAGGTGACCTTATCCAGTGTAGTGTATACCTTTAAGGTATTTAAAAGAATTATATAAGTTGAACCACCCATATTAAAATCCTAGATACGAGTCTCCTATACAACTACTCCACACCACTACAGGAAAAAACTAATAGGGCACTCATAACTCATATTTACTAGCCAGTGGAGTTGCACATTAGCGCAACTTTAACCCTACCATTAGAATCAATAATATATGAGACTATTTGATTTATATATAAGAGCAACAACTAAAATCATTATTGATACTATGTTCAACCGGTGACTCTGAGAAGCCTGGAACCTTCTTCTTCTGCTTCATCTGTTCTTCTAGGTTGTTCTCCACTATTTGTTGACCTGGTTTTCTACTTCCTTGATCTGATGGGTCACATTTGTTTCTCTTGTTTTGTCTTTTTCTCAATCGGATGGTCCATATTTTGTTGCGTACGTGGACCAATGAGGTGCTTTGAAATCATTTTACTTTCATTACTTTAGATATCATAGCCCACATGTCAGTGGTGGTGGTGGTTGGCACACAGCACACCATACTCACCCGTAAGTATGTCCTGTTTAACAAAAAATTTGGATTTGTTGGTGCACAACTGCCTTACCCATATCTTTAGGTGGACAGGTCATCGTTTTTTGGTTGCCAAACAACATAGAACTAAATATGTAACTAGAATCCAGCCCATGATCCATTGAACAGTACAGGAAAAAATTCTACACAAGCTAATTATTTCATAACACTGGGAGCTACTATATTGAGACCGGCCTAAACTCGTGTTGCCTGGACTGGAACTACCATCTGTTGCTTACTGATAGCTGCTTGTTCACTTTTCTTGGCCCAAAGAACACAATAAAGACCACCAACCATTACCACTCCACTTATTATGCTGCAGTTAGAGAACCAAATTCATCATGAAATCCATGAAGTTATTTGCATATAATATAAGTTAAAGAAGACATGAAGATAATGAGATGATCAGCAAAAAACTAGAAAGAGAGGTAATACCTTCCCAGGGTGACTGCTTCTCCTAAGACAAATGAGGACAACATTATTGTGACAAGAAGGGTTATGGGCATTGTCATCGCCAAAAAAACTGGTCCGCTCTTGTCAATAACCCATACTTGCATGTAATATGCAACTCCAGAGACAAGTACCCCCTGCACATTGTATTCAGTGATTCAGAAGAAATTTCAGCATTGTATTGTTTTTTCCTTTTCGCATTGAAGTATTCTAGCTCCCACTTCATAACGTGGGAAACAAGGAACATAGCGGAAAACAAGTCATGCAAGTGAAACTATATGATTTGAAACACAGAAAATGTAGGAGCATGAATGTAATGAGGTGGCCGTAAAAACAAAGGAAAATGCAATAAGAATGTAAATATCTTATTCATCAAAATGTAATATTATGCCATACAAGAGAAGGTATACTATAGGATGCCTATATATCAAGAATTCAAGATTTGAAGAATATACAAGTACAGCACCAAATAGAGGTAAACTGCAATCTGGAGAATAAAACGATCTTTACTTGAACTCAAATTGGCACAATGGACTTTACTTTTGTTCTAGTTCAATAAGAGGCACAATTGATCGTTACCATCGTGTGCATCCAGCAGTTACCAGTACTTGTTTTACTGGCATTTTCGTTTTCACTGCTGTTTTTCGTGGAATTGTGAAGAATCCTAACAAATTCGTCACAAGGAAGCTATTTTTACTAGTACTCTAATGACAATACGAAAAGCTAAAACTGAGGATTTTCCCAACGATCGAACAGAGGAACTCGGACGAACACTACACACGTGACACTGTAGTTGATTCGACAAAAGTGGAGAGCAGAGGAAATTTTGTTGCAGCGCAACCAACTGCTGCTTTTCTGTTTACTTCCATATATAGATGAACGAATACAAAGGAGATTTAACTACCAAGACCGGATCTCACGCTATGCTTCAGCTGCGTCCATCCCCACAACCACACAACGTGCCTCGCGTTTTCCTGGCGCACGACGCAGGCAGCGAGCTAATCTCGGATACCCCCCACGAAATAGTCATGCAGACTAACAACGAAAAAAAAGGGGGCACACAAGATTATTGCTAACAAAAACCACTAAACTAACCATTGTTGGATGAAAATAGGCAAAAGCTGCGGATATTGCACTTACTGAGTAGATCACAGCAATAAGGCCTATATCCAGTTGCAGCTTCCATCGTGAAAAATCCCTCTCAACCGCTAGAGCGATGAAGAAACACTGAATAGTTGCAAATACTATCTGGATAGTTGTGTTGAGTAGCTTAGAGGGGTATGCCTCCAGCATAGGCCCCTGAGAAGAAGTAATATTTAGGTAAATGCAAATATCATGGTCAAGCCTAGAGTAATATTTTTAAGTATTCATACCTGAAGCACTGTCCAAAGTGCCCAAGATGTTGTGGATAAAATCGTCAGAAAAATTCCTAATATCCATGTCTTTGTAGAATGTGAAGTAACTGCACCATAGACAGTACTCGTGCGAAAAATATGGTGATGGTTGAATGATTTTAACTCAGGTCCTTGGTAGAACGCAAGTACGATAACACCAATAATGCAGAACATTACACCAGAAATTTTTGCAATTCCATGGATCCTCATCAAGTTCAGAGATTCCATCCTACCAGGTATACAAAGAGAAATACCAATATTTAATCTTGTCAGCCTACTCAGGTTGTGAAAAGACTGCATAATGTGATCTCATTTTGTCAAATCGTATACGTAGTTACAGGTTCAGAGATATGATATTGTTGAGGCTCTTGCAGCATTAATTAGTTATCACTTGGTTATTATACATTACAAATTTAAAATCGTCTTATCATTATAATGCATTTTCATGCTACAATAATATGTATAAAGTTGTCAGACACTAAAATGTATACACTAGCTACATTAATTTGGTCCCCAACAAATAACATGTCGTGTTTAATTTTGAGATACATATTGCTGAAGGATAAAAATCCCAAACAATCTAGCGTGGCAAGCAATTAAGTTGGACCCCTTCAGATGGGAACATGAAACTTGAACCATTTGCAGATTGGCATGCCCTCTAAATGTTAACATCTTTAAAATACTCATTTTGTCACATTTTTCATGATTTGAGAGGGGTCAAACTTCAGTCCTGTAACTATAAGAATCATTATACAAGAGGAATGCAATGGTAACAATTTTAGGTGACTGTTGTTTAAAAAAAATCAGCTTACCTTGTGTCTGGTTCAGTCCAAGAGTTATCATTGTAACAAAACAAGAATATATGAATTATTTTTTTGAACGCTAACATATGAATATATCAAAGCTATAGTTTTATTAAAGCATGGTAGTGGTGTAAAAATGAAATACCTACTTCAACAGAAGAGCCAAAATGAAAGCCACCACAGGCAGAAGGTTAAATATCGCAGCTGATGATGTTGCTGAGGCATAACTGAGACCAAGGCTATATATGTTTATCGCCCCAGAAATCCTAGAAGAAAGTGAAATACATATAAAGTTGTTAGTGGATGTAAGCAGAATAATGAAATTGACAAACATAATTAACTGAAAATTGTTGACATTTATTACAAACAGACAAATCAGTCAGGAAACTAGTCCTTTCGGTAACTTCTGCATAGATGTATCACTAATTCTATATTAACTTTTTATTATTGATGAATCAATTGAGCATCTTAACACTGGATTGTCATTAACAAAGCTAATAAAGTATAACACAAAGCGTAAACTAGAAAAGAGAGACGGAACATGCATGTTTACGAGACTATGACCAAGAAAAGATAAAAATAACAATATAAACTGCACTTTTAACCAGAGAAAGAGAGAGATGGTCAAATAACTGAACAGGAAAATAAAAAACTTTGCGCAGAAGTGCAACGTCATTCAATAACTTCCAAGATGCGAAGTAATAAACTTCATATAGAAATGTTTGGATTAAGAACTTCCAAGATGAAAGCTCTGAAATCCAAGACACTGAAAGCTAGTTGCAACCAACGTTTCTGGTTGATAACCGTGATGGTTCAGATCAATAATATAAACTAAGTAAATAATTTAAATCACACTTTGACCTACCCATATAATGCATGTACAAATAGTTTCAGAGACACTTTGAATGACAGTGGTGGAGCAGTTTTCCTGTAAAAAGAACAAAAAACCATTAAATGCATCTTCCATAATAACAACTCAGCAAATAGGTAGAACTCTCATACCTTTCTAGCACAAATGCGACGGGAACTAAGAACATGATAGCAATCGCATGCCTGTAGAAAACAAAAACAGATGTGCTCATGCCTTCATTGAAGGCAAATTTTGTTACAATCTGCATCCCTCCATATAGGGACCTTATGAGGAATGCAACCACAAGAGCTGCTCTAGTGCCCATTGGTACAGTCTATTGGAACTTGTAGATATGTTTCTTTAAATAGGAGGGGATGATTATGTTGGAGCCAGCTAGTCTGTATTTTACATCAGCATCAGCATACTCCACTATCAAACTGGGATTGGTTTTCTTAGGAAGTATAGTAACCAGTAGGACCCTCTAAGGTGACCGACACTTACGAAATCATATTGGACCATGTACAGTGCATAGTTACTTCCAAGTGGTTGCAAGTTGAACAGATGCAAAGACAGACTAGACTGTTTGCGGAACATCGCCAAATAGCTGCACAGATGCCAAAATTTACAATGGAAAATTTGAGCATCTACTTTTTAAAAGTGAATTTCAATTAGGATCATCCATTAGCAGTCACTCCTGAAAGTGAACATGTAGAAGGGTAAATCATACTAGATAAACGGTTCACGGTAAACAAAATGGTAGTCCAAACACAAGATAACTAAGCAAGAAGAGAACACATTTTACACCACACCTTGATGAGCACAGAGAAAACAAAAAATAATGAAAGATATGGGATTACAGTTATGGCCTGGTAATTGATTTGCATAATCAGGAAGGTTGTTTAATTTACGTTTCAAGATGTTCTTTTAGAAAAAAAAAGACCATCAAAGATTCATCTGTGCTGATTCACATGATGATATTTTCATGCAACAGTGGATAATCTTTGATGAACAGGGAGCCCAACAAAATGACAAGAATCAATCTATCCAAAGCCATCATAAATCAGACGTATAATGTCAAATGGTGCTTCAAATCTCCCTGAAGAAGATGACATGTCTATGATCCCATTTTTTTCTGTTCCCTGTATGTTGTTCTGTTATAGTTGGCTAACTGTTGAGTGTTGACCCCAGGAGCATGGCTTGTACCTTTCCTTTGTGCCTGCAGGAATCTGATAGTAAGCTGGTCATCCTCAGCTGCAGGTTTGATGTCCATCTTTGTATCTGTATATTAACTACTTCCTCCGATTTCACAATTCTTGGCATTTTGAAAAAAGCCAAGGTCAAACAATTAGAACTTTGACTATCAATAACTATTAAAATATTTAGTGTGGAAACACTATAACACTAGTGCTTGCCTGTGTTGGTTGTGTTGTGTGTGTGTGATTTCGGTTGGTGTGTGTGCGTTTTTTTTTGGAGGAGGGGTTTGGTTACTTTATTTTCTACCCCATAATGAAATGAAACATAGTTCTATTGTGTTTTTGAGAACAAAAAGAAAAAATATTTACTTACTTTTTATGTACATTATAACATAACATTATAGTCAAAAATGTGTTTTGAAGATCGTGTCGTTTTTCAAAACTTTAAGAATTATAGAACTAAGGAGTTTAGTACTTTGTAAAACCAGGTCACGAAAAAGTACCTTTCATCACCAAAAAAAGTTAACAGTTTCACATGAAACTTTTGTGTTCCATTAAGTACTAGCGTTATAAAGGAAGAAAAGAATGGAATTTTTTTACAAGTTTGTTTGGCACGCTAGGCTGTTCCTGATGCAAACGAGTGGTCAGTGGTGGTCAGTTTGAATGCCTACACAACAGGACATGTCTTCAGAGAAATACCGGATGCTGTTCTTTGCTTTCATGGATCAGCAACACTACGGAAAGAATGGACGAGAAAAACGTTGGGCAGCTTAGAAAGAACGGATGGAAAACACCTGGCTTTTTCTGGTCTGACCTATCCATGTTACTGCTGAGAAAGAATGGATGAGAAGTAGGTATAGTGCTCTACACATCACCTGGCACTTCATTTTTTTATCAGCTGCCAGCTTGATTCCCTCCAACACTCTGCCATTCACCCATTCATCCATCCTTGTTAGATTGGTTGTGTTCTTTTTTCAGTGTTTCAATTTGCAAACAGCTTTTCTGTATCCTCAAGTTTCCCGTTTTAGTACGAAGATTCACGAGGCTTTTGCGTATTCCCTAATAGAAAAATGATGAAGAGCATCTCAGTTGTAATATTCCAATAATGGAGAATCATCAACACCTGAAGAGCAAATAGGGGAAGATCTTACGAAATCTACAATCCAAATGAGATCTCCTGAGCGCTGGCTCGAACAATTTGAATATAATTTAGGGGTAAAAAGATTATTCGCCACTCGTTATGGTAGCGTTGAATTTAATTATTTGTGTGATTGATTACCATGTCGAACACCTTGCATAGCAGCGAATCCTCAGACAAGAGCAAGATAAGAAAATCTAAATCTCTACTTCTGTAAAAGCGGAGTTATTCTCGCCCACACCAATTGTACTTTCCTCACCACGTAAAAAAAACCATCCTGCCTAAAACCATCCCACCCAAAAATATGTTTCCACGAGAAAATCAACCCACTAGAAAAAAAACGGATAGATAAAACTGTTGTGAAACAAAAAAAATGAACAGTGAAATGTGAAATTCTCCTATCTATCATTGATCTCAAATTTTCCATTATATAGGTAGATTACAAGCTTAGGATTCTAAGCATTAGTGTATTACATCAATTAGCAATAAGATTGATTTATGCTTATAAATATATAGTTGTTACAAAGGATCCAAATAGTCCTCTTGATGGCTACCTTTGATGAGATCTTGATGGCTGCCATTTGATAAGATCAAATAATGGCCAAATAGTGCCTTTTTGTAACACTTCCCCTTTTGATCGAGTCCATCTTGAGATCAACATTTTCTTTAATTCCTTTGAAAAACCCTGTGAGAAAAATAGGAATAATTTGACTGGTGATTGCTCTATCATAATCCTGCAAGATTTAAGGAGTAATCTATGCTTTGTTTTATCTCTAGAGAAAAACCCCTGTGGGAAAAACATGAGATAAGACATATGCTTGCATCAGGCATTGTCTCATTACAAACTTTGTATGAGAAAATCTGATGGTAAAAACTCATAAAAAAAAGAGTACAATGTGAAGCGTTTAACAAAATCCATCATTTAGAGAGTCTCCCCCTGAAATTTGCAAGTCTTTGAGCCGTCTCATACCAATTCCCTCAACACATTTCTTGAACGAGAAAGCAGGTAGGGACTTAGTGAAGAGATCTGCCAAATTATCACAAGACTTTGTCTATAAGATGTTTATTTCTCCACTTTGCTAAAGCTCATGGGGATAAAACAACTTAGGAGCGATATGTTTGGTGATGTTGCTCTTGATGTAACCTGTTTGCATCTGTGTAATACAAGTAGCATTATCTTCATAGATAATGGTAGGTGATTCTGAGGAACCAATACCACAAGATTGTTCAATGTGGTTTATCATTCTGCGGAGCCACACACATTCACGTGATGCTTCAAATAGTGCGATGATTTCAGAATGATTTGTGGAGGTAACTACTAATGTTTGTTTAGATGACTTCCATGATATGACAGTTCCTCTATGAAGGAATACAAAACCTGTCTATGATCTGACATTGTGAGGATCAGAGATATAGCCAGCATCAGTGTACCCTACCAAGTTAGGATCATCAGTTTTCTAGAAAAATAAGCCAAGATCCTTCGTGCCATTTAGATATCTAAGGATTTGTTTTCCTCCGGTCCAATGACGCTTAGTTGGGACAGCACTATGTCTCGCCAATAGATTTACTACAAATGCAATGTCAGGCCTGATACTATTTGCAAGGTACATGAGTGCTCCGATAAGACTGAGATAGGGATATTCTTGTCCTAATATCTCTTCTTCTTCTTCCCGTGGTCGAAAAATGTCATTTTCTTTATCGAGAGATTGAACAACCATGGGGCTTTTATTTGGGTATGCTTTGTCCATATTGAATTTCTCCAATAATTTCTGGACATAGACAGATTGATGCACTAAAATTCCTGAGTTAAAGTGCTCGATTTGCAAACCTAAGCAAAATCTAGTTTTACCCAAATCCTTCATCTCAAACTCTGTCTTAAGATGGTTGCAAGCTTCATCAATATCTTGTGTGTTACCAATGATATTCAAATTATCTACATACACTGATATGATGCAAAATCCTATAGAGGATCTTTTGATAAAGATCATGGGCAATCATCATTATTTGAATAACCCTTTTGCAGAAGGTACTCTCTCAGTCGATTATACCACATTCTACCTGACTGTTTAAGACCATAGAGTGATCTTTTGAGCTTTACACAATACATATTACGATTTGTGCTATCATTCGGTATAGGGATCCCACCGGGGACCCTCATATATATGTCCGAATCTAGTGACCCATATAAATATGCTGTCACGACATCCATCAACTGCATAGATAGACGCTTTTGAGTTGCCAGTGATATCAAGTATCGGAACGAAATTTCACTCATGACTAAAGAATATGTTTCATTGAAATCAATGTTGGGTCTCTGCGTGAACCCTTGTGCTACAAGCCTCGCCTTATATCTCACCACCTCATTGTTCTCATTCCACCTCCGGATGAAACCTCATTTGAAACCCACAGGGAAAGTTTTTGGAGGTGTAGGTATTATTGATGAGAATACCTCTCTTTTATTGAGGGAGGCTAATTCTGCTTCAATTGCTTCCTTCCATTTGTTCCAGTCTGAGCGCTTCTTCACTCTACCATGGATTTTGGATGGTATCTGCAACTGATGAGGCAAAGTATATGTCGACAATTGTAGTCTTATGGTCAAATGATTCTCCAGACTCAACATAGTTTATGGAAATTTCGTGTACCCTAGTTGACGGCTCAGTATTTCCTAATATGACCGTGTTGGGATGTCCCAATTCCCATCATCAAAAATTGAGTGCACTATTGATGTGGGAACTGGATTGGATAAATCCACTTGGTGTCTCTCAACTTGAGGTTGAGTTTCATTTACTATGTCAGAGGATTCTTTCCTCTGTTTCCTCGTGCGCTTGCGAGGATTTGCCGTACTTCTCCCACTCTCTTTTGAGGAAGAGAGTTGAATAGTTTGTTTGGTACCTCTATTCTTTCTGGCACATTCCTCGCAGGAATGTATGATTTTGTGACACTTTTACTCACAGTAAATGAGTCTGGCAAATTGTTTGCAGCAACCTGCAAATCAATGATCCTTTAAACTTGAAGTTCAGATTCTGTGGTACAAGGATCCTCCTTTAGGGTGTCAAAGGCATCCCAATTTATTTTTGGGCATTCAGTGTGATACTTGAATTCTCCCCCTAATGCCGAGAAATGTCCTTCATTAAAGATACAATCAGCGTACCGGGCTATGAGTAAATCCCCTGTAAGGGGCTCCAGGTATTTAATGATCGACGGAGATAAATACCCCACATAGATCCCCGTTTTCCTATGAGGGCCCATTGATATACGCTTTGGTGGTGAGATCGGTACGTATACAGCGCAACCGAATTTCCGCAGATGGGAAATACTAGGAGGATCACCACGAACCAATTGCAACAGAGAAGCTGTATGGTATGCAGTTGGATGCAATTGTATTAAGTCACTAACATGTAAGAATGCGTGACCCCAACTTGAGGTTGGTAGGTTACAATTTTGCAATAGTGGTCTGGCAATAAGTTTTATTCTCTTGATAAGAGATTCAGTTAAACCATTCTGTGTGTGAACATATGGTATAGAATGTTGAACTTTAATTCCTAAAGCCATACAATAATCATTGAAGACTTTGAAAGAAAATTCTGCAACGTTGTCCAATCTGATTGATTTTATCTGGTGTTTAGATTGACTTGCTCTAAGTCTGATGACTTGTGCAATAAATGTTGCAAATGCATGGTTCCGTGTTGATAATAGACACACATGAGACCATCTTGTGGATGCATCTATTAGAACCATGAAGTATCTGAATAGTCCAGATAATGGTTGAATGGGGCCACAAATGTCACCTTGAATGCGTTCAAGAAACTTTAGTGGTTCAGCCTTTATTTTAAGATGTGAGGGTTTCAAAATTAATTTCCCAGTTGCACATGAGGTGCATACAAAATCTGAGGATTTTGAGAATTTTCTGTCACTCATACCATGTCCACTTGAATTGCTCATGATTTTTCTCATCATCCCGATGCCGGGATGGCCAAGGCGTTCATGCCAAGTTTTGAATGTATCCACATTCTGAAAAATTACTTTGTATCCAACATAAGGTATGGGTTTGATGTATGTGTAGTACAATCCAGACGGGAGATAAGGCACCTTTTCAAGTGTATGTTTGCCATATCCAGTATCTTCTGTCAAGAGGAGGAACTCCTCATTGTTTTCTTCATGTGTTTCCACATGAATCCTATTTTTCGGATATCTCTATAACTTAGCAGGGTACGTATTGAATCGGGATACAATAATGCTTCCTCAATATTTATTTGTGTACCCATTGAAAGTATGATAGTGGCCCTACCAAAACCAACAATCATAGCATCGCGTCCTGTGATGGTCAAAACTTGTCCTTCTCTCTTTGTGAGAGGTTGGAAAATTTTGACTTCCCTAAGTATAGTGTTAGTGGTACAACTATCCACTAGGCATATCTCTTCTTCCATTGGATTGGCTCCCATAACAATCTATATAATGCAAAATTTAAATTCATAAGAATAAAAGCAAAATATAGAAAAACCCATAGGCATATATTAATATAGCAGGTGCGATATTACAATTGTTAAATAGAGTAGTAACATCACGTCTTTATTACAATGATTACTTTTGCAAATTTAAATTAAAGTTATGGATTTAAGGTCTCCAAAAATATCGTTGGAAGCATATTCCACGAGCATGTCGTCGATGTCCATAGAGTCTTCCTCTTCTCTTGGTGGAGTCTTGGTTTTGCTCGGTCCCACTCCTTCAGGGATGAGATCCATAGCTCCAGTGTCCAGCACTTGAGAGGTGAAGTGTGCTTCATGCTTCTGGGTGTTCTGTGTATGACCCATGGACTTCATGTATAGATCAACAAGGTGCATAGGGGTCCTGCACTTCTTAGCAATATGATTGTAGCAACCACACCTAAAGCAGGAGCACTTGAGAAGTGAAGTGTGCTTCATGCTTCTGGGTGTTCTGTGTATGACCCATGGACTTCATGTATAGATCAATAAGGTGCTTAGGGGTCCTGCACTTCTTAGCAATATGATTGTAGCAACCCCACCTAAAGCAGGTGGTCTTGTTGCCACTATCAATTTTGGGCTTAGAAATGCCTTTTCCCTTTTGGGCGTTCCCACGTGGCTTTTTGGTTTCTCTTGCGCTTGCTCTTGCTCTTGCCTAAAGAATTTTCAGTCTGTGTATTCCCATTCGGGACATTTTTCTTCACATTCGCATGAACTTCAGGCAGTGGTGTAGTGCCCAACGGGCGCTTGTTTGAGTTCCATACAGTGAGCTCATGGTTCTTTTCAGCCTGTTTCATTGTCTAAATAAGTGAAGAGTAGGCTATGAAATTCTTCTCACGATATTGTTGAGTAATGATCCTTTCTGACGGAAGCATTGTAGACAGAGTCTTCTCAATTTTCTCTGCCTCAGAAGGTTCATTCTCACAAAACCGGAGCTTAGAGCATATCTTATGAACAGCATGGTTGAACTCGTCTACAGTTTTGTAATCCTATAGGCGCAAATGGTTCCACTCATGCGTTGCCTCTGGGAGGATAATCGCTTTATGCTGTTCATATCGATTTTTGAGATATGTCCACAAAGTGCATGGGTCCTCCTCATACATGTACTCCATTTTCAAATATGTTAGAGGGGTTAATGCTCCCTTCAGCTGTTTCAT
Source organism: Oryza officinalis (assembly GCA_008326285.1). NCBI lineage: Eukaryota > Viridiplantae > Streptophyta > Magnoliopsida > Poales > Poaceae > Oryza > Oryza officinalis. The sequence continues at coordinate 34,428,609 of BDMV01000001.1, read as the reverse complement.
CTATACATCTGTATAATTCATTTGTCGACAGATTCTATTTGAGATCCATAGTCCAAATAGGGAAATTAGAACCATCAAGAGCAAGGATATCAAACTCTTTGGTTGCCATCTCACCTACATTGTGATTGCCAAAATTTTGAGAAATTATGGCATATTTGCATTAAATAAAAAAACAGGGCGATAAAATAAATTTTGCAAAGTAATTGTAAAATAAAGGACATGGAAATGCATAGAGTGTTGAAACAAACTCATATTTACCAAAACAGAGAGTTACAGGGTGCTGAGAGCAAATGTATAGTCTCTGATTATTTGCGAAAAGTAAATTGACCAAACGTCAGGTACTAAAATGTAAATTCGAGAAATATAAAGATAACTGGGCGGTGGGCCAAGACAATCTCAATTTCAGCCCACCGCCGCTTTTGGTCCAAGAGGCCGGGGGAGGGGGGTTGGCCCAGCAGCCCATTAGCGTGGGCCGCTAATGGGCCGGCCTGGCCTGGCCTGGCCTGGCCGGCTAAAGCTAGGAGGGGGAGGTGTGGTTAGGGTTTTCCTAACCCATCCCCCACACACCGCCGCCGCCGCCGTGGAGGAGGCCGCCGTCGGGCGCCGCCAACGGGCACCAGCGCGTGGCCACCGGNGCCTGTAGCCGCCGTGGCCGCCGGCGATCTACCGCCGCCGCCTGCCACGGCGCCACCACCACCGCCGCCGTCCACGGCGCCACCGCCGCTGCCCTGCCCCCACCTCCTGGACCTCGTCCTTCCCCATGCTCAGGCCTTTCCCTCACTCGAGGGTGGGGGATGGCTGGCCTCGCCGCCACCGCTCGTCTCGGCCGGGACATGCCCGATCTTGATGATGCAGCGGAGGCAGGGGCACGCGTTTGCCGGTACGGCTGTAGTCAGGCGACCGAGGAACGGAGGGGCTAGTGGTAGAGATGAAGGTGCGAGCACGAAGCTGCTGGAGCCGTCCGCTGCCATGTAGAAGGGCGGGGCTCCGCGGCGTGTGGCGATGGTGCCTCTGAGGAGGAATTCTGCGGATCAGCTGGTGTTGGAGTGTGCAGCGGCGTCGCTGGTGAGTAATCTGGCGAAGGCAATGGTGAAATGGAGCGGCGAACATGATTTGTCCAGCTATGGTGAGGACAGAACGACGTTACCATGTCTGGCACCTCCTGCGGCAACCCGTTGGGCTGCAGCCGCATCTTTGCTGTCCATCCATGGGATTCGCAGTGGCGTGGTGATGCCACCAGAATGCGTTCTGGTGCGGTGCAGGTGTCGGGCATCACTGGAGGCCCGCAGCGAGTCGCAAAAGTGTTGGAGTTAGTGCTACCCGCTTTGGTGGTTCTGCAGGCAGTGGGTGTCATCGTTGCGGCGTCGTCCTCCACGTTTGGCAAAGCTAGAGGGAGCAGACCGGGGGCCACGGCCGGCAAAGCCAGCACCACAACCCCTGCCGCGTTGAGGACGGTGCACAGGAGCCCAGAGAAACTTATCGAGCTGCTGATGCATGAGGCGACACAGATGGCGAGTACGAAGGTTACAAGGAAAAGAAGCTCCGGCATCAAGAGGAATGGGCAAGCGGCGAGCCATCTTACTCTTGGAGTTCACCGGTGAGTTCTTTATCGTTCTTGCTTAGTTAGAGCTGCTGAAAACGTGTTGTGAAACAAAAAAATGAACAGTGAAATGTGAAATTCTCCTATCTATCATTGATCTCAAATTTCCCATTATATAGGGAGATTACAAGCCTAGGATTCTAGGCATTAGTGTATTACGTCAATTAGCAATAAGATTGATTTATGCTTATAAATATATGGTTGTTACAAAGGATCCAAATAGTCCTCTTGATGGCTGCCTTTGATGAGACCTTAATGACTGCCATCTGATGAGATCAAATAATGGTCAAATAGTGCCCTTTTGTAACAAAAACGTCTCTAATCCTCCCAATCTTGTTGCAAAGCATGGGCATAGCACTAATAAAATAAATGGCAATGGTAATCCTCTTACCTCACCTTACCTGTAATCTTGATGATGGCGATCACCGCAGGAGGCAAACCGGCGCCGTCGTCGTTGTTCAGCTCCGGACAGCAACCGCCATGGACAACTTGGTGCTAAGCAGCTCGTTGGAGGATAGCTAGGGAGTCCAGGGGTTGTGGCCAACCGGCGGGGCAAACCTGTTTCTGTAGCAGAAATGGCATTTCTGGCATCACAGAGAACATCCCATATGCTGCAAATGCCATCAAACTCGTACAGAAATAAAATGCAGATTGCTTCAGCATGTCAGTACTGATTAAGTCCAGGTCCATACATCCCTTCTTGAATAGCTTGGTTGTCAGCCACAATTCAAAACAATTCCACAACGTGTAAGCACAGCATTGCTCACCCAAAATCCACTACAGAAACTATCATCAGAGCTCAAAACTGAAAATTGCATCATGTACATGCTAGTAGAACTGCTCAAGTGTCTGAAGAAAGTTTGTTGTAAACAGTTTCAGTTCTAACATTTTTTAGAAGAACATGATACAAACAGTTTCAATCAGTTCGTCGCGTCAATCTTCTCCACATCTCGAGATGCTGGAAATGGAGCTGCACTTTCTTGTTCCTCCAAATCCGAGTGTGCCGTTTCATCTCCATCATCTCCTTGACTGCTGATAGCCTCCTGTTCTATCCTCTTCCCCCAGAGAACGGTATACAGGCTGGCAACCATCAGAGCTCCGCTTATTATGCTGTTCATCAGACAAGAGAATTTTAAGAAAAACTTGATGTTATTCTTCTGCTTAAAAAGGCAAAAACTTATTTAGCAATTGAACTGGCACCTTCCCAGCGTGACTGCTTCTCCAATGAGTAATGAAAGAATGATAGTGATGACCAGAGTTAGGGGTACTGTCATGCACAAAAATACTGGACCCCTCTTGTCAATTACCCAAATTTGCAAGTAAAATGAAATCGAGGAAACAACAATGCCCTGCGTGGGGGTGTTAGATTGCATGTTTAGATGCATCAAAAGATGATTGAAAAAAGTGTTCGAATGACAACGATGCACAATTAGGCATTATTTTACCTTACTACAATAGTAACAATTAATATAAACTAATCACTCAGTAAATATGTCATTAGCAATCCGCGGCTGTGACAGATGTGGGTGTAGTAAGCAGGTCTGGCCCAGGAGGGGGTCTTTGAGCAAGGCTGTCCAAGCAATGCATCAGATGGGCTTGGCCTAACGACCGTCATGCAAGTATGCAACAAGTGCGTCCTATATTTGACTAGAAGATTTTCCAACATAACTGGGGTAATAAAGAACTCAGCAGAACAGGATTATTCAGGAGGAAACACGTGTTTTTGCTTTCTGTAGTTTAACATCAAATGGTTAAGGAGAAACAGATAGACAATTTTTGACACTCATCCTGCTTTCCGGTAACCAAATAGTAGTCAACATAATCTAAGTGATCTTTTACTTACACAATAGACGATGGCAACAAGACCTACATCGAAACCCAGCTTCCATCTTGAAAAATCTCTCTCAAGCACTAGAGCCATAAAAAAAGATTGAACAGCCGAGAAGACTATCTGGAGAGTTGTGTTGAGTAGCTTAGACGGGTATTCCTCTAACAAGGGTCCCTGGGAAGTACCATGACAGCTAAATTTTAGAACGAATAAATTAGCAAACACAGCTCAATGGACTTTGCAAGTGTTTACCTGAAGTACTGCCCAAAGAGCCCACATTAAAGTTGCCAAAGACTGAAAGAAAATTCCCAGTATCCAGTTCCTTGAGGAATGAGTACCAACACTATTTTTGTGAGGAAAAAGGCGGTGATTGATGAAAGACTTCAGATCAGGTCCTTGGTATAATGCTAGTACAGTAACTCCAACAGCACAAAACACTATGCCAGAAACTTTCATGACTCCATGGCACATCTTTAATTTAAAAGACTCCATCCTACCATATGTAGAACAAATCATCGTAACTCCACCAAAGTTTGATCATATAATTTTCTCTTATTTAACAGGCTATCTTACATTACAGTTGATCAAGTACCAACTCTTAGCAAACCAACTAAATAAGAGAAACAAAGAAAGAATTACTTGACCAAAATTTTCTAGGATGAGATGCAGTTATCACAGAAAAACACTTACCCCATAAGAACAGCCAAAAAGAAAGTTAATACTGGCATGAGATTTTGTACTGCAGAAGCAGATGTTGCTGAAGCATAATTGAGGCCAATGCATGATATGTTCATCGAAGCAGACATCCTTGGCAGATTTCAACACAAGTTATATTAGCACAAAATTGCAGAAGAATCAATTTATAACTGTATTAGCTTTGGATAACATTTCCAAAGAAAAGGAATTCTAAGTTGAGATACAGTAGACTTTACCTTTCCTACCGAGACAAATCACTAGTATGTTTACTTATAGCACTGGAGAATCTAGATTTAATATGGCATCAATTGAATCAGTTTTTTTTTTCTCGAGCATAATTGAATCAGTTCTGTCTCTGGTTAAATTGGATCATAGTGATGAAGAAATTATGTATACAGTTAAACAAAAAAAAGAAGCATAAAAAAGGCAGGAAAAGAACTGTCTAAGTATCTATTGTGTGCCCAATTGGTTGCGTGTTAGCACATTCATTTCTTGCTCGAAAAAATAAATTATACAATATAGTACCAACAATTCCAAGTGTCATATTCCCACATTAAGAATTCCAACAAAATATGAAATTGAAATATATTCTGCAGCATTGCAAAAAGAATGTTTCATCTAGCAAGTTATCTGATAGAAGAGAAGACTAAGAAATGCTTCATCTAGCAAGTTATCTGATAGAAGAGAAGACTAAGAAATGCTTCATCTAGCAAGTTATCTGATAGATGAGAAGACTAAGAAACAATTCATCCTCACTAAAGATCCATTTGGTGTTGCAGTGGACTATGGTAATCTTGTTTGGTAACTATTTTTTGACATTTTTGGCATTTGGCAAAGTGTTTTTCTTTTAATCTATGCTGCGAATGATAATACTATTGTGTTCCAAATACATGGAACAATTGGAAGAGACATGGAAATTGACTTAGAATATTTTTTCTAACACTCAACTTAATTTGATCTATAAAACAAACTATAACAATTATAATTTCACACAAGTTAAAAGATAAGCACAACACAGCAGAGCAACCATAAACTAAGGTCTAAGGCCTAAGTGTATGTATTGTTGATTCAGTCTTCTCTCACATCATACCAATTATGTTTAGCCTTTGAATTGTTGATCTAAGGTGCAGGTAGGATGGTAGTCTTTTCTTTAGTGAAGGCACATTGTTTGATTATTCCTATCCTGTGGATGGTTATTCTAAGGTGTAAGATGTACAAAAACACAAAGCCAACACACCTAGACAGAGCAATCGGTCCTCATATTTAGCATTTTCCTATGCGAAATTCCCATAGCAACAGGAGGGATTTCCATCTACTATAGAACAACTATTATACTTTGACTTACCCATATAGTGCATGCACAAAGAGCTTCAGAGAGACTTTGAGTGACAATGGTGGGGCAGTTTTCCTGCAAAAATAAACATCAATGGCTCAATACATGCTTCCAAGATGATATCCACTTATCCAGGGAAAATTGCAAGCAAATATGCATACCTTTCCACTGCCAAAGCAACAGGCAGTAAGACTACTAAAGCTACTATATGCCTGTAGAAAACAAGAACAGACGTACTTGTGCCTTGGCTAAAAGCAACCTTGGTCAGTATCTGCATCACTCCATAAATAAACCTTATGAGAAACGCAACAACATGTGGTGCAGCGTTGCCCATTATCCTTGTGTTTTAGAATGTTGAAGGTGACTACTTAAATACTACCATCAGTGCACCAGGAGATTCTACAAATCATATCTTCATCGACTTTTTTTTTTAAGTCATATCTTCATAGAGTGATTTTACACAATTCTTCTAGATGTCCACTTAAACAAATCTATATTATACCTATAGAGAGGACAGACAAGCCACTCACTGTAACATAATTAAAAAAAAGAACTTTACAACAAAATAGCTAGATGTTCAGACCTAATAAGTTGGTCATACATTACAGCATGTGCTTTGCAAAAGTAGAAGTTACACAGCTTGAGACACAATTTTGAGATAAACTAATATATCAGCACAAAGTATCTTAATATTTTAATTGATTGCATGAGGCATCTTCTTTTTCAAAAAGCATCCTAAAGATTTCAAGCATCCATTGACCAATACTTGAATATTGCTCAATGCAAAGCCATGTGCACTAGCAAATTAAAAGTGGTAGAACAAATTCCACACAGAAGAAACAATTATGTTGTATTCTCAGACATACTTGACAATACAAAATGATTGAACTTCAACTTCCGTTTGCCTTTAAAGATATGGCATCATAGATAAAAGTAATTTTCTTCTGCTTATATTAGTGATTCCGAGTAACTGCTGATTCTATCATAGCGTTTAGTTAAAGAACGGGGCTATAATATGGTATTCAACCAGGTCAGTACAAGTCTTAACTAGTCTCACAGTGTTTCCTCGAGTTTCATAAAGGCTTCAGTGAGTTTTATCCAATTTCACAGGTTACGGATAGTAGCAATGATAAACCATAGTTTCCAAAAGGTTTTAAAGCAAGTTTGAACAAGTTCCAAATTTGAAACGTGCAAGTATCAGCGTCTCAAAACTGAAACTTCAAATTCAAATCAAGTTTCAAAAACTGAATCATCAGGTTCCAAACCTGAAACCTGATGGCTTAAAAGAAAATGATCTCAAGTTTCAACTAAAATTTGTTCTCATTTGCTTTTGTTCTAGGCCTGAAATTTGAGTTTAGAAATGAGCTTCAAGAAACTTCCACAAAAGTTTCATTCAAAAATTCAAGTGGAAGTTTCATGGAAAAATTCAAATGGAGATGGTTACAAGCTCAGGCATGACCATTGTATCAGCATACCGTCTGCAAGTCTGCATGCTCAAGCAACTCCTTGCCCTGCTTGCCGCTGACCTGCAGCCAACATCACCTTTCGCTTGCTCAACAGTGCACCTGACAGCCCTGGTGCAGTGCTGCCTGCAGCCTCTCATGACACGCTTCCACATCCTCCAGCTCACTTGCAGCCATTTCCATTCAATGCGTGCCTCTGGGCACTGTGGGCATCTCTCATGGTAACTGTGATAGAATGGGAACACAATGTGTGCTGTGTGGATGAAGCAAGTGAACAGGTAGTTCTTGTCAAAACAAAGCAAGTGAATGGTAACCCATAAGGTTCTTTCTAGGAGAATAGTGATTATGTGACTCTCTGAATAGGATGCAAGAAATAAATCTAGTTGAAAAAGGAGTCAACAAGATCCTGTTTTTGGAAGTTCCTGTTCGGTAAGCTTAAAATGTACTCACTCCATTTTTTGATATGATGTTGGCTACCGTCATATTTAAAAAATGGAGGGAGTATTTACATATATCAGGAAAAATGATTTCATAACTCCAACTTTCAACCGTAAGGTGAGTCCTGCTTAATTGGTGATTCAGAATATCTACTCCTTTCTAAAACAATGGTTTATCCCTTTAGAAGACATCTTTCAGTAGTGGCATTAAAATAATACAGCTTTGCGCAGGGTGGCAGGATCAGTAGTGGAGCATTATTCAGTGCACTAAATTTGGAAAAAGAAAAGGGTAGAACTAATGGACAATAAGCAAAGTGAGTCTATGAAGAATGATTACAAGATCCGCAACACTGCATGCGAGAATGACATCACCTTAATACATGTTGGACGATTAGACAATGTGGAAAGGACACTCAACTCCTCTTGTCACTCTGAGAGCCTTGGAACAAACAAGAGGCTCCAATAAATTAGCCGATCCCGACAATAAATTTTAAAGAGATCATCTCAACTTCTGATAACAGATGGAAGTTTAATGGTTTGTTCCACTTATGGTGAGAAGGAGAAAAGGAAGGTACTATCTAATCCTAACTACACTTCTTATATTTTATTTTATTTTTCTATAAAGAGCCATTTCTTCCTTTAAAAATCCAAGAATAATTAAAGGTGCTGGGTCACATTAGGGTTAACTAAGAAAATAAGTTATTATGCAAAACTCAAGCATGATTTGAAATGTGTACAAGGAAATTTCTGATTTTTAGTTATCACTTGAAACTAATCTATGCAAGGGCCTCATATGATACGTACAAAATGGAAACTGATAAGTTACAGGTGAGGCACAGGGACTTGCTAATTCAGCTTTAGTCCTTTACAGTTTTATAAGAGACTCGCCCAAGATTAGTGTTCTTACTTGTGAGGTTGCTATGATAATCAAAGAAAGATAAAATTATATTTTACTTATAGACTTACTAGCGTAACTGCATAAGTATCCAGATGACAGGTTTGCACATATATATTATATTCTAAGGCCTGAATCGGTATGAGGATGACAAAGCAATTGTACCTCAGAAGTATGTATCCATGGGGGCAGTTTGTCATGCAGGAAAGTTGCTGATAGCCACTCCTTGCTTCAAGCCTCCCTCAAATCTCAAGTTAGAAACTTTCTGGCTTGAAATTAGCTAAAAGATGACAAAGCAGTTGGCTTGTAGAAGCAAGTATGTGTTTATTAAGGAGTTTTAGTAAATGGTGGTCATGTCAACAAAGTGACTGACTTGGAGATTGCATAGTGGTGATTGTTACATAGAACAACATGCTAACCATTTTAATGTAACATTAACTCTCAAAAAGAGCACCATTGTCGATAGCTACACAAAATGATGAGAATGTGCACATACTACTTTGGGCAGAGCTCAAAATGGTCGGCCTGATTTCTTCTTTCCAAAGATCACCTCCCAAATAACCGGTGAGAATGGACCTTTCTTGTCCAAGTGCTCCCTGATGGACTTCTCATCAATGGCAAAGTTCCTGTCCTGGAAACTCCTCACAAGCTTCTCAGCCTCCTCGACCCCCTTAGCCTTGCATACCTCATCAACCAAGCCCACAAAGGTCATGGCATTCGGTGAATGCCCAGCCTCAAACATCTCCACACAGAAGTCAATTGCATCATCCAGCCTGCCACCCTTGCACAGGCCCTGTATTAGCAACCAGTAGCTGAAGGCGTTCGGAATAACCCCATTCCCCTGCATCTTCCTGAAGATCCTCACGGCATCATCAAGCTTGCCTCCCTTGCAGAAAGCCTCGACAACCGCAGTGTAAACGACAACCTCAGGGATGGAACCCTTCTCTCGCATAAGGCCGAACAGCTTCATTGCCTCCTGCACCAGCCCGTTCTTGCATAGGCCATCGAGCATGGCGACGGCGTTCGGAATCAGCCCAGTCTCCTTCATCTTCCTGAAGATCTCGTCCACGTCCTCCGGCTGCGCTGGCCCTTGCTCAGGCGGCGGCTTCGTCGGCTCGCGCTCAGGCTGCGGCCGCTCGCCGCTGTTTCCCGCGGGGGAGGTGGCGGCTGCATCCCCCAGCTTAAGCTTCTCCATCAGAGACTCCCCAATGGGTTTCTGAGCAATCCCTTCGGGGCGTTGCTGCGGCGGCGGCGGCGGCTGCTGTTTCCCGGCGGCGCGTCGGAGTATGTCGGTGGGGAATGCGGCGTGGGAGGAGGAAGAGTCGGGGGCACCTCCGGGTCGTCGAGGCGGCAGTGGCGGTGGCGGGGGGTTGTTCTCGGGGTCGGCGCCGAAGTTGAGGGTGCGGAGGAAGGCCTCGTCCTCCTCCTCCTGCCGCGCCTCGCGGATCGCCCGGCGCCGGCGGTCGCCCGTGGAGTAGGACCTCCTGATCCCGGCCGCGCCTCCAATGAGGAGGAGGCGGCGGAGGCCGCCGGATCTCGCCGGAATCTGCAGGCTCATCTCCCTTCTTCCCTCGTGGCGGCGGAGCAGCAGCAGGGTTAGGAGGAGGAGAAACCGCAGGTGTGAATGGGGGGTTTATGTGCGGAGGCTGACGAGTGGGGCCCACATGTCACGCGCGGGGAGAACTTCTACAACGAGAGTACGAGACCACCCACGCGGCCACGCGAGACGCGACTCGTCTCGCCATGTCCGTGTCGCGCATTCCGCCGAGCACCCTGACGTCGCTCCTCCCGCGCGCCCTCAACCCGCGGGTCGCCGTCGTCGACCTCGTCGCGGGCCACCTCACCGCCTCCGACGCCCCCGACGAGGCCAGGCCCATCGAGGATGAACTCTCCCGCCTTCTCCCCTACCTCGGCAACGACGAACTCACCGCCGTCGTCCTCCGCACCGGCCACTCCCATCCGCTCCCCACCCTCCGCTTCATCCTCGCGCTGCTGCCGTTGGCGCAGCCCTCGCCTCCCCACCTCGCCTTCCTCGCGGGCTCCCTCGCCTCCTCCCGCCTCTTCTCCCACGCGCTCGACGCGCTCTACCACCTCCTCCGGCTCCACCCGGGCCACGACGCCCTCCCCACGCTCCTCCGCTCCAGCGCCACCGCGCCGCATCCCTCCCTCCCGGGCCTCCTCGTCAAGGCCCTCCTTCGCCACGCTCGCCTCCGCGACGCGCTCCGCGCCGCCCTCCGCGCGGCGGCCGCGGGCGTCCCGCCCGACGCCGCGGCCTTCAACGCCCTCCTCGCCGCGCTCTCCCGCGTGGGGCGGTTCGATGACCTCTGGGCCGCGCACGCCGTCATGGCGCGCGCCGGGGTGCGGCCCAACGCGCACACGTTCAACATCCTCGTCGCCGCCCTGTGCCGCGGGGAGGACGCCGAGCGCGCGCAGGGGTTCCTGGAGGAGCTCGAGGAGCAGGGGTTCGAGCCCGATGTGGTCACCTACAACACCCTTCTCTCAGGCTACTGCCGAAGGGGAAGGCTCCAGGACGCGCTGCACCTGTTCGACGTAATGCCATACAGACGTGTGCAGCCAGACTTAGTCTCTCATACAGTTGTAATGGATGCGCTGTGCAAGGCCGGGAGGGTGCGCGATGCTCGGCGGATGTTTGACAGGATGATCCAGAGTGGGTTGAGCCCTGATGCTGTTGCTTATACTGTTCTTATCACAGGGTACTGTAACGAAGGGATGTTAAGGGAGGCAAGATTTCTGCTGATGGAAATGGTTGGGGGTGCGTTCTCATCAGAAGAATTTGCTCTCAAGGTTGTGATCGAAAGTCATGTCAAAGTTGGTAAGTTGCTCACCTGCTTGAACATGGTGGCACCTATAAGAAAGTATGGAGTTGTCATCCCATTGCAGAGTTACGGTTGCTTGATTGGCGCATTGTGTGAGGATATGCGCCCTAATGCCGCCAGGGGTTTTTTGCATTGGATGATGGAGGATGGACACAGCCCTAGCTTGGCGATGTATAATATGATCGTAGAGTGCTTCTGCCAATGTGACAATGCGGAGGAGGCTTTAGATCTCAAGGTTGAAATGATCTCAAGAGAAGTGAGACCAGACTTTAATACTTACCAAGCACTATTAACCTGCTTTTGCAGGTTGGGAAGGAGCTTAGACGGTGAATCAATTATGAAAGAGATGATTGAATCAGACCTCCAACCAAATGAAGCTATATGCACTGCATTGGTTTGTGGATTCTGCAAGGAAGGAGCCCTTAATAGCGCAGAATTAATTCTGAGGGCTTTTGTTCTTGATTTCCATGTCCATTGCAATGAAAGCTATAATGCGCTGATGAGAGCTTACTGTGAAACCAGGAGCACCAAGGAGTCATTAGAGTTGCAGAACAGGATGTTGGAATGGGGCTTTGTCCCAAGCAGTGAGACATGCAGATCTCTTATACTTGGCCTTTCAAAAAGTATTAATCTAGTTTCTGCCGATGATGGTTTTTCTTGCATGAGTAGCAAGGATAATGGTGGAAATGTTGAGTGAATACATGCAAATTCTAGGCTGTATGTTCCCCTCATGAACGAAGAGTATAGCAGATTTATTGGTTCCATAAATTTCAGGTGGCATTTTATCTGGCAAGCACAATTTTGAGCTTTCATCAAATTTCCTCTGATGGCGTAGTTGCCAATCGCATAAGATATGCTGCTTGATGACCATGACTCTTTGCAATCACAATGGTAAACAATGTTTAAAGCACCAGAACCAGAACAGAGCGACTATGCTCAAAGCCTGCAACAGATGTTATAGGTGGGATTGTTTTCCCTGGATTGGAGGCAAGTGATCATACAATGAGCTATCCATAGTATGAGCCTCTGGTCCATGTTGTCTTCGTTGCATGGTCGTATGTGCATATGGGTGCATGGGTAGTATACAGCAGGTACTTGGTTTTGGACATACACTACTAAGGGCCTTTTGGGGGATGAATTCAATATCTGAAGGCACATGTTGTGTGGTGTGGTGAGGTTACCGGTGCATAGAGTTTATATAGGTTGAGACTAGCACATAAACTCATATGTTCATTAAATTAGGTGCTGAAGGGGATTTGGGTGACAGCTTTACAGTTCCAAAATGGCAGAATGATGTTTTGGTTCTGCTGATGCACAGAGGACAGAGCAAGGTGAGGAACCAAAAACCAAAATCAGAATCAGATGTCCACCATATTGCTCCTGCCCTCATTCAGTGACTCCAAAACTCAGGTGGGCTCAATTTACCACTCATTGCATATACTTTGAGTTCGTGATGTAGAATTTTATGTTATGTTTCACCACCCTTTTTCTTGATGGTCTGACCTCGCCACCGTTGGTTGAAGTGTTTTCCAAAGCTAGGCAGTTAGTCTACATTTTCGACCTTATTAGCACGCATTTGTAAACTGACAGCTGTGCTTCATTTTCAGGCTGAGGGGAATGGGCATGATCACTGCTGACTGAGTACAATGAATCCCCAGGCGTTGTATACTTGTATCCCTTTTCCACGTGAGATCCAAAGATGATTAGCCAAGTCCAGTGTGAGTTTCTGTTCTTGAATCTATCTTCCTCAACCAAGAAGACGCTGTGTGTAGAACATAAACAGACGTAGGAAACTACCAAGAAGAAATAACGAAGTTACTGCTCTCCTCATAATGGGAACTTATGCGATTCTGTTTTATACCTATATTCATGTCAGCTTCATCTGTTAGTTCGTTAAGGTTTCTTGATGGAAAACATCAAAATCGTTCTGACCTACACTCATCTTGTCACACATGTCATCAGTTGAGTGGTTTGCACTTTTTAGATTGTTAGTAGCACCTGAGCATAATTGGGATTCCAACCAATTGGAAGAGAGATACGTCATACAGTATGTCGTACTCGGTTGCATACTTCATTTTTAGCACGTTTATAATCCTTTTCATTTATTCCTTCTGAAAAGTGTTTGTATCTTTGTCTCAGAAGTCTAGAATAACATGTTAAATGGTCTACGTTATGTTTCCTTTTAAGTACATTTCCAACAAAGAATGATGTGTGTAAATATGAACATGTGATTGTCGGTTAAATTGATATGCTTGAAATTATTTTATGAGGATTACACACGTGCATGATTATTACACGATTATTACTTGGTGTATGACATACTAAAGGGATAATACATGAATATTTTTGCTATACACTAACATGGATGGTTCACTCGCCCGGTGGCCTCGGCACGGGCTGCCAACCGGCGCACAGCTGCACCACCTCCTTGAGCGCCGGCGACGCCGCCTCCATGGTCCACCTCTCGTAGTACTCCTCCGGCCTGAACACCGCCGCCCCGCCGTCCACCAGGCACGGCCGCGCGCCGTTGAGGAACGCGTCCCCCTCCGACCTGATCCACCCTGCCTCCGCCTCCTCCCGGTCCGCCGCCTTCTCCGGCACGTACTTGAACACCGTCTTCTTCTCCGGCCCGGCCTCGTAGACGTTGCACTGCGACGCCACCTGCGCCTCCACGCCGGCGCCCACGGCATAGATGGCCCAATCCCTCGTGTAGTTGTTGTACAGGTGCGCCCTGCCGAAGCGGAGGCGCGGGTGGCGCTGCCGCGTGCCGTCGAAGAAGCAGTGGTGGATGGTGACGCGGATGCAGCGGTCGCCGGTGTGGGTGGGATCGGCGCCGACCAGCATGGTCTTGTCGTGGCGGGAGAAGCGGCACCTGGAGACGGTGATGTCGGTGCTCCCGCGGGTGATGTCGACGAGGCCGTCGTCGCAGTCGGCGAGGCTGCAGCGGTCGATCCAGATGTGGGTGGAGGCAGGCTTGATCTGCACGGCGTCCACGTCGTGCCCGCGGCCGCCCTCGATCTCGAGGTTGCAGACGATCACGTGGTGGCACTCCTTGAGCTGGAGCCCCTTGCCGACGAGGCGGACGCGCTGGCCGCGCCCGTCGATGGTCTTGTGGGAGGAGACGCGGAGGTAGGTGCGGAGGTGGATGTCGCCGGAGACGTCGAAGACGATCCAGAGCGGGCCGTGGGTCCGGCACGCCTGGCGGAGGGTGCCGTGGCCGTCGTCCTCCAGGGAGGTGACGCGGTAAAGCGGGCCGTGGAGTCCACCGATGGCGCGGCGGCCGAACCCCTCCGCCGCGCCGGCGAGCGCGCGGAGGGTGCGGTCGGCGTCGGCGTACGGCATGACGGGTCCTCCTCCGGCCGCGGGGTGCGGCGCCATGCCGTCCATCGCGGAGGCGGAGGGAGCGTTGGATTCGGCAGGAGGAGAGGGGAAGGGGGAGGAGCAGGAGGCGCCCATGCCGCAGCTAGATGGCCGCGCCGCCGCGCCGTGCGGTGCGGATCGGATCAAAACTAAACCAACGCGACACAAAATGTTTGCTCAAATTTGGATCTCAGATCTGACCAAACAAGGGGAAGCGGCGCGGGGAGGCCAACGGTGACGGGACACGGCAAAGCGAGAAGGACACTAGCGGCGTCGGCGTCGGCGTCGGCGTCGGCGAAGAGAAGACGCGCGGCGCGGCGGAGTACGGGAGTAGAGGCACTGGTACTAGAAGATGGCCTCGGCGTCGGCGTTGACAACGCGGCTGTGGTAAAGCGTTGCCAAAATTAGGTGTACTCCATTATGGAGTGGCCACGTAATAATTGGCCGCCGTGGTCTACTGGTCTGTCTCCGTTGGTCACCGATCGGTCGCCGTCCATGGTCGTGATTTTGTCTGATTTGTAGTAGTGTCTGAAGATGATTTTTACGAAAACACGGTAGAACTAGAACCCGAAACAAAAGATCGACGTCGTATAACTCAACTTCCTAATTGCTGTGAGCTTAGACCAAGAAGGTCACTGACCTTTTTGCATTTTCTAGAGGAAGTGGAGAGTTATACATATTCAGGGACTGAATGTAAACTGTGTAAGATATATATGAATTTGGAACAACCAATTAACTTGCAGTTATTGAAACTCGAGGAAGAGGAAGACTTTGTACACGCCTTGCAAAATGCAACATAATTTGATGCTACAAGTGATATAGTTACAACCATACAAGCTCTATGTAGTTATCAAAAAGAAAAGCTCTATGTTCTGAAATGTCATGTGAGAGAAGGTGTTCACGTAACAAGACAACATGGTGTCAGTGGCGAAGCCACATTGAGCACCCCCTCTAAATTCATAATTTCTCATTTAAAAACACTAGAATGTACTGTGTTGCATTAAAAATTTCTAGATTTTCAATGGTAATGCACCCTCCTTGTTTTGATGCTAGCTCCGCCCCTGCATGGTGTTGAAACACCAAACTAGCTAGGATATGAATCTGGTTTTCTCCTCCAAACCCAAAAGGGATATATATATATATATATATATATATATAGTCTTCTAGTACCTTAACCCAGAAAACCTTACAGCTAGGATATGGATCCGGTGCAGTCTCTAAAACTGTGGCAGACCCAGGATAAAAATATAGCTATGACGAAGACAAACAAGTCAATTAAGAGCATTTCAATCCAGTCCAAGGAAAAACATAAAAATGCCCAAATTCCAATCATAGAATAAGCAAATATATACTAATCAAGTGGTTTGAGTTAACATCTATTACGGGAATGCAAACATGCAAAAAAAAAAGACTCGGTACATATGAGAAATTACCTTGCAGATGTATCACACATCACTGTTTGAGACTTTTACTCCTAAAAAAAGAGAAAAACAGTAAAAAGAATCTGTCAAATAAGCAAAGTAGATGGATTAGCACTAAGTTGATGTTTTTAAAAGAAAAAGAAGTCAAAAGACTTACTAAAGCACTAGTTTTTGCTGTTTTGCCTTGGAGACTTAGGTAGTTGTATTCTCCTAGCTCTCATGTTTTGGAACTATTTCTTGATGACATCAAAATCAAGTTTTTTGAACAAATCCCGCTCAATGTAGCACAACATGAAGTTGTTAAGCCACTCATCAGATAGACTATTGCGCAAATCTGTCTTGATGATATTCATAGCTGAGAACACTCTTTCAACAGATGCAATTGCAACTGTTAGAAGCAAGACTAACTCAAATAGATGGTAGACCAAAGGAAATACACTTCTCAGCTAGATGTCCACCAATTGTTGTTGCCGTGGTGTCTCATGCAACCGCCTCTTAGGCGTTCCCCTTGTCGGCTGACATTGCCATGCCACTGGCAAGTCCACCTGCACGACTCAGCGAGTTGGCTATTGTCCTTGCTCCACTTTTTGTTTTGGATCAAGGCCGAAGCAGTGGAAAGCCTGCTGTCATTGCCTGCGTCGCCCCACCACTTGCTCCATCGCGTGCCATTTGACGTTGGCCGCTGTGCCGCCGCCAATGCCAAAAATCGAGCAGCAACCCTCTACTGTCCTAGCATGTTGATGGGGAATTGGGGATTGGGTATTGGGGAATTGTTGATTGGGAAAATGAGAAGTGGGCTTTGGCATATTGGCCAACCAACCGAGTACATTATCATGTACTTCATCCGTTTCATATTATAAGTCGTTTAACTTTTTTCTAGTTAAACTTATTTAAGTTTAATCAAGTTTATAGAAAAATATAGTAATATTTTCAACATAAAATAAACATATTGTCAAAATATATTTAATGTTAGATTTAATAAAATTAATTTGGTGTTCTAGATGTTGCTAATTTTTTTTTAAAAAAAGGTCAAACTTAGCAAAATTTGATTAGAAAAAAAGTTAAAACAGTACTTCCATTGTCTCTCAAACCCCTATATCAGCCCAATAATACAACAAGGGAGAGTTGTTTATCTTCCTCACGCGTCCAGAGCCCCCGCTGCTTCAGGTGCCTGTTCGACCGCTACTCATGGTAGAAAACACCTCTAGAAAGGCTTTCTAGGTTGTGGGGGTATTCGCGACGAAGTTTAGCTATGCCATGAGTCACATCATGCCATAGTGGCAGGTCCGCCCCTGGCCTAAAATGATTCAGGCTGCGTTTTAAGAAGCTGATTCAACTTAGCTACTTCTCATTTTTCGCTAACACGTTTTTTAAACGGTTAAATGGTATATTTCTTGTGAAAACTTTTTATATAAAAGACGCTTTAAAAAATCAAATAAATTTATTTTTTAAGTTTTAATAATTAATACTCAATTAATGATATATTAATTATGTTTCTCGTTTTGCGTGTAGCTAATCGGCTGAAACAATCCTCTGATAAGAACGCAGCCTCAGGCCATCCAATGCAAATGAAAAATAATTAATACTCAATTAATGATATATTAATAAGATTTTTTACAGCAACTTTTGTATATAAAATATTTGCAAAAAACACACCGTTTAGTATTTTGGAAAACGTGCGCGTGAAAAACAAGAGAGGTAAGATTGAAAACTTAGAGGGAAGAACACAGCCCTACAGTCTCATCTTTTCACTTATGCTTATGCTTAAAACCCAAAATTTAAATTTTCAACCTTAATTTAAGTTGATTTTAGGGTTTTTTATGTAGTTTATTTTTTAGTCTTGTTTTTATCTCCAAAAACACATATATAAAAATTTTATTTATAAGTTATTTTTCGTTTGTAAATATTTCGTTACGATGACTCCGTTAGTCTAGTTGCACCAGCTTGACACGAGCGCAAAATTTATGGCAGACGACGTGACATGCCATAATCCTGCCACAATACTTTCGATCAAAGACGTGGATGGGCACGTCTGATGTGTCGCATTGTCTTGCCCCAACTGAGTACCATGTGTATAACATGTGGTCCCATGGTATTAGAAACGTCATGTGGTAATAGACTTACCGTTTTGTGATAATCGCATCTGTTATTGTTGCGGCTATTCGAAATTAATTACTCTCTACTGTTATAGCAAGCTGACAGTTTGGTGACTAAGTTTCCGGTTTTGAAATTTACGGTGAGTTTATTTCTACTGATAGGAATAGCTACTTCTCGTATAGTATAGTATTAAGCATGTTTTTCGAACGACTAAATGATATTTTTTTAAATAAAAATTTTCTATATCATTGTTTTTTTAAAAAATAAAATTAATTTAATTTTAACATTTTAATAGTTAATACTTAATTAATTAATTAATTATTAGTTAATCACTCACCTTATTTTACACCTTATTTGACGTAAGCTTTAGTCCATTTTATATATATTGGGCCGCTCCCAAAGCAGAAGAAAATAAAAGAGCAATGAGAAAGAAATAAGTCTAATTGTCTCCCTCATCTCTTGACATTAGTTGAATCGCATCTCTCAATCATAAAACCGAGTATAAAGCCTCTTCAACTTCAAAAACCAATGCAAATATAGTCCCTCGATGTTTTTAATAGTGGTTTCATTCTATGTGGCACTTATGTGGCGGGTTGACTTGGTCGTCATCCCATGTGGCATCGACGTGACGCTTACGTGACATTAAAATAAAAACAAACCTAAATGAGACCCACATGTCAGTGAGTAAAACAACAAAAATAAATATCGAGCCCATGTGTCAATTACCCTTTCTCCTCTCTCTTTACCCTTTCTCTCTCACAAGTGGATAGTGGCGATCAGCGGTGGATGGAGGTGGCGGCGACGAGACGAAGCAACTGCAGCGCGGAGAGCGACGCCTGGATGAAGCTGGACGCCGAGAAGTGCACAACATACCTCCTCCCCGCCACCGCGGCCGTGGACAGTGGCATGGGCGACTGCGTCACTGTTAACGCCAAAATTTGGTAAGATTCTTTATTGGATTCAGTTAAAGGAAGAATGTAATTAGTCGATGAAAGCTTATCCAGAAGAGACCGAGTTCAAGAAAGAATCGTGAAGACCACGACATGGCAGCTTAATTTATCTATTAATTAGGCAGGATTTATCTTTAAAATGTTTTGTTTAGCATCCGATAAGGACTTTATGTTTTTCCTTTTATCTTTAAGAAAGTGTGAGTCGTGTCCAATTAGGACTTTTATCGGCCTATGGGTATAAATATGTACACTTGGGGTCCTTGTAATTCATTTCTCTCAGATCAATACAACTTTTGGCGCATCGTGACCCTCTTTTTCGAGGTTTCTTTTACTATCGGCGGAACTTGACACCTGATCCGGGCTGCATCGGCTTCGATCTCCGGCGAAGGGATAAGTCCTAAGTTTTGCCGGCCTTGGCAATTGTATCAGCTATATTGGTATTGTTCAAGGCTACATTACTTCGATCTCTTGGATTGCTCTGGTTCAACCAGTATCTTTGCCTACCTAATATCTTGATTCTATCTTTAATTGCATTATGTTTAAAGACGCATCGGTTTAGCTAGGATTGTCTTGGTTAGGTCTGATCTTCTAGCTTAGTCAATATATCTCTACAATCACAATGTTGTTTTAGATAGATTCGTTATATCCATCACATTAGACAGATTTATCGGCTCATTGAGTATTAGATTATTATATATAATCTCATGCTGCATCGGTTAGGTTCGACCTACTAGATTCTTGTTAAGCCAATAGATTCATGCTAATGTTTCATTGGAGTGTTAGCCGATCTTATCTGATGTGTTAAATTTCTCTTTAATGGTTTTACTGTCTTGGTTAAATTTAATACATGACCACTTTGATCGGTGTCATATCGACTTGCTTAAATCTATCAGGCAATTATCAACCTTATGTTGCATCGATTGGGTTTGATCTATGGGGTTGTGGTTGTAAGTTAGATTTATTTAAGTCAGTAGGCATCAGTCATTGTTTCATCGGGGTTTCAACCGATGAGTTATCTAAATGTTGCATCAGCTTATAACGATTATATACAAGTTAGTTATAGCCGATTGCAACAAAGATTTCATTGATTACTTAATCATTTGGATTTAATAACATCGGACTTCCAGCCGATGTATGCTTTAACCATCGGATCATCTAATATTATATGTCATATCAGCCGATTAGCTTGTTGGATATTTGCTTCGTTATATCTATATCAGCTGAATGGTTCATTGGATTTTGTTACATTTATATCAGCCGATTGATTCATCATCTTATTACATTATCATTAGCCGATTGTCTTTATATCATTTTCTATCCAAGTGTCAGAATCTACATCTGACATATAGCTGATTGTTCAAAACCCTCTCGACATCGACTAGAATTATTACATCGGCTAGTATCGCTACATCGGCTTGTTAGCCGATCGGCTGTCTGATCGTCAATTTATATATCTTGTCAGTTGTAGGATCAAACTGACTGGCACGCCCGTATCTAATCAATATTTTAGGACCTACGCTGGAGCTAAGCAGATCTCCCAAGTCTTTGTGTGCCACACGCAGGATCTACGTCAACACATTTTTTGGCACACTTGATAGGACAGATTTTGCGTCAACAGACGCCTGCTGCTACTAGGCCTACGCGTCCATCGGAGGACAGGACATCCCCTTCCAGAAGAGCCGACGCTGATGCAGCCTCACCACGACAGGGTCCACGGCGTTCGATGCAGGAGAAGAAGACGGGGGGAGGGGGGAGTGGCCCTTGTGGAGGGGGCGGGGGCGGTGTCGTCTGTCACGCCTAGAAATTGAGCCAAATTTTCAGACTATTTTGTGTAAAAATCCCTGTCCAGGAATCAAGCCAGGATACACAAAACGACAAATTAATATACGGAACCAAACGTAAATAAAGCGTAAATACTTACAGAAGAGGCACTTAGTCCTCACACCGAAACAAAAGCAACAGCAGCGAAAAAGGGGACGATCCTAGCGGGGCTTCAGCTCCACTCCACATGGAAAAACTCAACTGGGGCATAAACCTTGGTCTTTTAACTCTGTCTTCAGCTCAGAAGCACTACACTTCTGAAAAGGGGAAAATAGCAAGGTTGAGTACAACCATCGTACTCAGCAAGTCATAGCAATGATGCAGACGTGCAAGAGGAGACAAAGAAACGCTTGTGGCTATTTGCATAAAGGCGGTTGTAAACGTTTATAGTTGAAAAGCAGTAAAACAGTTGATTAATTAAGGCAAGATTAAATCTTCACTGAACAATGCTAAACCACATTGAACAGGTTCAACCAAACCACTTGAACTACACCAATTTATTAAGTCAAGTTAATTAATAGAGTGGAACTAATCACGGTGAAGCTAGTCGATCGCCCATAATCGTGAGCACGGCTATTAAAATAGTTTTACTCTGGCCAGAAATGTATAACTGTACCCACAAGACACAATTCACCATCATGTTACCGTGCCCGGCCAGACAGGTCACCATGGCGAGTGATTGTGATAAGACTCTTCGTATAACTCCCCCTAACCAAGTGCACCACACTGCAGGTTTCACCCCCACCCCTAAGCTAGGGTGGGCAGTTCCTCCTTGTGCCATGGTGAATCCGAAAACCGCATAGACCGTTGCAGGGTTCATCCAAACTTCATCACGCCAACCCTTGCCTGGGAACGTCAGAAAGGGGAAAGCTATTCTACGAGTCCAGTAGTTGCCCACGCTTGCTTGTGGTAAGCACGATAAGTCTTCCAGGGATTTCCTGCGACCGGTCCTTAATTGCCATGGGTGCGACAAGAAAAACCATACACCCATAGCCCACCATTAAACTATATTTATTTTGGATAATTACAACCAATAAAACATGGCCAGATGTCTCGAGCTCGCAGCTCAGCAAGATACTAAGAGTAGATAATATGATTATCCCATTAAGTGAGCTAGTGGTAATTAAGCATGGCTAATCATATCATAATTTTAGTAAGGTCAACATAATCGACATAAGCTAGTCAAATTATCATCCAAGTTTGGCAAAGGATGGACAAGCGATCAGGTAGGTAGTTTCATAATCCTAATGTAATTAGCAAAACATGTAATTTATTTGCAAACGGTAAAATATTTTATAAATTAGGTTCAATATGCTCAAGTGGAATGTGTGACTTGTCTTGCTTCTTGAAACTCTTTTCCAGAGACTTTTCCTCGCGAACGCGATCTTCCAAAACGGCGGAATCTATACGTTTGCACGCAAAATAAGGAAAAACCCTAAAAAACCAAATAAATAGTATATGAAAAGTAAACAAAGATGTAAAGCTCGATTTTAGATATTTTTGCAAGTTAAATGGCTCAATTTGAAGTTGTATAAATTAGTTATGAATTTTAGAAGTTTTAAGCCATTTAAATCAATTTCTGGAAATTAAAATCGGTTTATTGCACAATTGTAATGATATATGATGTCATTCGAGGGGAGAGGTGACGTCGGCAATCGGGCCCCACCTATCGGTGACTCAAAAGAGGTCCACCGCCGCCGCCTCCATCCATCGCCGGTCGTCGCCATCAACATTAGAGAGAGAGAAAGGGTAAAGAGGGATGAGAAAGGGTAACTGACACATGGGCCTGATATTTATTTTTATTGTTTTACTCATTGACATGTGGGTGCCATTTATGTTTGTTTTTATTTTAATATCAGGTAAACGCTACGTCGATGTCACATGGGATGAAGACCAAGTCAACCCGTCATGTAAGTGTCACAAAGGATGAAACCGCTATTAAAACCATCGAGTGACTCTATTTGCAGCGATTTTTAAAGTTGAGGGAGGCTTTATATCGGTTTTACGATTGAGGATGCGATTCAAGTAAGGACAAAAGATGAGGGGGGCCAAAATAGACTTATTCCCAACGAGAAATAGCCCCACGAAAACGAGCCCCAAAAGATTAGTAACCAAACCGTCCCTTCCAGAAAACCATCGGCGGCGCGACCCGCTGGCGGCGCAATCGGCTTTCTCCCCGACGACGACTCCGGTGAGGTCAGAAGGATCTGCGGCACACTCGTGAGAGCCACCGCGGCGGTCTCGGCCTCACCGCTCCCGATGGAGAGGATGGCCGGAGGCAGCCGCGTGAAGGTGGTGGGGCAGGTGGAGCGGGTGGACGGGGCGACGCTGAGCTACGCGGAGTTCGTCGACCGCTTCATGAGGCCCAACCTGCCCGTCGTCCTCACGGGCCTCACCTCCTCTTGGCGGTCCTGCCACGACTGGACGCTCGCCGCCGACCGCCGCGCCCCCGACCTCCAGTTCCTCGCCCGAAGCTTCCCTTCTCCCCTCGTGCAGGTTAGCATCCGCCGTCCGCCTGCCAGTGTGCTCCTCGATTGCTCATTGCTCTAGTGAACACGCACGGTGATATCGGTCGGTTTTCCTGCAGGTTGCTGACTGTTCCTCGAGGGAGTTCTCAGACCAGAAGCGGCTCGAGATGTCAATGCGGGAGTTTGTAGACTACTGGGCTGGGAGTTCGAGCAATGGGGATTCTGAAGGTTCCCTGCTATACCTGAAAGATTGGCATTTTGTGAAGGTCTGTTCTAGATTCCAGAGCATGTTATGTTGCCTTATGTTTGCTGAAATTGTGGTATCCTAACATTATCTAGGTTTCTTCTTGCGATCATATTAAGTTGCAGTGTCAGAAACTGCAATTGTATTTGCTATTAGTTTGAGCCGGGCAGATGTGAGATTTAGTCATGTATAACATAATTGTTGTTTTATATCTGTTAATTTTATTTGTATGCCACAATATTTTCTTTTAACAACTGAAATTATTAGGACCAATATAGTACAGTTTTAAAGCACATGATATTACATAGTTTCAAGACTGAGGTCTATTCCAATTTTTCAGCCCTTTAGGCTAGAATGATATGATGTACTCCTATGTGTTAATTCCACGTGTGGTATATGCCTGTGCGTACAAGATTGAACTCTTCCTTTGATAGTTCTAACAATGGAGTTTATTGAATGCAATATTTTATTCTATTCCCAATTGATAATTCATCCCCTGCTCAATGTGGTTATATTGTGTTGTCTTAACCTTCCAGGAGTACCCTGCTTATGTTGCATACACCACACCAACATTCTTTGCTGATGATTGGCTCAACATGTATCTTGATAGTCATCCCATACATAGAGATTCTGACATTGCCAACCATACAAATGAAATAAACTGTGCTGACTATCGGTTTGTTTACATGGGAGCAAAAGGTAAGTTCTGTTTTAAGATTCTATTTGTGTTTTTACTTTACATGTATGACATTGCGGTGTTCTTTCTTCCGTGGCTTTGAACATGATCACACATTAGATGTTACACTTCAATTTACTATTGTTCTTGTAACTATGTTTGTGATTTCATCTTCTATGTAGGAACCTGGACTCCTCTTCATGCTGATGTTTTTAGGTCATACAGCTGGTCGGCAAATGTATGCGGCAGAAAACTATGGCTCTTTCTACCACCATCACAAAGTCATTTTATATTTGATAGGTAATTATTGAGTTGTATTTCATTGTTAGATGAATTTTCTTAATTAGGCTCAGCTGTCACTGATAAGAAAATTTGGAAATTGGTGATACCTCTTAGGCATTGTTTTCTGTTTTCTTTGATGTAACATAATTCAAGAATGGCAACTCATGTTTTCCATAAGATGTTAAATTGATCTTTTAGGAATAAATATATGGAATTATCTGGCTCTTTGCAACTATAAGAGTGAATCATAAGTTAGTTTTATTTATCATGCAACTAGTATGGTTGACTCTTATGGATGTAAAGCAAGCTTAAACGAAGGATAAAGATAAGTCTGTTTATTTAGTAACTGGTGTGAGCTATTTCTATTCACTTAGAAGTGATAACTTCCTTCTGAAGTTTAACAACCTCAGCTTGGTAGTTCTGAATGGTGGATAAGTCTTAAAGAGTATGACCTGGATTTTGCCAAAGAACTTGCATAGTTTACCTTAATTTGCAGGCTTATCGCATTTTTCCTGTACCCTGTCTTTGTTACAATGTACGGATTAGGTTTATTGTGCACTAAACATTCTCAGAACCAGTTATTGTTTTAAGCTCAGAAGAGTGCAATCCGCAAATGTTTATGTGAAATCTGAGCTTTGGCATGGCCTTTGTTTATTGTAGCAGCTGCAAAAGTGATCCTTTGAGCTTAGTTAATAGATTTTCTGTACCCTAAATGCAGAGCAGGCCACAACGGCAATTTCTTGTATAGTTTCTGCAATCTATTAATAGCATCCATATGTAACTAATTTTCTTTTGGCAATTTATCATGGAGTGTGATCTTGATTTAATTCTTTCATTCTGTGCTGCCTGTTGTTTTTCCTTGCTCACTTGATGAAATAGTACCGTCTATTGCTACCTAATTGGTGATTGTTGATTATGCCATGTAGGAACCTACGATCTTCGGTCTATAACATAAATGATGATGTTTCTGAAAAGCAGTTTCCTGAATTCAATAACGTATTTTCTCTCAGCAATACTTATTTTGAAAAGTTCATTTTGTAGACTTAATCTCTCTCCCCCTCCCTGTGGTTTAATATTTTAATGTTCCTTTTGTAGACTGAATGGCTAGAGTGCACTCAGGAGCAGAATGAAATCATTTTTGTGCCTAGTGGGTGGTATCACCAAGTCCATAACCTGGTAAATGCCTTCATCTTCAGTTCTTCACCACATGTTGATGCATTTGATATAATTGCAATGTTGGATTAGATCTGGGCTGCAAATGATAGCCGCCCTAAGAACAGAGTGAGACGTAGCAAACCTGACCATTGAATCAGATCTGGGTTATTAAGATTAAACAGAACCGCTGAACTGTCTGAAAGATCCCCCATAATTACTATACATTCACTCACACACCCTTCCAATCTTCCACTTCACAATAACATAATCAATCTGTGTTGATCTAAACTATTAGATTTTGATTGAACTTGAGGGTGAGTTCCCATTATCCTATTTCAAGGATGGTCTGTACCAGATGTATCCAGCAGGAGTGGATGTGGGTTTGCCTTCTTGTTATTGAATGATCACAGTTCAACTTCAACTATTATTGAACTGAAATATATTGTATGATTGAAACTGTGTGCATCTTTAAAGTGGGATTGCTCGGCCTATACCAATTTATGGTGATTGAATCATGTGGGTCTGATCCCTATGACTGCAATTGGTGACTAACCAGAGCAACTTTTTGCTCCCAAACAAATTTCTGACGTCGCTGTAACTCAACTTGGAACTGCCTTTCAAATGGCAGTGAGGCACTCATTTATGCCACTCTACTCTTTGCATCTTTGCTATTGGACTTTCTATTAAGGACCCAGACACCCCCAACCGTCAGGAAACACACTGTGCTTAACTTATGTGTTTTTTCCCTTTTG
Organism: Oryza officinalis; assembly: GCA_008326285.1. Classification (NCBI taxonomy): domain Eukaryota; kingdom Viridiplantae; phylum Streptophyta; class Magnoliopsida; order Poales; family Poaceae; genus Oryza; species Oryza officinalis. The sequence goes on along the minus strand of BDMV01000001.1, from coordinate 34,402,294 downwards.
CCATTTACTACAGGAGGATACTATATCAATAAACCATAATTGGTTTAATGGCTACAACCTTCATTGGGTGGTGAGCACATAATTGTACAAACTTAATTTCAATAGCTATAGCATTTTTTTTCTAACATTGTACACACTATAGTGGAACTTGCTTCATGAAGACTACAAGGTTGCAAAAGATTATATTGAAGACATTCGGGACATATGTGATGATTTTGAGGGACTATGTCAACGCAACTTAGCAGCAAATACAGGTAATGTTCTAAACATATGAAGAAACATAACAAATGACATACTTTCTGATAACATCATGTTGGGTTCTCATTTCAGGCATGAACTTCTATGACTTCTTTGTCTTCATAACACGTTTTGCTTTAGCCAATATAGTTGAGCTTTACCATATTCAAAATCCAAAAGAGACTGCCCTCAGTTCAACAGAAACCACTAACCACTTTGCCTATAATCTCATGTCAATCCGTAATATTGCATCAAAAATGATATCTACAGAAGCTTTCAATGCCAAGAATATTTGTAACATCTCAGAACAAAACCGGAATGCTTTCTCTGATATCATAAAAATATTGGAAGAAGAGAGTTTCGGAAGGTTATTGGTGGTGTTGCCAAAGGCATACAATTATATAGACAGAGGACAAAGAGATTATCTCAAAAGGAAGGATTCAAATCAGAAGGGTTGTTTGTCAGTGACCTGCTTCAAATCTGACTGTAATGTTATTGGTCACATTACTTCTTGCATGCGTGAGATTCATGGACCTGTGGATTTGGTAATATTAATTGATAGTGCTCTCTCTGATGGATAATTTTAGGTTTACTTGGCACTGTAAACTAGTGCTTCCACCGTTGCATAACCTAATTCTTTAGAAATCCTGGATACTTGACCACTGTTGAATGCTCACACCCTCTGCATTCTGGAAAGATAGCTAAGCATGACATTCCCATTACCATCTTGCGATTCTTAAATCTGGTATTGAACCCCCTTCATCTTTGAAGATCATGTCACAGAGTGCATAAGAAGGAGGGTTAAAAGACTCTGCCATCTAATAGTATTGTGAAAATTGAAGAGCAAGTCAGAAAGTACGGGACTATTGTTGGTCAAGCACTTGCCGTCTTGGATATGTATTTCAAGGTGAATCACTGAAGGTGATACATTGACACTGCTAATACATTAAGAAAATAACCTCAAATGTTTCACTATAGAAGACAGAAAATACTACTCCCTCTGCTCTTCTTTTTTTGTTGTTGTTTTAGGATGCATACAGTCAAACATCAAAATCTCACTAGTGTGTGTAGTGGAGACCGACGTCCTAACCGACATGTAAAAAAGAATGGACGTTGTTTTTTCTTTTTCTTCCATGGATTATACCATTTTTTTTTTAGTTTGCACTTTTGTTTACCGTGTGCTTCGTGCAAACAAATGGAAATTCTTGATGATGTAGCATGAAGAGTGTTCGCGTACCAATAAATGTTTGAGAACTAAATGTTTTTAATTTTGGTATTGTTCTTTAGTGGATTGGTTAAGAAAAGAAACTGATTGGAAGAGGGAAAGAAACTGATCAATCTAACTCAAGGAGAAATCATGAAGATCACGGCAATACGGTTTTAAATTTTTTTAGTATATCTCTTAAATAGGTAGGATTGGTTATTTCATTTTATTTTGTTAGAAAATCTTATCTCGTGTCCGATCAGGATTTGTATCAATCCGAGAGTATAAATATGTACACCCGGGGTCTTTGTAAGGATATGACCAGATCAATACAATAAAATTTTGGCGTATCGCCAACCTTTCGACGGGTTCATGTTTTCGAGAAGGGCTGTGTATTGGTTAAGTTCGATCTCCGGCGAGACATCAAGTTCGGAGTTGCTATCGAGTTGGACTGCATCGATTAAGTTCGATCTCCAACGAGGAAGTAAAGCCGGAGGACATCGTGAAGGCGATGGAAGTGGTTGCGCGGTGAGAGGTGGCCGGAGATGGCGGCAAGCGGTGGTCGGAGCGGCGACGGAGGGAGGTGGCTTCAGGAGGGCGGTGGAGGTGGCGGCTTGGCAGCGGATTGGAGGAACGAGGCGGCGGCTGGGGTCCTTTTAGATTCGAACCCATAGCTGATGATAGAACTAGAATAGATATCTTTTGTTTTCTACTCACGCGAGCCCATATCCTTTCTTTTTTATCAATTGCTAATTCTGATCTTGCGGTGCGGAGCGGCGAAGCCGACGGTGGTGGCAGTTTGACATGGCGGTGGCTAGGGCGGCGACGATATAAGGCCGGAGGACGACGACGAACGGCAGCGCTCGACCTCGGCATGGGGAGCTCGGTTAAAAAGGGGAAAATGGTGGCGAGGAGGCTAGGGAGAGGCAGATTTGGAAAGGAGGTGGGGACGGCGTCGTGGGGCGAGACGCGTCTCCACGCCACGTGATTTGCGGGGGAGAGTAGGGGACGTGGGCGACGACCGCATCCACATGGTTAGAAGGTGCCAGCGAGGCAAGGGAGGCAAGCGCTGCGTCGTGGGGAGGAGGGGGGAAGTGCCAGCCACGACGATTTCAATTGATCGGCCGAAGGTTGGGGATGACAGGTAGGACCGCCGGTCAGAGAGGGAGAGAAGGGATCGGGAAGGGAGGCGAAATGGACTTTTGGGAGAGTGAGGAGGCGGGCTGGGCTGACGGGAGCAAATGGGCCGGCGAAGAGAGAAGGGGATCCGGCCCAAGGGAGGGGAAAGAGGGTTGCGGGGAGGCAAAGCAGACTTGGGTCGAAAAACGGCCCAAGGACAAGGAGGAGACTTTTAATTTATTTTTTATTTAATTAATTGATTAAATGAACTTTGTATTATTAAAATTACTTCTTGAGCTCTGAAAATTCACGGGAAATTTCATAGAGTATTTTAGGACATGGAGAATATTACAAAGTATTTCCAGCCATGATTTTTAAAGGAAATTTTATTTCCCATATTAATTTCACTTGTTTAAATTGCTTGAACTTTTAATATTAATTCTAGAAATGCATTATTAAGCAGTTTTTAATCTTGAACGAAAATCGGGGCGTGACAAATATACCTCCTTATAGGAATCTCGTCGTGAGATTTTGGGATGGTTAGAAAGATAGCTGGGTGCGGGTGAAGTTGGATTGGTCTGCGCTCCCTTCAGCCGTCTTTTACTGATCATCACCGACTGATTGATTGGCCAAACCTGCATAACTGACTGGCTGACATCAAGCTTGATTTGGACAAGGAAGTTCATAGAGCTTACTTTTCTTGATGAAAGGGTCACTTAGGCCTAGAGGGGTGGGGGGTGTGAATAAGCTAATTTAAAACTTGAGTAAATGCGAAAGCTGAAATTTTTCGGATATATCCGAAGAGCTTCGGATATTTTTGGTAGCTTCGGATATTTCCGAAAAGACAAGAGCAGCAACAAGCATAATAAAGAAACTGGATCTAGCAGTCACAAACACTAATAGCAAGCACAACCAGGAGCTAAACCTATTGCAACACAAGCATGCAAAGCTAGAGGAACGGAGAGGGAAAGCGATATCACCGAGATTCTTGCAAGATGAGTTGTTCCCCGAAGTTCGAACCCTTGAGGGGATTCTAGTCTCCGTTGAGGAGCTCATAAAGAGCCGGGTCTTCGCTAATCCTTTCCTCAAGAGATTGCACAAAGCACTCCTCCTTTCATTAGTGGTATCTCTTTCCTTTTGGAGGTGAGATTCGACCTTCACAATCGTCTCTCGGCCAACCACGAATAGATCGGTGGCTCAAGAGTGACACCTAGCCATGTAGGAGTCCTTAACCTCCAAAAGTAAAAGATGAAGCAATAATCTCTTGGGGATGAAACTACTGCTCAACAAATCTTCACGAAGTTAACACCAAGCACTCACACGAACTCAAATCCACAACCCTCTCACACACACATGAAGTCAATACTTGAAGGTCGGTGAAGAGCAGAAATGAGAAAGCAAGGCTCAAAGTGGATCTCGAATGCAAAGCAAGCTAAGAGCAAAAGTATTCAACAGAACCAGCATCATTGACTTGGAGGGGGAGGGGGTATTTATAGCCACACCCTCAATTTTGCTTGTTGGTGGGCAAAGATTCTCTTTTTCGGAAAATTCCAAAGAACTTTTGAGAACTTCCAAAAAACATCAGTACAAAAATCCAACTTGAAGTACTGTTCGGATATTTCCGAAGTGCTTTCGGAAAATTCCTAGATATCAAAACAACATCCCCTTAATAGTACGGCTTTCCTAATGACGCAAACAAATGAAAATTTACATTTTACCATTTACACATATGCCGCATCCCATCGTTTTATCCACTTGAACGGGTTTTGCTTTGAACATTGCTTCACTAAGAACTAACATTCTTTGACTCATACTCAAATAAGTTGTTAGTCCTCTCTAATTGCATTGTTATTAATCACCAAAATAATTAGGGGCCTTGATACACTTTGAATCTCTCCCTTTTTAGTGATTGATGACAATACTATTAGAACACAATAGAGATTGTATAAAATTGAGATTGGTGTTCGAAGTTTTAGTAGGATGGCTCCCCCTAAAGATATGCATTAGAGGCAAGTAGAGAGCTCCCCCTAAAACTTTACACCCACCAATAAGCTCATACAAGATTCATAATGAAGTTGAATCAACAATGCATATGACGTCCATCATCCACACCATTAGACAAAAGGATAAATAACATTACATCACATAGTCTCAAACGAGAACATTCAAAGTCTTATGAAAGCATAAACATAAAAGACACGGATCTAACACAAATAAAGGCCAACAAAGTCTCATACATCCAAATTTAAAATTGTTCGACCAACTAGATAGAAACATAATTCTCCCCCTTTGGCATCAAGACACCAAAAAAAGGAGGTGGAAGCATCGATCAAACAAAAAGAGCTTGAGTAGGATCTTGTGGTGGAGGAGAAGGGTAGCCAAAATCAAAACCAAAGTCTTGAGGGAGACCAGCAATGGGATCCTCAATCTCCTCGTCCTCTACCTCTTCCTCTTCCGCCTCATAGCCAAGAGGTGAAGGAGGCATATCTATCTTAGCTTGTATGGCCTTCACACATCGAGCCATCCTTTTCAGCTCGTTGCGCACCTTACGATTCTTTTTGACCTATGAAGAACAAAGGCCAAAAAGACTCCGCAAGATGCGGAACAAGGGAGAGGGCTCTCGGCGAGCGATGGGGGCAGCCTGTGGAGTAGTGGAGGTAGATGGGATGCCAGGCCCCCTTGCCCTGGAGGAAGTGGAAGCCCCTGTAGAAGAGATAGTGCCCAAGCAAAAAATGATCTTGGTATGAGGGACTTCCTTCACAAAGGTGAGGTCGGTGACATGCTCAATCATCTTCATGATGTGAGGAGCATATCCAAGACCCTTGCAGTGCATTTACAAGGAAAACCTGATCTCCTGCCACACAAAGTCAAAGGTGGAGAACTGAGAGGAAGGATGATCAAACATCACCAGGACATTGCGAGAATAGGTGTTGATGTTGCTGGCATCCCCGTCCTTGGGCACAAGCGTCTTCCTCAAGATGCGATTAAGGAGAGCATGGAAGGGCTTGAGACCCTTGGTCTTTTCGGGCACACTGCCAGCCCCAGGAGCATACCGATGAAGAATGACACTGTCATTGGAGGTGTGATGGTTGTGGAAATTCTCCCAATATTGCTGCCGCCTCATATCAAAGCCCCAGAAAGCACCAAGGTCTTCATAGGTGATAGAATACCACCGACCCTCGGTCATCCAGTGGAGTGTGCGGGCATTGCCCGGCTGAAAGAAGACCGTTGCATAGAATTGAGCAACGATTTCCTCGCACCAGTCATACTGAAGAGCCAGGAATGGCTTGACATGCATGTAGTCACACACTTCAGTGACGTCATCAAGGACGGTATCCTTGAGAGAGGAAAGGAGTCCCAATCCACAAACTGCATGGGAAGGGTGTGGCTGGATCATGGCATGATGACGGTCTCATAGAAATCTTGCTGAAAGAAGTTCCGGATACGGTAGTATGAGGAAAACTGCCGCTCTGACCAGGGATCCTCTTCACGGCATGCAAGCACATCAGCGGATTTGATGCACTAGTTGTTTACATGCCTCGCCTGGAGAGGGTCCCTCGTGGGGGAGTGCACGACGAGAGGGCCAATGACGCTCGAAGCATCATGCTAGGGAGGCTGCGCACCCTGGAAGGAGCCCTCACTTGTGGAATAGCGAGAAGGCCAAGAGGAACCCTCGACGGAGGACCGACGGGGCAAAGAAGAAGCCAAAGACCGTGCTGCACGACAGGGAGGAAGGGTGCTCCCCTAGCCACATTTGCAACTTGAGGTTGCCTGACGTCCTCGCCAAACCACTCCTGATCTGAAGCCTTGGATGTGGAAGGGAAAGCGTCCCAGTGACGCTTGGAAAGATGCTGGTTAGCAATCCTTTTACGCATCCTTGGAAAAAGATATGAAAAACAAGGTGTTAAGGAGTGACAACCAGAAGAAGAAGTGGAAATAGTGAACAAAATCATGCGGGAGGTAGGGTTTTGGCTCGGTTTGAGCCTTTCAGATATTTTCGAAGAGGGATTCAGAAAATTCCGAAAGGGCCAAATCGTGCCCTAACCCTAGATCCCGAACGAAACACCATGGAAAACCTACAGATTTGTAGCCACACAACCTAGGGCACTAGAAGAACATCTCCACAGAAGAAAATCAAGGATTGAAACAAGTAGATACACAGATCTGGAGATGAAAAACAATACCTCAAAAACGAAGAATGGCTGAGGAGAAAGGTTGAGGAAGAGAGGCCCCTTGGACCCAAGAGTGCTCCCACAAGATTAGAAGTGGAGGAGAGCACCAAGAGCAAGCAGTGTTGCAAGTGTGACGAATGTGGGAAGGGAAACCCGTGGTGAAGAGGAAGAAAAGAGAGAGAAAGAGAGTCCACAGATTGTTGGGGTTTATAAAGGACTCGGGGCTGCTTTTCAGAAAAATCCAAAGAGTGAAAATTTTCAGTCAACCGATGAAGATAGAACTGGGAAAATAGCCTGTTTGGAAATTTCCAAAAATTTTCAGAAAAATCCAGAGAGTGAAAATTTCCAGGAAGGCAGATTGCAGGGAACCTGGTATTTTGAACTATTCGGAATTTTTCGAAAGTTTTCAGAAGTTTCCAAACAGTGCAAAATACCAGCTTTTGCAACGAACCAAAGGAGGTGATTTTTGCAAGGAATATTTGAGGGTAAAGTGAAGGAAGCTGGTCGAACAAAAGAATCCCATTTGAGCTTGTGATTAGCACTCAATCAACCACACAAAACAATAACCACCAGTCAAATGGGTTGATCCGAGGATCAAAAGAGAGTAAATTACCATGAGACAAGATAATTTACCCTCGAGAGAGCGCATGTAGGAACCTATTGCAAATTGTGCTAGAACCAACATTCATTGAAAAATGAGATCCTCATACAAATAGATTTAATCTATCCACAAAGGAGTGACTAGTGTTCATCCATTAATTGAATGTACAAGTTGCCACAAGGTGATATGCAACCTACACTAACAACCAAAATGCATGAAATAGATCAAGCCACGTTCCGAGAATCCAAGATATTTAGTTCATTTCTCAACTCACAAAACCTACTTTCATCTAGAGGCTTGGTAAAGATATCCACCAATTGTTTGTCGGTTCTCACATGTTGGATGTCTATGTCGCCTCTTGTGGAATGATATCTCAAAAAATGGTGGTGAATATCTATGTGTTTGGTTCGGGAGTTTTGAACGGAGTTGTTGACTATTTTGATGTCACTCTCATTGTCACATACGAGTGGAATTTTGCTCACATTAAGGCCATAGTCTCTCAAGATTTGTTTCATCCAAAGTAATTGTGCACAATAACTCCCCACGAAGGTGTATTCCGCTTTGGCGATGGATAGGGTGACGGAGTTTTGCTTCTTAGAGGACCAAGAAACAAAAGATCTACCCAAGAATTGGCAAGTACCCGATGTACTCTTCCTATCCACTTTGCATCCGGTATTATCTGCATCGGCATAACCAATGAGATGAAACCTCGCTCCCTTAGGATACCAAAGGCTATGGTTTGGTGTGTGTATTAAGTATCGAAGAATTCTCTTCGCGGCCACAAGGTGACACTCCTTAGGAGCGGATTGGAATCTTGCACACATGCACACACAAAGCATTATATCGGCCCTAGATGCACAAAAGTAAAGCAATTTGATGGCATAGGTATACCTTTTGGTTGACGTCTTTACCTTGCTCGTTGAGGTCTAGGTGCCTATTTGATGGCATAGGTGTGTGGATTGGCTTGGCATTCTCCATATCAAACTTCTTAAGCATGTCGTTTAAATACTTTGTTTGGGAAATGAATGTTCCTTCCTTCAGTTGCTTGATTTGAAGATCGAGGAAGTACTTCAATTCACCCATCATGAAGATGTCAAAGCGTTTGGTCATCATTTTACTAAACTTTTCACTAAAAGACTTGTTAGTAGAACCAAATATAATGTTGTCGACATATATTTCGCATACAAAAATGTCATGATCATATCTTTTAGTAAAAAGAGTAGAATCAACTTTGCCAATCTCAAAGCCATTTCTAACAAGAAAGTCATGAAGACATTCATACCATGTCTTGGGGCTTGTTTAAGCCTATAGAGTGTCTTGTGAAGCTTATAAACGTGATTAGGATACTTTGGGTTTTCAAAGCCTGATGGTTGCTCTACGTACACCAACTCATTGATTGGACCGTTGAGGAATGCACTCTTCATGTCCATTTGGTAGAGCTTGAAATCAAGGTTAGTAGTATAGGCCAATAAAATATGAATTGACTCAAGCCTAGCTACCGGCACAAAGGTTTCACCAAAATCCAAACCTTCAATTTGAGTGAACCCTTGAGCCACTAACCTTGCTTTGTTTCTTACCACCATGCCATTTTTATCTTGTTTATTGCGGAAGATCTATTTGGTTCCAATCATGTTTTGCCTTGGTCTCTCCACCAATGACCACACTTGATTCCGAGTGAAGTTTTTCAACTCGTCTTGCATGGTCAACACCCAATCCGGATCTCAAGTGCTTCTTCTATCCTTAGTGGTTCAAGAGAAGACACAAAAGAGTAATATTCATAAAAATTTTCAACTCGAGACCTAGTAGATACTCCCTTGTTGATATCACCTAAAATGTTGTCGGTGGGGTGATCTCGTTGGATGCTTTGATGTATCCTTGGGTGTGCAAGGTTGATTTGTGAAGATGGCACGTGCACGTCTCCTCCATCATGATCCATGTTTGAGGGTGACAGATCACTGCCTTGGGTAGATGTAGATGGCTCCGCTTGTGTCAAGGAAGAGGGTCTATGTAGTTGCTCCCTAGGATGGACATCTCCTAGAGCCAACCTCTTAATAGCCTCGCTAGGATCCTCCTCTTCACCTAACACATGTGAGTCAACTTGCTCTACTTGAGAGCCATTAGTCTCGTCAAATATCACATCACACGCGATCTCAACAATACCGGAGGTTTTGTTGAAAATGTGGTACGCGCACTCATTTGACCCATACCCAAGCAAAAACCCCTCATCAACTTTAGGAGAAAATTTTGAGGATCTAGCCTTCTTGTTAAGAATGTAGCACCTACTACCGAAAACACGAAAGTAGAAGACATTTGGTCTGTTACCGGTAAGAATCTCATAGCGAGTCTTCTTAAGAAGACGATGAAGGTAAAGGTGGTTGATGGCATGACATGCGGTGTTGACTGCTTTGGCCCAAAAGCAATCTGAAGTATTGTATTCGTCCAATATAGTCATCGCCACCTCGATGAGAGTCCTATTCATTCTCTCGGCTACTCCATTTTGTTGAGGTGAATATGGAGCCAAGAATTCATTCTTGATTCCTTCTTCATCAAGGAAGCTCTCCACACACATGTGCTTAAACTCCTTGCAGTTGTCGCTTCTAATGTGAGATCGAATTCGTTTTGGGCTCTTCTTGCAAACTTCTTAATTACGCCTTGTGTTTCACTCTTGTCATGCAAAAAGAATACCCACGTGAAGCGTGAAAAGTCATCAACAATTACAGGACCATATTTGTTACCTCCAATGCTTAGATAAGCAATTGGTCCAAAGAAGTCCATGTGAAGAAGCTCCAATGGTCTTGTGGTAGTCATTATGTTCTTGGCCGGATGATGAGCTGCAACTTGCTTTTTGGCTTGACATGCGCTACACACCCTATCCTTCTCAAATTGCACATTGGTTAGTCCAAGAATGTGATCACTTTTTAAAAACTTGTGAAGATTCCTCATACCAACATGGGCTAGACCCCGTGTTGGATTTAGCCACTAACCATGTCTCAAGTTTGGCTTTATCTGAGGAGAAATCCACAAGATAAAGCTTTCCCTTGAGAATACCCTTAAAGACTACAGAAGAATCATTTCTTCTAAACACGGTCACATCAACATTGGTAAAAAGACAACTGAAACCCATAGAGCATAATTGAGAGATGGACAGAAGATTATAGTTTAGAGATTTTACCAAGAGAACATTGGAATGGAAAAATCATTTGAGATTGCAATCTTACCCAATCCCATTACCTTTCCTTTTTCATTGTTCCCAAAGATGATGTTGTCTTGCGAAGTACCATTTGGATCAAGGAAAGAAAACATTGACTCTTCTCCAGTTATGTGATTGGTGCATCCACTATCAATCACCCTACTTCTTCCACCGGAGACATATTCCTACAAAAGATTAATTTCTAGATTTAGGTACCCATACTTGTTTGGGTTATCTCATGTTAGTCACAAGTGCCTTAGGCACCCAAAGCACTTTGTTGATAGAAACATTTTTTCTCCTAGGGCCAACATACTTAGCCACAACATGACCATTAGCATTCTTTCTAAAAACATAAGAAATATCAAAAGAATTTGGTGAAGCATGATCATTAGTAAGGATAGTTTTGGCCTTAACAAAGTTGTTAAGACCTTGTGGTTTCTTGAGCATCACACTTTTGTCCACCTTCCCTTTAGGTGGAGGGACATACTTAAGTTCTTCATGATTGAAGTTGTCTCTTTGATAGTGTAGGTACTCTTTTAGAGCCTTACTACCCATGTGGCACTTAAGAAGGCCATTGTTGAGGAGTCCCATAAGCTTATCATTTTGCTTAGCCAAAGCACTCAAAGATTTGGAGTTAGTCACATAAGCATCAATATCAATATCCTTACACCTTAAACATGGTTTATTGCTTGGAACAACCTTAGAACAAAATGGCTCGCTAGGGAGAGATACACTATTCTTTAAAGTTTCAAACTTTTCTTTAAGGGAGAGATAAGCTTTATCCAATCTATCTACTCTCTCTTGAAGTTGTGAGTTCGCCACCTCAAGATTAGCGTGAGGCTCTTTGGTTTACTTGTGAAGCCGTACCAAAGTCTCATTTCTTTCCCTCTCCTTAGCAAGTTCACCCTTGAGTTCATGAGTCCGCTCCTTCTCACGAATGAGCAAGGCCTCTTGTCTCTCAAGAGTTTCATGTTGTTATTCAATTCTTCCAAGCAACTCACTCAAGTGTAGTAAGAATACCTTGGTTATGTACTGGAACAAGTCTTCATCCATAACCTCATCAACCTCCTCCTCTTTATCACTAATAAGATCAACATTGAATGACTTGAGAGAAGAAGGTATCTTAGGCTCCTTTGCCATGAGACAAATAGGAGCATCGTCATCACTTGTGTAGTTGAAGATCCTAGGTGTAAAAGGTGATCGATGCTTGATGGCGAAGGTGGCCATTCCCTCATCATCGCTTGAACTCGACCCAAAGTTATCGGACTCAAAGATCATCCCAATATGAGCTTGGCTTTTTCGCTCACGCTTGCTATACGTGTGCTTCTCCCTCTTGTCACCCTTCTTCTCTTCCTTGATGTTGAGGCAATCAGCCATGAAGTGTCCGGGCTTGTGACATTCATAGCACTTTCTTGTAGAGTGCCTTTCACTTGACTTGTCGGAGGATCTCTTGGAAGAGCTCCCTTTGAAGAAGCCGCTTCTCTTCATGAACTTCCCAAATTTCTTGACGAAGAGAGCCATCTCTTCATCTTCCTTTTCCTTCTTGCTTTTGCGATTTTCTTCTTCTTCTTCTTTTGCTTTCAACACCAAGTCTTCCTTCTTCATGCTTGACATTGAGTTTCGGTTGATGTATTGGGTGATCTCCTTGGATTCTTGCTCAAGCATGTCATGGGCAAGAATATGTCCGAGCAAATCATGAGGCATGAGCGTCTTGTAGTCCGGATGCTCACGTATGACTGTCACCAAGGTAGAGTTCCTTGGTGTGATAGCTCGGATTATTTTCTTGATCACAATTTCATCAGTCATATCCTTAAAGCCAAGATCCTTGATCTCATTGACAATCTTGCTCAATCGGTCATACATGCCGCTAGGACCTTCACCATCCAACATGACAAACCTCTCGAATTGCCCCTTCAAGATCTCCACCTTGCATTCACGGACGCTATCATTACCTTCATGAACATTCCAAAGAGTGTCCCATATCTCCTTGGCACTCTCGATACTGTCCACTCGGTTGAATTCGCTTTCGCTCAGGGTGGGTGCTAAGAATGGCATTGGCGGCTTGAGCATTCTTGTGCTTATTCTTGTCGTCCTCCTTGTTGGTATCTTCGGGATTCTGCAAGATATAGCTTTTTTTGACTATTCTCCAAATAGATGGGTTAATATATTTCAAGTGCATCTTCATCTTATGCTTCCAAGCGGCATAGTCCGTACCGTTGAAGTACGGAGCCTTGCGATTATAGCTATTCATATAAGATGTAGATAGTGTGGAAGGGTAATCATATGGAATTTTGGTTCTAGATGGTACCACTTCCTTCCCATTCCTTGTTTGACCCAACATGATCTTTCTAAGCAGTTAAGCCTAATAAGGAGATTAGGCTCTAATATCAATTGAAAGGGTCATTTAGGCCGAGAAGGGAGAGGTGAATAGACTAATTTAAAACTTGAGTAAATGCGGAAGCTGAAATTTTTCGGATACATCCGAAGAGCTTCGGATATTTCCGTAAAAGGCATAGCAACAACAAGCACAATAAAGAAACTGGTTCTAGCAAGCACAAACACTAATAGCAAGCACAACAAGCATGCAAAGCTAGAGGAAGGGAGATGGAAAGTGATATCACCGAGGTTCTCGCTAGATGAGTTGTTCCCCAAAGTTTGAATCCTTAAGGGGATTCTAGTCTCCATTGAGGAGCTCACAAAGAGCCGGTCCTTCACTAACCCATTCCTCAAGAGGTTGCACAAAACACTCTTCCTTCCACTAGTGGTATCTCTTCCCTTTCGGAGGTGAGTCCCAACCTTCACAAACGTCTTCCAACCAACCACAAGTAGATCAGTGATTCAAGAGTGACACCTAGCCGTTTAGGAGTCCTCAACCTCCAAGAGTAAAAGATGAAGCAAGAATCCCTTGGGGATGAAACTACTGCTCAACAAATCTTCACAAAGTCAACACCGAGCACTCACACGAACTCAAATCCACAACTCACACACACACACGAACACAAGACTTGAAGGTTGGTGGAGAGGAGAAATGAGAGAGCAAAGCTTAAAGTGGATCTCGAATGCAAAGCAAGCCAAGGGCAAAACTATTCAATAGAACCAGCATCATTGACTTGGAGGAGGAGAAGGGTAATTATAGCTGCACCCTCAATTCTGCCCATTTGGTGGGCAAAAATTCCTTTTTCGGAAAGTTCCGAAGAACTTTTGAAAACTTCCGAAAAACACCAGTACAAAAATCCAACTTGAAGCACTGTTCGGATATTTCGAAAGCACCTTCGAAAAATTTCGAAAACCACTAGTACCAACTTGCAGCTTCGGAAATTTTTGAACATTATTTCAGAAAAGTCCGAAGATCACCAGTACTAATAGCAAGCTTTTCAACACAGTTCGGAAATTTCTGAAACTCGTTCGGAAAATTTCGAAAACCACCAGTACCAACTTGCAGCTTCGGAAATTTTCAAACATCACTTTAGCAAAGTCCGAAGATCACCAATACTGACAGCAAGCTTTTCAACACAGTTCTGAAATTTTCGAAACTCGTTTGAAAACTTCCGAAAAAGACTAGTACTGAAATTGCAAGCTTCAGAAATTTTTGAAGAGGCCCTCAGAAATATCCGAAAAACACCAGTACCATTTTTCGAAGGCAAAAGCACTACGGAAAATTCCGAAGTTGATTTTAGAAAACTCCGAAAAACATCAGTACACAAATATAAGGAAGAGAACCACTTCAAAAAAGACTTTTGAGCACTTTTCTCATCCCTAGATATCTAAACAACATCCCCTTAATAGTATGACTTTCCTAATGACGCAAACAAATGAAAATTTACATTTTACCATTTGCACATATGCCGCATCCCATCGTTTTATCCACTTGAACGGGTTTTGCTTTGAACATCATTTCATCGAGACCTAACATTCCTTCACTCATACTTAGATAAGATATTAGTCGTCTTTAATTGCATTGTTATTAATAACCAAAATAATTAGGAGCCTAGATGCACTCACTTGGACTGCCCAATTAGCGCTAGCACCTTTGGTAACTTGAAAATTCACTCTGCAAACTAGAAATTTGATGGAGCTTTCCTAAAACGTGTAACTGACTTTAGTAAACTCATAGATTTTGAGTTTGCACTAAACTGCTCTTGACCCGAACGACAAGCATTCCAAGAAGCTGCTTGATCTGCCGTTCATCGAAACTACGGGGTTCTATGTCGCTACTTCTCAAAGCTGAACTATTGACACATCAACTCTGGTGCACTTTAGAATTCAGTTTGTTGACTTGAGGTTGGGGTGGCTCTGTTAAAAACCTTGCAACCGACTTCTTTGAGTCCTTCCCATCTTGCTTTACTTGGTTGAACCTCCAAGCAAAACGGTTCCGAGGTATGCCACATTTATTTTTGAGGCTCACTTCACCAAGTAGTTGAGTTTTTGCCTGACTATGAACCATTAAATTGTTATCCTTGAGAATACCAACCTTCTTTGATTTTCATGGAACATGACTTTAAAAACTTAATGCTTCATTGGTCCACTCCAATGACGGCTGATAGTGGACTTCCATTCAAGCAAGACTTGAAACTTTACACTTAGTTGATGATAGGAAGTTTCACATAAAAGTGACTCTCATACAGCTCATGAACATACAAACCCTTGGTTAACCTTTCTGTTAGCTGTAACTGCTGGCATGACTGTTTTGTTTCTTGCCTGACTTTGGTGTCAACCACCTGAACGGATTGCTGAGTGGATATCTTCGGAATAAGTACTGATCACTTAACAGACCACGCCCAAAAGGTTATTTCCTCAGCTTAACATTTTGTTTGATCTCTTATTCTTTGTTGGTTCTTCTAGGTTGATAGACTATAAGCTCTGCAGATGCTTTCCCACAATTGCTAGAATCTTCACAACCGTTAGAAACTGCATTTGATGCAACCATGGGCTTCTACTCTTTGATCAAAACAAGTTCATTTTCAATCCTTGAGTAGAGATGATTCATCGACAAGGCTTCTCTGTCGCATACCTTGCTAGCTATATTTTTTGGCCTAACATCTGCATCCCTTTACTTCAGACATAGGTGATGGAACAATTTCAATGTTGTCTTTCAAGAAACCTTGAGGAGGTTTCTGGAAATTATAATGGTTGCCTTGAATTAAGGAACACCATTCTTGATCCATATTCACACCACTAGGGTGCAATTGTCACTTACTATCCTCTGGAGAGCCTCCAGGTTTGAGAGTGTAGATATTTCTATGATGATGTTACTGCTAAAGTTTCATCACTCTTTTTATTCCTTGAGGTGCCATTTGTATTGTCCTTCAGGTGAATCTTGTCATGTCGAGTGTCACTATGGTCTAACCATTCTCCAATTCTTAGCTAACCATTTCTTTTATTTACTTGCAATTAGGTTTTGGAGCTTAGAAACTGCGATGAGCCGAAAAAGAATCTCTAGGTTCTTGGTGACACTAGCAGGTACACCGGTTAATCTGCTTGTGGGTACTCAAGATGAATCATGAAAGAATGGAAAATGGTCTAATTCATGCTTTATTCAACTTTCTCTTTTTGTTACACAGTTGACATAAAACTTCTGTGCACCCTAAAAAGTACTTGAACAACAAAGGCTTGATGACTATTGTTGACCCTTGCTGGCAGAATTTTTGACTGGTATATAATTTACCCTTGGTGACTTTGACCTAGTTGACTTGTTCTTTCGTTGCTTACTGGCTAGAGTTCCGATAAGAACGAGGCTTTGACTACTGACATCTCTTGTAGAAACATTAATCTTCTTGGTAGCTATAGAAGACAGAACCTTAATGTTGTTGGTGCCACTTTTCTATGATTGCTTGCTAGACATCAGGGTTTAAGCGACATGAGGTGCCAGGATGGCGTTGACGACCATCTTGTGAACTAATACTTGGGACATTGACTGTGTGCGCTGCTGAAGGAGGATACTGTCTCTTTGCAGTCGGAGTCAGTCACTGTTTTCCTAGCATTGCTTGCCCTGCTAGTGCTGGTTCTGTAGCCTTGGAGCGGTTGCTGCTCGAAGAATTGAGACTTTTCTGGTGTGCTTAAAGACAATTCATCGAGGTGAAAGCTTCACATTTAGACAATGTTGGTATCACCTTTATTTTTGGTGTTGTTAGGCTGGATCGGACCACTCTTCACTGGAATCGATGTAACCTTGAGGAGTAGAGACGTTGCAACAAAGCTACGGACTTGATGATGCTTACGCTTTGGTATTGAACAACTTTTCGAGAAATGGCCTGTCTTCTCATAGTTAAAGCAATGGTGGACTAATTTCCTTGGTCTCGGAAGTGGAAATTCGTTGATGTGGTGTCCTGGCTCTAGGCAATTACAACAATTCAGACTTGGTTGGTCATAATATGTACTCTTCTGGGCCTACACGCTCGCAACTGGAACTGGAGCGAGTAGGGACTCGTGAGCCTTGTTTACACTGCTTCTGCTACCACTGTTGGTTTCCACCGGGTTAGAACTGGTTGAAAAGCAGAAGAGTTGCTACTGTTATTACCGACTGCCATGGATTGATAGACGGGTTGCAGGGTTTTTCATCAGTCTTCCTTGGTCTTAGCTAGGACCAAATTCAGCTGATAGTTCTTAGGCATATGATCTATTCCCTCACACAACAAACATGCGACCTTCCTCACAGGGCATTCATCTGGCATATGAGTGTCTCCACCACAGGGGCACGTGTGGATGCATATGCTAGCAGTATGTCCAATTTTTACGTATCTGGTACATGCTCTAAACTCCATGTTTTTTTCACTGACATCATCAAGGATCTCATCATCATCATCATCATCATCATCATCATCATCAGAGGACAATTCCTCTAATTCGTCATCTCCAGGATTGGATGCACCATACAGCCAGAGGTGCCAGGTTAGCTGACATGCACCATGAAAGGTGTATCCTCTTAGATGTCGGGGTATCCTTGCAGCATCTTCTGGAGAAAATTCTGTGCCGGTGATGATCGTGTTACTGACATCACCTATATTCCATATTGGTGCCTTCCCCTTCTTAGGGTTGGACTGCAATGCACCATAATTTTGGATGATCAGCTGACCTGAAGCTTTATTTCTTCTAGGGCACTGCATCTCATCTTCGGGCGGTGTCCTGGATTAACCTTCCAAGGACAATTTATTGCATCATGACCTTGCTCATCACAATCATGGCAGATAACACTTGCTTCCCTCTGGTATGATGGTGGCTTTGGTGCAATTGTCTTCTGGGAACTTGGTAATATACTGCCAGGAGTCATGGTTGTTGATACTGGAACATACTGGCTTTGACTCTGATTCAGATTCCGGGATTGCATCTGAATTTGCATCTGCTACTGGTGGTATTGTCGCTGCGTCTAGTGATGTCACTGCATCTGCTGCATCTGGTACTGCCGTTGCATCTGCTGCATCAACGAGGCCATCGACTGGGTCCGATTAGCCATGACTCGAGTTAGAGATGGATCCCTAGGAGGTGGAGGTGGAATGCTCATAAGGTTATATACTTTGAGTTAATCCATAGAACTGCCGAGGTCTTGATTCGCTGACACTGTCCCTGATGCTGACCATCTATTGCAGGTGGAAGAGAGAGACGAAACAGAGGGGTTACACTAAAGATAAGATCTTAACCCGCTTAACTACTAATCTGATATGAGTAGACTTTTATTGTTCAAGTTGATTAAGAAAACAACCTAATATGGTCACATCCCCACCACTAATGTAAACCATATACCTGCACACAAGCAAACAACACACGATCTAGCAGCTAACGGAACTACTCTTTGGGGAAGGATTGGGTTTAGGTGAGTTCCGGGAAGGCTTAGCTTTACTTGAAAGCTCCGACTCTTATTCATCGAAATTAAACCAATTATAATACGAATATTTTTAAACACAAACAAATATAAGCAGTCACATACACGCGCGTACACTTACCTCTATAGACGAACATTCTACTCTGTCATGCCTAGAAATTTAGCCATATTTCCAGACTATTTCGTGTATAAATCTCTGTCTAGGAATCGAGCTAGGGTACACAAAATAACAAATTAATATACAGATCCAAACGTAAATAAAACATAAATACTTACAGAAGAGGCACTTAGTCCTTACACCCAAAGAAAACGGCAGCGGAAAAAGGGGATGATCCTAGCGGGGCTTCAGCTTCACTCCAAGGCAAAAACTCAACTGGGGTATAAGCCTTGGTCCTCTAACTTCGTCTTCAGCTCAGAAGCACTACACTTTTGAAAATGGGGAAATAGTAAGGCTGAGACAACCACTGTACTCAACAAGCCACACTAATGATACAGATGTGCAAGGGGAGACAAAGGGAGGTTTGTGGCTATTTGCATAAAGGCACTTGCAAACATTTATAGTTGAAAATAGTAAAACAGTTGATTAATTAAGGCAAGCTTAAATATCCAATGAACAATGCTACACCATGTTGAATAGGCGCAACCAAACCACCTGAACTACACCAGTTCATTAAGTCAAGTTAATTAATAGTGTGAGACTAATCACGGTGAAGTTGATCAATCGCCCATAACCGCGAGCATGACTAGTCAAATAGTTTTACTTTGGCCAGAGGTGTACAACTGTATCCACAAGACACAATCCACCGTATGTCACCATGCCATGCCTGACACGTCAAAATGCGAATGATTATGACAAGACCCTTTGCATAACTCCCCTAACGAAGCGCATCACACTGCAGGTTTCACCCCCACATTTAAAACCAAGGTAGGCAGCCCCCTTGTGACATGGTGAACCTGGAAGCTACACAGACCGTTGCAAGGTCCATCCAAACTCCATCATGTCCACTCTTGCCTAGGTACATCAGAAAGGGAAAAGCTATGCTACCAGTCCAGTAGTTGACCACGCTTGCTTGTGGTAAGCATGATAAGTCTTACAGGATTTCTCGCGAAAACCATGCACCCATAGCACCCCCATTAAGCCATATGTTAGGTGTATAATTACGACCAATAAAACATGGCTAGATGTCTCGAGCTCACAACTCATCCAGATACTAAATGTGAATAGTGCAATTATCCTATTATGTGAGCTAGTGGTAATTAAGCATGGCTAAGCATATATAATTCTAGCTAGGTCACATAAGAGACCCAATCTATTTAATTCATCACCCAAGTTTAGCAAAGAATGAATATCAAGTAAACATGACACAAGAAAGCAGATAGGTCATTCCATATTCCCATGTATTTAGCAAAACATGCATTTTATTTGTAAATGGTAAAATATTTCGTAAAGTATGTTCGATATTCTCAAGGGGGAATGTGTGACTTGCTTTCTTCTTCGATTAAACTCTTCCAGAGACTTTTCCTCGTGAATGCGATCTTACGAAACAGCGGAATCTACATGCTTGGACACAAAACGAGGAAAAACCCTAATAAAACCAAATAAACAATATATAAAAAGTAAACAAACATGTAGAGCTCAATTTTAGATGAATTTTGGAATTGAATGGCTTAATTTGAAGTTCGTATGAATTAGTTATGAATTTTAGAAGTTTTGAGCCATTTAAATGAAGTTCTAGAAATTAATTTGATTTATTGTGCAATTATTAATTATTTTCCCAAAGGAAGAGGGCGACGCTGACATCAACAAAGGGCATAGGCGCTAACACGTGGGCCCAACACGTCAGTGGTTCCAGGGGACGACTCACGGTGGATGGGTCCACGTGTGCATCGGCCGCGAGCGCACCATGTGGCAGCCACAACGGATAGGGAGGGCGAGGTGGCGCCGACGTGGGACGGCACCGGGAGGCCACGCAGATGACCCGGATTCACCCCAGGGCGAATCGGACAGCTGGGGTAAGTGAGAGAGGGGCTCGTCGGCCGACCGGCTAGGGAGCGGCGACACTCAGCCCTATGGTCATTGGCGGCGACCACCGGCGCGACGGTGCGCAAGGGAGAGCAGTGGAGGAGGGCGGGAAGGAAGAGAGGGGCTCACCGGGCGCACACGGCGGGAGAGGTGGTGCGGTTGGACACTAGTGGAGGTGGTGCGGTGGCGGAGGGAGGTGGCTTTGGGTGGGCAGTGGAGGTGGCAGCTCAGCAGCGGATTGGAGGAGCGGGGCAACGGCCGGGGTGAGGCACATAGCGGCGAAGCTGGCAGTGGTGGCGGCTTGGCGCGGTAGTGGGTAGGACGGCGGCGATATGCGGTTGGAGGACGACGGCGCTTGAGCTCGGCGCGGGGAGGTAGATAGGAGGTGCGGGGAGCTCCGGAAAAAAGGGGAAAATGGCGAGAGGGGTCCGGGGGGAGCTTTATAGGCTTAGAAGGCGGCGAGGAGGCCGAGGAGAGGCGGATTTGGAGGGGAGGTAGGGATGGCAGCGTGGGATGAGACACGGCTCGACGCCACGCAATTTGCGAGGGAGAGTGGGGGATGTGGGTGACGACCGCATTCACACAGTTAGGAGGCACGGGTGGGACGAGGGAGGTGAGCGCGGCGTCGTTGGGGAAGGGGGAGGTGGCGGCCACGGCGATTTCAACCGACCGGTCAGATGTTGGGGATGACAAGTCGGGCCATCGGTCCCACCTATCGGAGAGAGGGAGAGAGAGGACCGGGAGGGGGACACAAAATAGACTTTTGGGAGAGTGAGGAGGTGGGCTAGGCCAACGGGAGCAAATGGGTCGGCGGAGAGAGAAGGGGATCCGGCCCGAGGAAAGGGAAAGAGGGCCATGGGGAGGCAAAGGTCAGAAAATGGCCCAAAGATAAGGAGACTTTTAATTTATTTCTCTAATTAATTAATTAATTAATTAAATGAACTTTGTATTATTAAAATTACTTCTTGAGTTTCGAAAATTCATGGGAAATTTCAAAGAGTATTTTAGGACATGGAGAATATTACAAAATATTCCCAGCCATGAATTTTAAAGGAAATTTTATTTCCCACATTAATTTCACTTGTTTAAATGCTTTAACTTTTAATATTAATTCTAGAAATGCAGTATTAAGCGGTTTTTAATCCCGAACGAAAATCGAGGCGTGACATACTCTTATGGGCACCTCTGAGAAACTGTCATAAATATGAGCACACATGTCAACTCTAAAAATTAAATATGGGTGGAAAGATTCCACAAATGATTTAACAGAAAACAAAATATGTACTCGCACTATACACTCACCTATTGCATTCCATCCAATAGTGACAACAAAATTGTAGAACACTTTGGCAACATAAATTCTATTATTCTATTATTGTATATCACTTCATAACACGTATTATCTAGCTAACTTAAGAAAAATATGTAATCTCGATCTATATTCTCATCCATGTCATCCAATATAGTCAATAAAAATATATCGTATATGGCTTCATAATGCATACACGCACAGCCTTCCCCTCACCTCCTTCTTCCCTCTCCTTTATTCTTTTTTAAAAGTAAATTTCACCTAACCACGTGTACCAAATGGTCTAAGTTACACAAAACCACAAAGATTTTAGCATGTAACACATAACCCTAGGTATTATAGCCATAAAGTTTCATAAAATCACACTATTTATCATTTTGATTTTCATCTATCATACTTTTGAGTCCTACAATCACATCTCAAATTTATGAGTCCTTTATCCATCATAAAAATATCACATCAATGTAAGTATAGCCTTTTTAAATTTTGATATAGGTGTCAAATTGGTCAACGGTGTGGATTTGTGAAACTTTAGAACCATAATACCTAGGGTTATGTGTCACGTGTGAAAATCCCTATTGTTTTGTGCAACTTTGACCATAATTGGTGAGGTTTTATGAAATTTACTCTATTTTCCTATAGTAGTCAAGATAACATTTATTATTTGTCAGAACAAATTTTAAACGACGGTATCTTTTAAATTACACATACAATTTTTATCCGTTCACACTCTTGTATTCTTTGCAATTAAATCAATAGCTTAAGATCTATCTTGACTATATTCTAATTTATATAAAAAAATAATTTTGGTCATATTTTGACCCTTTGCATCATATCTAACGGGAAAAAACAACAATAACACCATATATTATAATATCATATATCACTTCACAAGCATGCATAACTAAATTAGCTCTACTATGTTTGAAAGCAAAGTTTACACCATTACGTTATTTACCATTGAATTAGCAATATTTATCGATATTGACTATTTCTTAATTTCTAAAAGGAACTTATATTTTATTTCGTATTTTGATTCTTTGCATGTAATCTAAATGTACATGAAAATTATGAAAAATATGGCAATATAGAGTATATCATTATATATCCGTCATCAAATCACAAATATGCATGACAACATCAACAAGTCGTGTCATGGTGCTTTGCATGGCATTTTATAATTATGACAAATCATGAAAAAAATTAATGATATGGACTATATCATCGTATAAATAGTCTATTTGGCACATACGGAGATAACCTAAACTATCAATTCTATTTACTACCATGTATAAGTTATATGTTTTCGAGACTGTATCAATGCCCTAAATAATAAGTAAAAGATTGGAGGGAGTACACTTCATGTTTCTTTCCTCTTTGATTTATATTAAATATGCATGGTACGTGGATATTCCATACTAAATTCGGCTAATTAGGGGAAGCGTACCATATTAAACTTATATATATGAGAATTCATGCAATGAAAATATACTTTATTGTAAGAATTGATCTAAGAAAAGTGATTTATATGTTGCTTCGGTAATTAAAAGAAAATCATAAGCAATCTCAAACAAATTGTTGATGGAAATATATTTAGAATAGAGTCAGAATATTTAAAGAAAAAGTCACCCACATATAAACTTTCATAATAAAAATTCAAACAATATTAAATAATACGTCCGTGCATATGCGCGGGCTACCTTGTTATGGAAAAAAGAGGACATTTGTTTTCCTAAAGAATCATGCATGGATGAGTCCTATTGCAACTGCACAAAATCAACGGACATAATGCGAGCGTGTATGCAAAATTACATCTGTGTTACAAAAGTACAATTGGTTCCCACAAAGCCAGAAGATCCAAACCATGATAACTTTTAAAAAAAATATTTATGAGGAGATAAATTTGAAAGAGAAAAAGGAGGAAAGAAAAGGTTATTTATGGTACTACAAATTTCAAAAAAAAAGTTAAATGTAAATTACATACATTTATACTATAACTATATTATAATTACATTGTAATTTTTGAAAAATACACTGTAAATTTTAAAAACTATATTGTAATTTTAATACTTACATTGTAATTATATTAATATTTATTGTATATAAGGTGTCAGGCTACGAATTATTAATTACTGGTGTTCATTATATATCAAAATAGCGTTGACTAAGAAACAAAGAAAAAAAGAAAGAAGCCGAGAGATACAAATGTCTGTGATGATGATATACGAACGTATGGATGCAAGCCCATCAGATGACTAGTCCTCGAACTGACTGAAATTAATTACGAATTATGACGGTAGATCTTTGCCAATACTGAAAGAGAAAAGAAGAAGAAAAGAGAAGGGATTGAAGGGAGAGGGAGAAAATCATGATGATCGGTGTCGGTGATACGGGCCCGGGGGTATCGAGACTAAAGGGACGGGTGGCCCTGTGCACCCACGTGGCGCGTCCCCCGGAGGGGTCAGGCCCAGGGGTGACGTGGCGGCTGTCCTCCCTGTTTTCCCCAAGGGTCGGGCCGCCCCCAGACCTTCAACGAGGCCTGGGTCGCCCCGACCTCCTCGGCGCTGGTGCCGCGTGTGCGAGGTTAGGTGAGCGTGGCAGAGCTAACCTAACCGCATTAATGGCAGCTCAGGCAAACGCACCACGCCGCATTTAATGCGACGCAGCGCGGGCGTGGCCAGTTCACGACCGGTCACGATGATTGACCGATCGTAGACCGGTCAGATCACGGGTGAGACGGAGGCAGGGTACCTGTACGCTACCCGCACGTCAGGCAGCGTGCGGCACGCTTTACCCCGTCCCATCAGAATGATGAGAGCCTTTTGCCTCTCGTCCCTCAATCGGAGTTGGTATGCCAACTCCAGTCAGATGGTTTCTGTTTCCCAATGCGAACGGAACACAGAAGTCTTCTTTCATTTAATGGAGCTTGACACGGGCGTCCCACGCGTCAGCCGCCTGATCGGGCGAAGACCCTGCTGTAGCGTCTGTGCGAGTGGTTTCTGAGTCAAGCAATAAGACAGCCATTAAATGTAAAAGAATGTTTTCCTTCTACCTTAGGCAGCTTGTGGCCCATGTGGTAGCCCCTTGACATATAAAAGGAGGCCCAGGCCTGAGTAGAAGGGAGAGGACGAACAGAAATAAATAGGAGAGAAAGGGAGAGCAAGCACTTGTATTCCCGGATTTTCCAGACTCATATTCCACACACAGAAGTAGGGTGTTACGCTTTCCAGCGACCCGAACCTGTATAAACGCTTGTGTCCCTATCTCTGGAGTGACAGATCTCACCCTGTGCCCCCGGTCGAACTGGCAAAGGGGGCCCTCTCTGTCCCCTATTGAGGAGCTAACCCTCCATCAATCGGGAGAAAGAAAAGAAGAAAAGAAAAAAAGAGAGAAAAAGACATCGATCTTGAAAGGACGTGTGCGGCTTCGAGTGGAGATGCACGTGACGGGGGTGGCGGGATGATGTGGGCCGATTGGGTTGGGCTGGGCTGGGAGGGAGAGGGGAAGGGGTTAGGTTGGGAAGAGGGTGTATAATAGTTATTTTATACTTAGGTCAAATTGAATACAGACGACGTAACAAAATTCAAAAACTAACTAAAACACGAATGACACAAATGACGTATCAAAATTTCAACGAAAACATCTTTAATTTTTATAATAGTAGAGATAAAGATAGAGATGTATAATATAATATAATAAGTAGAGAAAAATAAAATTGGAAGTATTGCCTTCTCCCATGTTCTGCTCGCCTAATCATTATTTTTTTAAGCACATCCCTAAGCGCGTAGCGTTGAAGGTGCCCTAACAACGCCCCAGTGGGATGCTAGTTGGCGACAGGCGCTCTGTTAGCTGGCGTTCTGTTCTGTAGTGCCAACTTGGTTTTTTTTTAAAAAAAGAAAAAAGTCGATTTTTAGATATAATAAGACTTATGTGCATCTCCAATCTCAATGTGGAGGTAGTCCTAGCAGTGCACTGTCTGCACATCCAGTTTTTTACTCTCTGGAGATCTGAATCACACACCAACAAGCAATGGCGGAGGGTGTTGTAGGACAGCTGATCGGCAAGCTTGGTGCGGCCTTGGCGAAAGAGGCAGCAACCTATGGCGCGTCGCTGCTCTGCCAGGAAGTCTCTGCTCTCAAGGATCTGTTTGCCCAGATCCGGGACGTCAAGGACGAGCTGGAGAGCATGGAGGCCTTCCTCCATGGAGCTGAGCGGTTCAAGGACATTGACGAGACTACTGGAATCTATGTCAAGAAGATCCGAGGGCTGGCTTTTGAGATCGAGGATGTCGTTGATGAGTTCACCTACAAGCTGGAGGATAACCATGGGGGATTCGCTGCCAAGATGAAGAAAAGGATCAAGCATGTCAAGGCATGGCGTCGTCTCGCACTCAGCCTGCAACACATCAAGCAAAGGCTTGAAAATGCCGACAGGAGGAAGGTCCGTTATGATCTGAGTCTGAGTGTGATTGGAAAGGATGGTCACTCTAAATCCCCTGAACAATCTTTTCAGTTTGCGAGGGAAGAGGATCTGGTGGGGATTCAGAAAAACAAGGAGTTGCTGATGCAGTGGCTCGCGGTCGCGGGTGATTCGGAACAAGGGTGTAAAATTGCAACAGTTTGGGGGATGGGAGGTGTGGGTAAGACCACTTTGGTTTCCCATGTGTACAAGACTGTGAAATTGGATTTTGATATTTCTGGATTCGTGACTGTCACAAACAGCTACCAATTTGATGATCTGTTGAAGAAGATCTCCACAGAGTTCAAAATTCCAATCGACGCCGATAACATCGCGGTGGGAAGCTGCCTAGTTGAGAGCATTCATAACCATCTGCAAGGCAAAAGGTACATCTTGGTTCTTGACGATGTTTGGCAACCGGATGTTTGGTTTAAGCTAAGGAATGCGTTTCCTACTGAAAGCACTGGTCGGTTTATTTTCACTACTAGAATGAAGGAAGTAGCATTGCTAGCAACTAAAAAATGTACAATTGAGTTAGCACCGTTAGATGTACATTGTTCATGGCAGTTGTTCTGCAAAGAAGCATTTTGGAACACTGAGAACAAAACATGCCCTGAGGAATTACAAGATGTAGCTTGGATGTTTGTAGATAAGTGTGCTGGCTTGCCCATTGCCATTGCATGCATAGGCCGCTTATTATCTTGCAAACACCCGACATACTCTGAATGGCGACATGTGTACAAGGAGTTAGAGCTTCAGCTCACCAACAATGTGATCCTTGATGTTGATATTGTTCTGAAAGTCAGCTTGGAGGATCTTCAACGTAATTTGAAGAACTGTTTTTTGCACTGCACAATATTTCCAGAAAGTTATGTATTCAACAGAAAAAGGTTGATCAGACATTGGATAGCGGCTGGATACATTCAAGAGGTAGGTAGCAAAACGGTAGAGGAAGTGGCAGAGGGCTACTTAAATGAACTTGTAAACAGAAGCCTATTACAGGTAGTTCAGCGCAATCTATCTGGTCGAGTTCGCTGGTGCCGAATGCATGACATAATCCGTTTACTTGCCCTCACAAAATCAAAGGAGGAATTTTTTTGTCAAGTTTACAAGGGCTCTGAGGCATGTTCAATCGAGAATACACGTCGTTTATCAATCCAAGATGCAAGTATTCAACACCTTTCTGGATTGAGTGCACCATGTCTCCGATCCCTCCATGTTTTCAATAGTAATCTGAGAATTGATTCGCTGGAGGCTTTCCTCAAATCATTCAAGTTTCTGTCAACGTTGGATCTTCAAGGTATTTCAATCAAGAGGCTACCTAAGATTGTTTTTGACTTGTTTAATCTGCGGTTCTTGGGTCTTCGCAAAACACATATCGAGTATCTCCCAAAAGAACTGAGTAGGTTACAGAATTTGGAAGTCCTGGATGCTTATGATTCTAAGCTAATGATTCTTCCAGTGGAAGTGGCCACACTTCGGAAACTGAAATATCTATATGTGGTAAGAGTTCCAGAGGGATCTTCTGATAGAGTTCTTGCTTTTGACGGCCTCCAAGTGCCTATGGGTATCTGTAATTTGATTGACTTGTTGGCCCTGCAACTTATTGAAGCTAGCACTGAGGTTCTGCGTCATATTGGATGTTTAACCAAGTTAAGAACCTTTTCAATTGGTAAAGTTAGAACTGAACACTGTGCAGATTTGTGCGATGCAATCATGAGAATGACTCATCTTGTTCATATTACAATCAATTCAGCTGACGAGAAAGAAGTGCTACAGTTAGAAACACTTCGTTTACCTTCTACTATTTCAAAAATTGATCTAGGGGGCATGCTAAGCAAGGAATCCATATCACGGTTGATCTCAACCAGTTCAGACCTCGTTAACCTTACTCAATTAAACTTGGGCTTCTCCAAACTCAATGAAGACTCTTTTGCTTGCCTCTTGAATTTACACAACTTAGTTGAGCTTTATCTTTCAAAGGCTTATGACGGAAAGGAACTAATCTTCCATGCAACATCATTTCCAAAACTCAAATTACTAGCAGTATGGGATGCTCCAAATCTCAGAAAAGTTGCAATCCAGCAAGGTGCGTTACAAAGTCTTGTTAGGCTACTGCTAACTGATTGTCCAGAATTAAGGGATGTTCCTGATGGCATCGAGCATCTGAGAACCCTTGAGCATCTGAGAATTGTGGGAAGTTCAGATGAGCTCCGGAGGAAGCTTGAGATAAAAGGAAAATCGAACAAACACAACGAAGATAGAATGAAGATCAGCCATGTCAAATGGGTCGATATTATTTAGGAGAAATGATCAAGAAAATGCGGTGAACTAAACAAAACAAACAGGTGAGAATGTTAGAGCAGATCATATAATCTTGAGCATCCAGTTATTTTCTTTATTTTTCAGTAGACGCATCTAAAACTAGCAGTTTGTTTTGTGCATGTAACGGCTGGCTGGAAACAGTCCGGAGTACCGGAATTCAGTTAGCTCATATGGGCGTTTTTTCAGATAATTGTGACCGAGCTTTAAGCCACGGCGTGGAACGGCGCGCATGTTGGGTCTAGCGAGTTAACTGGTCAATCTTTTGCATGTAGCTGCCGACGTTCTAGGGCGCTGATAAAAGGAAGAGAAAAAAACGCAGAAAAGCTGCTGAAGTTGGCAGCACAAAATCCTGTTTTGCTCTGTTCCCGTTTCTTCAGTTTTACTGATCACATCCGAAAATATTCAGAGAAGCAGAGTGTGAGCGAGTTCCAGAGGACGATCTCGGTTGATCGCTGACAGAGAAAAGATTAGGTACACAGTACATATGTTCTGTATGCGCGCATCAGGTACATCTCCTGAAACTAAACCATTATTTTTCTTAACGAACACCTAAATATTTTGTACTTATATTTCACTACAAAAAAGAATCATTCAGAACCTGATGTCCATCCTCTGCGCGTTGAGAGTATTACATCCTCTGACCAATCGAGTATAGGATGGACAACCTCTATTTTTTTCTCTCGAAAACGTAGGAGAACTACTTTCATTTTTTTATTAAGAAGAAAGAAATATTTACAAAGAAGTGATCAACGAATCGCTCTTACCAAGAACACATCCTAAAACGCATCACCCACAGGTGAGGCCAAACCGACCAACCCACCAGGTCAAACTTGTTGCCGGGGTAAGCGACTTACAACGAAACTCATGTAGCGCATGGGCTTGCAAAACCATCGCCATAGGATTAGCCCCACTAAAAACATAATTGTCGCGGTGCTTCCAAATCTCCCAGGCTACTAAATGATCAAAGTGTTCAGACCCTTTCGTACCTCTTTGAGAACACCTTTAATAACCTTGTTCCACCATCCTGAAAAACGTGTTGTAGAAGGAGTCCAACATCGATTGTTAACTGCTAACCATATGAAACATTTTCACCGTAGAGCCGCCCAACCAAAGCATGTGCTACCGTGCAATGCTTCCTTCCTATTCTTGAAATGTTGTACACCAAAATATTATACCGTCAGGAACTCCTAAGCACATACGGTGATATCTAGGTAGGTGGGATCCATACACATATAATAGCCACCTACCCTCACGCATACATGACGTCAACGAATGCCTTTTCATATGATTCTTGCAAAGACGAGCAATGAACAAAGGAGATAGTTAACTCTATAACTTACCAGTCCACGAATGAACCATATGTTACTCGTCATTCGACACCATGGTGGTGAGCTGAACATATACCACATTGATCTCAACTTATCTCGCAAATATCTGAAGTGTTCAGAACCCATACTCATGCTCAACTAGCTCCGAGATAAGAGCTAGTCTTACACTTTTATCTCAAGCAATGGTACAACACATAGAGTATACTAATTAAATTTCTGACTTACAACAAAATAGAGTTGACCGGTCAAATAATTAGAGTTTATCGAAAGCTTGTCTACCCATTCTCACAAGCAAGCTGACTAGGGATAGGCCCCTAATAGAATCGTCTTGAAGAAGCAACATAAGACTCAACCTAAACAAGTCCATCACTTACAAAATAATCAAAACAACAACATATAACAAGAACAAGTGTCAGTACATTAAATAATTTAATATACTGGCAAGCACTATCAAACTTAAGATACTACATGCAAGGCTTATAACAAAGGAGGGCTATTTGTGGTCTTACTCATAAAGCAAGCTTTATTTCACAATCTTTCGCAACAGAAATTTTATAAAGCATTTCGAAGCATGTACGTAAGTAAAACATAATATCCATCATAATCATAATATAATATAACATAATATCACACTTGCTGCCCTCCATGACAACAAGTCACTATATCTATTGGTATTTGATACAATCATAGATAAATCCGCAAGCGCATGAATATCACTGTAGTACTTCACCTTAGAGTATTCTAGGGGTATCGAATCACAGAGAACATGTGTGTATATTTAATAACAGGATTCTATCCAAGGACAACAACGAATGGTACGCTAGGCTAGAGAGGATTCCTATGGATTAATTTACTAACTTAATATAAAGGTAAAACCTATCAATCGCTTCAGGCACTGGCTCTCCCCTGGTCTACCAAGCTAAGTCCGACCTACGGCTCTATGATGTACCCGAACGTGGAGGGATGCAAAGGACGGATAGAGTTGTCACCACCTGCTGACTACCTCACTTTTTGTGGAGCACACAACAAACGAAGTTAACCGCTAACCTAGACATCATGTCTAAGCTATTGATTACTATTCTAGCTTCGTGCAGGAACTTTCTTTTTTATCCAAAGTCCTAGTACTAGAGCATTTAATAATAATATTAAGCGACGAACCCGTAACAATGGGAATATATCTCACTTAAGCAAATAAATTAAATACCATAAAGAAGTCTCAAATACTTACTTTATTAAAAGAAGCATTTACCGAGGTACAACCAAGAGAAGAAGGCCAACAACTCCGGCATTTCTCCAGAACTCTAGTGGAAGAATGTCGACAAACTCGACACTCCGTCGAAACTTCCCGAAGAGAACTCCGATATTTGGGGCACTCCTTCCGGAGCTTCCCCTCACTCTCTACCTAATTCCACATACTAAAGTGATGCCTAGAATATAAAAGTGAGTTGTACTCCATTTTATTGTGCATTTTGGAAGTGAGTGAACTCCTCCTTTTATAGCCTCCATATGACGGTTGTAATGGCGGTTTCCAACATCAATTCACTAGTAACCGTCATTGGGAGCCTATTGGGAGCCGCTACGTGGAAGATGGCGGTTAGAGGCGTCGAGGCTAGTTTGGTCGAACCACCTCCACCGCCTCTGGTCGTCGCCTCTCTTCTATGTATGACATGTGGTCCCCTATGGCGATTGAGGATGGTTTGGCCCAACTCTAGGTCGGTTTTGACTGACATGTGGGCCATCCAATCCTTGTACTCACATATGATTGGTTGAAGATACATTTTGTTGCATGGCAGATGTGTTTTCACCCAGAAATCACGTGTAAACATAAATTTACCAATACTAGTGAAAATGGTTAGTAATAAACTCCTACCACTAAGTTTGATATTATATTTTGTATTCTTTTAAGTAGGAGTTGACGGTTAAAGTACGATTTCTCAGAAAGTCCAAAATTTCATGGACCTTCGTTCTCTGTCTCTCGTTGCCTTGGAGGTTTAAAATATTGGACTATCCGACATGGGCTGAAAGATTCCCCTCCATCGGCCATATTTGGGAGGATCTATATAAACCCCTCCACCAACCCTTTTCTAGAGTAACCCCAATTTATTTTATTCTAATCTTGCTTTGGGTTGAGCTTTGTGCTAAGTGCTTTGGATTTTTGAGCTCTTCCCCTCTTTATCTCAAATCCTCCTTGTTTTTTGTGACTTGGATCTTTGGAGTTTGGAAGCCTAGTGTGTTTCTCTTGATCTTGAGCACTAGGGTTTATCCAAGAATTGTGTGGCATTTATTACTCTTGGAGGTTGAGGACTCCAGACGGCTAGGTGTCGCTCTTGGGCCACCGATCTATTTGTGGTTGGCCAAGGAAAGTTTGTGAAGGCCGGATCTCGCCTACGCAAGGAAAGAAATACCCTTAGTGAAAGGAGTGCATTTGTGCAACCTCACGAGGATAGGGTTGAAAAAGACCCGGCTCTTTGTGAGCTCGTCAACGGAGACTAGAATCCCCTCAAGGATTTGAACTTTGAGAAACACATCGTCACATAAATCTCGGTGATATCCTCTCTCTCTTTACCTTCTTGTTGCATTGCTTTGTGCCGCGCTAATCTAGTTATTGTTTTAGCTCACCTCCTTGTTTGTGGAGTGGATTTGGAGCTTTTAGGTTGTTGTTTGTTTGTGTTGTTGCTCTGTAGGTCAAATAGTCCGATCCTAGTTCAAACAATTTGATTTACATCATATTGTCCGACCTAGTATTAGACAATCCGACCCTGTTTTGCTTTAGCTTCCGCATTTCATTTTAAATTGCCTATTCACCCCCCTCTAGGTGACACCGAGGTCCTTTCAATTTGTATCAGAGCCAAGTCTCTCTTTTAAGGGTTTTATCACTTAGAGAGTAAATATGTCGACTAGTGGTTTGGTGGAGATAGTTCCTTTACTTCTTTTAGATGGTTCAAATTATTTATATTGGAGTATTCGCATGCTTAATGTGTTTAGGGCCATGGGTCCTCAAATAGAGCGAGTTGTAGATGTGAGCATTTCTCCTCCTAGTAATCAAATGCTATCATTTGAAGAGGAAGATAAATGCATAGATCTCAATGCTCAAGCTACTAATGTTTTATTTAGTGCATTGAGTGAACATGTATTTAAAATCATCATGCGCTTGAAGATGCTCATCTCATTTGGACCGTGCTCAAGGAGAGATACGACAAGTCCAAATGTAGAGTACTCTTTATAGAAGAATCACTTGAGTGCTCGATTCCTGTCAGAGTCAAGGATAAGGCATACCTCCTATACACAGGTTAATGAAATACGGTAGAACTATATACCCGATAGTATACGATAAGGTATCCTTTAATCAAAGAAATACGGTTAAAAAAGAAGGAAATTATCTTCCCGGAATAGAAGGTGTCAGAGTCCTAGTCGGGGAAGATGGTGCCAAATCTGTGTTGGCGCGAACCAAGTCGACGAACACACGAAGGCCTGGGAGATCTGCTTAACTCTAGTGCAGGTCCTAAAATTGATGAGATACAGGCATGCCAGTCAGTTTAACCCTGCAACTGACAAGATATATAAACAGCAGATCAAAGAGCCGATCGACTGACAAGCCGATGGAGTAATACCAACCGATGCCGATACTAGTCGATATCGATAGGGTTTTGAACAATCGGCTATATATCTAATGTAAATTCTGACACTTGATGTAAATAATGATATAAATATAATCGGCTGATGATAATGTAATAAAACAATAATATAATCCAATAGAAACCAATTGGCTAATAGTGATATGAAGAATAAGCGTTGATCCAAAAGTTAAAGCATACATCGGCTGAAAGTCCAATGTCATTAAATCCAAATGATTAGATAATCAATGAAACCTTTGTTGTCATCGGCTAAATCCAACTTGTATGTAATTCTTGTGAGTCGATGCAATGTCCAGATAACTCATCGTTGAAACCCTAATGAAACCCTTATTGTCAATCGACAAGCAGGCTAGAGATTATGGTTCTAAGCATGACTAGGGTTGATGCAGTGCAAAGTATGAAAAGAAACATAATATCAAGACAATCTAGCCTTCGACTGATTTTTAGGGTGGTAGATACCTTAGCTAATCTAGATCGACAAAACAATTTAGCCGGTACTGGTAAAACCCTAGAAAAGATCTGACCGATACAAGTAAATCGAATAATTGACTTAGATTAACTAAGATATATGATAAATAGGTAGGCAAATATATCAACCGAACCAGAGCAATCCAAGAGGTCGAAGCGATGCAGCCTTGAACAACACCAATGTAGCTGATACAATTGCCAAGGCCGGCGGAACGTAGGACTTACCCCTTCGCCGGAGATCGAAAACTAATACAGCCCCGCGTCAGGTGCCAAGTTCTGCCGGTTGATAAATAAAAACCTCGGGAAAGAAGGTGGTGATGCGCCAAGAATAGTTGTATTGATCGAGAGATTACTTACATAGACCTCGGGTGTACATATTTATACTCATGAGTAGATACTAGTCCTTATTGGACAAGATACAAACTTTCCTAAAGATAAAATAAAAGATACAAGTCTCATTCGGACTCTAAACAATCTTTCCTAAAAGTAAAAGGAAACTAACTGACTCTGTCTAATTAATAGATAACTTGTCATGCTGCATCTTCCTCGAACTCGGCCTCATCTAGATAAGCTTTCTTTAATTGATTAGTTTCCTTAACCAAATTCATTAAGAATCGAACTGCTGGCAATTTGATATGTCCATCGGCTAATTCCAGGACTTTGAAGCCGATACGATTCCTAAGCCGATGATGACTTTGGAGCTTACCAAATTTTGGCGTTAACAGTTTCCTTGAGCTGTATTCCATTCTATTTCCCTGAGTTCTATATGAAGAAGGGGGAGATCTCTACTGTATAAACAAGGCCCCCATGGTTAAGGAGGGTAACTAGTTACAAATCAAGCCAAAATCTATGCCCAGAAGCAATCCATAGGAAGTCTTCTCCTTATTCACCGAATAGATCTTGCCGAATCGTTCTCGGTAGCTTCTAATCGACGAAATCAGTCAGCTGTTCTATCCCTGTTCTATCCCTTATTGTATTCTAAGAGTTTTTTCCGATATTAATCCATATAAACTGGAGTAGGGTTATTACTCACCTTGAGGGCCCGAACTAGTATAAATCTCTGTCTTTTGTCTGCTTGACCCACTCTCGCGAATACCCTGATTTCAACGATCCCCATACTCTACAAATACCTTGGTCACCGTACAACCCATTGACAATTTTGTCACCCGAATTTTGTCTTCGATGATCTTGCCACGTCCACCTCCTCACCAACACATGACTCCATTTAGTGTAATGAAATGGTGAGTAGGGTAAATTTGGATGCTTCTACTTTCTATAGTGCATGTGATACTAATCTTTTGAAGGAAGAAGAAGTATACAAGCATCTAGTGAAGAATCCACATCATCAACTTATTCATCTTCCATTGCCGATGATCATGCTTGTTTTATTTGTGATGATGACGACTCCAAGTTTGATCACTTGATCAAGAAGAACATAACAATAGTGTTCAAGCTCATCAAAGTCAATGAAAAGCAATAAGCATGCCTCTTTAAGAAGAATGAAGAAGTCAAGGGTCTAGAGATGGCAATGGGGACCTACGACCTGATACCCGATGGGTTTTTACTCTATTAGGAGCTAATCATGTTCTAACTCTTATACCCATGGGTCTACTAACGGGCAAAAACTCTTACCCGTTGGGTACGCGGGTATGGGTCCGTTCTTTATCCACCCATACCCACCAACCCGTGGGTGAAAAAACCCGTAGATTAAGCCTAAAACTATGAGTAACATAAGTCCCAACGACTACCAAATCATAGCATAAAACCCCTTTCACCTCTTAAGCATTATTCTAGTCTAGTTATATGAAATTATTATTTGATTTATTCATTATGTAATGTGGTTGTAGAGTTTTTTTACTTGCCTTTGAACGCTAATGTTAATAGCATTGTTGTCGGAGAAAATATCGATGGTTTACAGTTCTAATACGACTAATTATAGTATAAAACTATAGGTAATACAATTCAATTAAATGGGTATGGGTACCCGTTACCCGCACGGGTATGGGTATGGGGACAATTTTATACCCATGATGGGTGTGGGTATTTAAACGGGAATATTTAGTCATCGTGGGTATGAGTATGGGACAAGGGAACCCGATGGGTATGTACCCGTTGCCATCTCTACAAGGGTCTAGTTGATGAACACAAGAAACTCAAGGGCTCTCATTCTTCACTAATTATGAGTTATGAGAAATTAGAAAATAAATTTGCTTGTGCCACTAATTATATTGCTTGTGTAGCATCTTTGGAGAAGCAAAATCAAGAGCTTAAATCTCAACTTGAGAAGATCACTGGCAAGTATGTGAATTTACAAGAAAGACATGATGAACTTTTGTGTTCTCATGAGAATCTTGTAGATTCTAATGACATGCTAGAGGCAGCTCATGAGTTGATATTTGCAATGGTAAAATCCTATGAGCCATATGTTCAAGTTGACCTTACTTGTGATAACACTTGTTACTCCAAAGCAAACATTTCCCCAAGCACTACATGCGACTTGGATCGTGTAGGCAAAAGGGAGAAGCACATGGATCATGGACTTGTGGACATTTCTCAACCTTCTCAACATAACTATGAGGGCATGGTGAAGAAGCTTGAGAAGGGATCAACCGTAGCTTGTTGCTTGTTTGTGTTGTTGCTCTCAGGTCAGATAGTTTGATCCCAGTTCAGACAATCCGATTTACATCAGACTGTCCGACCAATCTGACCATATTTTGCTTTAGCTTTCGTATTTTGTTTTAAATTGCCTATTCACCCCCCCTCCCCACCTAGGCGGCATCGAGGTTATTTCAGGGGCATATATCTAAAATCACGTGTAAATGGAACCTTAGGGTTTGCTGGAGAAGTTGTAAACCTAAAAATAACCCACAAAGGGTACCCAGTAAACACATTCCAAAAAAATCAATATATCAATTTTCTATTTTAGTCTATCATTTAGACAAAGTGTTCGCCTTTTGATAACAGCTGGCGCTGACCATGGGGAGCCCAGCCGAAGTCAATGCCGCTGAAGAGAAGGTTAACCAAGAAGAAGATAGTCCCGCGGAGGTATGCGGGAACTGAAGAGGGCAATGCCAAAGGAGGAGTCGAAGTTGGAGCCGAAGGTGACCAAGTCAAAGCCCATCCTGAGGGGCCTCAGGTAATGGACTCGGATGTCCAAGCCTCGGTGGGGGCTGAAGCTGAGAACCAGGGGGCAAAACCTAACATGACCAAAGTGGCCTCAGTCCCAAGGACGAAGTACGAAGCAATGAGGTAAGACGTGGTTAGGTTGCAGGGGATGCTTTGCCAGATGCAGCAGTAGCAAAAATACCGCGTGCACCTGTGCCGAACGTGTTTTATAAGCCTCTTCCTCCGCCCCCACCCCATCTTCAAGTTTGTCCCAAAGCCAATCAACACCGTCCCCGTCAGGCACGCCTCTGACAGTACAGGCTTCAACATCTCAGTCCGGGTCAAACCCAACGTCGATCCTGCAAGCGCAAATCCAAACCTTTCCCCAGCAATTGAATGCTTGTCGAAACTTGGTTTCGGCAATATCAATCCGGGGGTAGCAGTCAAGTGTCAAACACAATGGGTTAGTCGGGACAAAGGTTTAGACAGGTTCAGGCCCTCTCTAACGAGAGGTAATACCCTACTCCTGTTTCGGGGATTCGATCCGCCGAGTGTTTATTGATCTCTTGATCTCTTTCAATAGGGGCTCTCGCAAGTTTTCTGTCTGTCCGTGTATCTTTTCTTGTCTGCCCCTCAAGGGACGCCCTACCCTCCTTATATAGTCTCGGAGGGTGGGTTTACAAGTCGGAGACCTATTCTATTATAAGTCGGACTCCTCAATCTTACCAACTATAAACTATGGGCTGTTACCTTATCTCAATGGTAACGTAATACCCAAGTCATAGCCGGTTTATATAATCATAAAGCATAACCTATCCCCTATAGTAAGTCGGATAAGCTATCCGTGAGGGTATCCGGTACCAATAATCTCCACAGTAGCCCCCGAGACCTTCGCAGTCGATGAGATAATTTGGCCTCAAACTTGAATAACATGCGGCCGAGTGACTTCTTAGCCGAGTGCCTCTACTGCCGAGTGCCTTCATCACCTCTGCCTGAGTCTCCCGAGTGCTTCAGCATCCAAGAAAAGACTGTGAAGGGCTGAAATCAATTCAAAAAAGTTCAAATATAAAAATTTAGGTGCATCGACTGATGCACCTAATTAGGTGTAGCCCCCGACTATGTGTTTAGTTAAATAAACTAAGCATATAGTCAAGAACTATATTAATCATACTCTCCTGAGTCAAATGAATGCCTAGCCTAAGCCAAAAGCAATCATAAAAGATCATATAACACAAAACCTTATAATCAAGGCATAGTGTATAATAAATCCAAGCACTCGGCAAGCTCATGCTTATCCGAGTCAATTGACTTGAGTCGTCTCAGAACAAAATACTTAGCTGACCCTCAGGGGTAAAAATCTGAGCACTCGGCAAGCTCATGCTTATCCAAGTCGTTATGCCCGAGTCGTCCCGGAACATACAGCTCAATCAATTCTCATGAATATAAAATATGAGTTAATAAATGTATCAGTCATGTGAAAAATACGACCGAAATATTTAATAGCTCTTGTCGTAATATTGATCTTGATAAAAAGAGCACACCAAGGTGGCAAATCAGCATTGATAAAAAATCAAATACTTTGAAAAAACCAAACAGCTCCTGCAACCTATAAAAAGTCACCAGAACAGTTACAAAAAACCTTACTGTTTGTTACCTTCCAAGTTGCATCGTACCAACCTTCAACAAGTTGTGTAACTACTGTATGGAAGGATTTTAAAGTCATCGGGCAATGAGACATACGCATATTGCTAGAGCAAATTTGCTTAAGTCCTCATGGACTTATGTCAAGCCGTACTCATAAGATGGGCCGTAAGTTTCTCATGGGCTCGGCCCAAATACGAGAAAACCCAACAAAAACCCTAAAATCTTTCTCAAAGCGCCAGCGTCGTCGCTGCCGCTTCTTCTTCCCGAAATTTTTCCCCTTTTCGCGCTCCTGTTCATCAACCGCTCCAAGGAATTCCGGAATCTCGCGCTTACGCAAAATCATCCATCCAAGAACTCACATTCCACCGCAATTCATCATCCGCGTCCAGCCACCAGCATCCCCTCAAAAAATCCCCATCTCTTGCGTAAGACCCACCTCCACCTAACTCGCATCCATGGCGGAAGAGAGAGAAATCCCTTTCGACCAGTGGGCGACCTCAGACGTGAAGGAGTCGACCTTGCGGGAGATGGTGAAGAACGGAGTTCTCCCACCCAAGGAAATCATCGGTTGGCGTCCGGCGGCCGGCGAAGAGTTCCCCACTCCAAACACCGGTGAGATTGTGGTCTTCACCTCTTTCTTCTATTGCAGATTTGGTCTTCCTACTTCCGACTTCTTCCGTGGCATCCTCGAATACTACGGCCTTCAAATTTATCATTTGAATCCCAATTCTGTCCTCCACATTGCAATATTTATCCACGTATGCGAAGCATTTTTAGGCATCCTTCCCCATTTCAATCTATTTCGCCGTATGTTCTATGTCAAGCCACACCCAAACAAGGATGACCCCTGCGTCGTCGGCGGTGCTGGCTTTCAACTCCGCGGGACTCTCCGCAGAGACTACTTCTCTCTCCCCTTGAAATCTTCCAACAAGGGCTGGCACGCAAACTGGTTCTATATCTCGAACCCCCATCCCAGTTTGCCCGACTTCGTCGGCCTTCCATCGATCCAAAGAGCTAACTGGAGCGCAATACCGGAGAACCAAGATTGGGTAGAAGCAAATAACCTCCTGGCTAATATTCTTGAAATGAAGAAAAAAGGCCTCCAAGGAGAACAAATCACCCGGCACTTCATCAAGAACCGACTGGCTCCCATCAAGGAAAGATCTAAGCCAGCGTTCGAGTATGAGGGTGAAAGCGACCCCAATCGGGAGGACCGCGATGCTCTGAGTTACCAGGCCTTGTGCACTCGCATGTACAAGATTTTCTCCTCTGGAATCACAGTAGATCACAGCCACAAGATGCCGGTTCCTCCGTTCAACCTGTTCCGACCTCCTCCCCCGGTAAGTCGACTCGGGTCTTCAAAACTCATTCAATCTTGCACACATCCGTCAATATATCTCAAAAACTCTACTTGCAGGCAAACGCTCTTATTATCTCCAAGCCATACAAGGTGTATCATGACGATATACCAACTCGGCCTGCTGCCAAAAAACCAACCGGCGGCCCCAAAATCAAGGTTGAGCCTCAAGAAAAAAGAGCTGCCGCTGACGGAGATATTAGCAGGCGAGCGAGTAAAAGGAGACTGGTCATTGATGACTCGGACGACGAAGAAGCCCAGATTTCACAATCTAACATAAATCCTCCGAAACCAACAGCCAGGTCCACTCCTAAAATCAGGAGGTCCAATAGGTATCTCACATAACCAGAATCAGCCTTTGGTTAAAAATCTTTTTCACCTCTTACTCAATTGTCTTTATCTTTCCTTTTGCAGGAAACATCAAGCTATTGATCCCACCGGGCGGGCTGAAGCCATCAATCCATCTGCAGCGTTAGAAAAGCCAAGGCCTGCAGAACCAAAAGCTCAAAACCCTGTCCCAAGTGAAGACGCTCCTGGGGCAGAATCTTTAGGCAAAAATGCTCCTGAGGCCGAGCCCCCGACTGCCAGCCAAGTCTTCCCAGCTGGAAACCAGTCGATCGAAGAAGAACAGCCCCCGACTGCCAGTCAAGATGCTCCGACTGGAAACCAGCCGGACGAAAATCCACGGGGCCCGTACAATCAAGAAGCACCATCCGAGGATCCGGCTCCCAAAATGGGTAAAACCTTGCAATAATCGTCAGATTCTTGTCTTCATCATATCTTTTCTTCTTTCATTATTCATCTTCTCTAGATCAATCAGCCGAAGAGGAGGAAATCTCCCGACTGAAGTCTTCAAGTGACTCGGTCCCTCCTATCAAGATCGAGTGGTGCGATGCCGAAGGCGTGAAGCAAGGCATCGTGCTAAATAAGCAAAAGGAGAATGAGGAACGCGACATGCTCGTAGCTAGCCTCAACGAAGCGACCCGGCTAATGAATGTAAGTGTATCTCCTCTTTGTCTTGTCATCATTGTTCGGTGTGATTGACTATCTTCATCCCCTTATGCAGAGAATATATTGTCGCTCAATGGCCAAAACAGACACCCTC
This sequence comes from Oryza officinalis, assembly GCA_008326285.1. NCBI lineage: Eukaryota > Viridiplantae > Streptophyta > Magnoliopsida > Poales > Poaceae > Oryza > Oryza officinalis. The sequence goes on along the minus strand of BDMV01000001.1, from coordinate 34,361,198 downwards.
AAAAAGCTGGTTCCTCATGTAAATTCTCTGGAAAACGTTCATCAAGACCTCAAGGCCGCCAGAGAAGAAGCCATAGCTCGAGAGGTCGTCCTGCGAGCAGAGATCGCAAAGCTTCGAGATGAAAACCTGGAACTCCGTGGCTCAATCGGGGGTAAGTCAAACCACCTTTATACTTGCTCTATCTTCGCATATAATCTATTTTGATCCTGATGCTTGCTCTGTCTTTGTAGCAAATTCATCCGAAATTGGTTTTCTTAAGGCCCAGCTGAAGAAAACAAGTACCAGTAAGGCCAAGCTGGAATCTGACAATGAGAAAATTCTGGAAGAATTCGAAGGTAAGCCTTTTTAGATGGCACTCTGCTAATTGCTCGGTCTTGAATACTTATGTAGTCATATTCTTCTTGTAGCTTATAAGGTCAAATCCCAAGCACAATTCGATGTCTTCGCCGAGAGAGTCCGGAGGGCTGAAAGTGTAAGGGATGACATTGCCAATGCTGCCACGTCAATCTTGTCAGCACTATTTAAGAACGGACTCGGGACAAGCTCATTGGATGCTGTTGAAGTCTTTGACAAACTCAGGACGGCCCCAGCTAAATATATGGAAAATATCTCTGATGCGGCCGTTATGGGCGCAAGCTTCGCCCTTGCGTAGACGAAGTCACTCTATCCCCGGGTAGATGTAGACTCTGTCGGAGAAGGCTTCGCAGCTGGTACCTCAGATGAGCGAGCCCTAGAGCTCATAAGTGAAGCACAGGAGTCGGCGAAAAAGGTAGTCGTAGATGTAGCCGCAAACTTCTAGGAGTAGCTGACTTGTCTTGAAGTATATGACTCGCTGTAATGTTGACTTGTAAATATATAGCTTATTTATGTTAATGCCCTGATCCGAGTCTTCATATATAATTTCTTAAGAATTTTCGTCCGACTGTCACCAAGCCTAAGCTTGATTAAGCCATCAAAAAATTCTCAGTCCTTATCTATTGGACTCGAACCAAAACACTAAACAATGATAAACTAAATATAAACAAGTTATCAAAGAAAATAATACTTTATTGACATATGTATAGCCCCCGACTGACAACCCAAGAGGTCATCCTGCTTGAAGTTGGCAGTCGAGAAGAACATAGAGACAAAAAATGCCTAAGTATAATATCGACGAAGATGCTCAATGTTCCAGGAGTTCTCCACCATGGTCCCATCTTCACACTTTAGACGATATGCTCCCGGCCGAGTTACCTCAGCGATTATGTAGGGCCCTTCCCATAGTGGAGATAGCTTGTGGCGATCTTTGGTGGTTTGAATCTTGCGTAGAACCATGTCTCCAACAATGAAGGCTCGTGACCGAACATTGCGGTTATGGTAGCGCCGAAGTCCTTGAAGATATCGTGCCGACTGAATCAATGCGGCTTCGCGAGCTTCCTCTAGTCGGGTGAGGTCATCAACTCTGTCATGGTCATAGCGCTCGTCATCGAAGCTACGAACACGAAGAGACTCGTACTCCATCTCACTCGGCAACATTGCTTCTGCTCCGTAAACCAAGAAGAAAGGGGATTGGCCGGTAGCCCGACTAGGCGTGGTCCGTAATGACCATAATACTGAAGGCAACTCTTGAACCCATCTTCCGGCGTATGGTCGTAGTCTGTCAAACACTCGGGCTTTGATACCTTGAAGAACCATACCATTAGCTCGTTCAACTTGTCCGTTGCTCTTGGGGTGCGCCACCGATGCGTAGCAAATCTTAATACCAAAGTCTTCGCAGAACTCCTTAAAAACACCTCCAGTGAATTGAGTCCCATTGTCAGTTATAATTCTGTTCGGGACACCAAACCGATGCACGATGTTTAGAATAAAGTCTCGCGCCTTGTCCGCGGTTATCGTAACAACCGGCTTAGCCTCGATCCACTTGGAAAACTTATCAACCGCGACGAACAGATGCGTGAATCCACCTGGCGCCTTCTTGAACGGGCCCACCATGTCCAAGCCCCACACGGCGAAAGGCCATGATAAGGGAATTGTTTGGAGATCTTGAGCTGGAACGTGGCTCTGCCGAGCGAAGAATTGACAACCTTCACACGTGCGAACTACCTTATCTGCATCGGTGACCACCGTGAGCCAAAAGAATCCTTGTCTGTAAGCCTTACCCACCAAAGTGCGCGCCGCGGCATGACTGCCGCAGATGCCCGAGTGAATATCGTGCAATAATTGTCGTCCTTCCTCTGGGGTGACGCATCTCATCAAAACTCCAGAGGGGCTTCTCTTGTATAGCTCTGAATCAACCATGACATAGCCTTGACTGCGACGTCGAACTCGTTCCGCATCATCCCGGTCATCCGGCAGCTCTTGCTGAGTTAAAAACTTGATGAACGGTGTCCTCCAATCGGTGTCGAGCATGGAGACTTGGCTGGTAACTCCTTCATCGGAGGTTAGTGCTTTGGCAACAGTCGGCTCATAGAGATGTTCCACGAAAACGTCAGTCGGGGCTGCTTCGCGCTTGGACCCAAGCTGTGCCAACTGATCTGCCGCTTCGTTATTATGTCTCAAGACATGGGATAACTCCAATCCGTCAAACTTGTCTTCAAGCTTGCGAACTTCCTGTCGGTAGGCCTCCATGGTCTCATTCAAACAGGACCAGTCCTTCATCACCTGGTTAACCACCAACTGGGAATCTCCTCGCACGATCATCCGTCGTATCCCGAGTGAAACAGCAAGTCGTAGGCCGTGAAGGAGGGCTTCATACTCGGCGACGTTGTGTGAGGCGGGAAAGTGGATGTGAAGGACATACCGTAGCCTCTCCCCAGTCGAGGAAATCAGCACAACTCCCGCTCCCAAGCCAGTGACTCTTTTAGATCCATCGAAGTGCATAGTCCAGTACTGCAAATCTTCTCTAGGTACATCTTCTTGTCGTTCGGTCCACTCAGCTACAAAATCCACCAGGACTTGAGACTTTATAGACGTCCTCACCTTGAAAGATATGTCTAGCGGCATCAACTCCAGTGCCCACTTCGCGATGCGTCCAGTAACCTCCCGGTTGTGGATGACATCGCCGAGTGGAAAGGACGAGACGACGGTGACCGGGTGGCTCTGAAAATAATGGGCTAGCTTCCTAACAGTGATTAAGACTCCATATAACAATTTTTGCACCTGTGGATAGCGGGTTTTGGCTCCTGCCAGCACCTCGCTGACGAAGTAAATTGGCCGTTGAACCTTTTGGGTGCAGCCTTCTTCCTCGCGCTCGACGACCAATACCGTGCTGACCACCTGGTGAGTTGCGGAGACGTAGAGCAACAGGGGTTCTTGAGGGTGCGGTGACACCAACACGGGTGGTGTCGTGAGGAACTCCTTGAAGTCTTCGAAAGCTTTCTGGGCCTCAGTGGTCCATTGGAAATCATCGGTCTTCTTTAGTAACCTGAAAAAAGGCATACCTCGTTCGTCGAGTCTGGAGACAAAACGGCTCAATGCTGCCATACAACCGGTGAGCTTCTAGACGTCTTTCTGGGTACTCGGGGGCCTCATGCTCCGGATAGCGTTGATCTTCTCTGGATTTGCCTCAATGCCACGATGCGATATCATGAAACCGAGCAGCTTCCCTGATGGCACACCGAAGGTACACTTCTCCGGGTTCAACTTCATTCTGAAGGCCCAAATGTTCGCAAAGGTTTCTTCTAAGTCAGCAATCAGGTCCTCCTTCTGCTTGGTCTTGATGACGACATCGTCGATGCAGGCTTCCACATTTTTCCCGATCTGGGTCTGAAGGCACCTCTGGATCATGCGCTGATAGGTGGCCCCGGCGTTCTTCAGGCCAAAAGGCATCGTGATGTAGCAATAAGCTCCAAACGGGGTGATGAAAGATGTCTTCAGGCAGTCGGATTCCTTCAAACTGATCTGGTGATAACCCGAGTAACAATCCAAAAAGCTCAGAAGCTCACAGCCGGCTGTTGAGTCGACGACTTGGTCTATTTGAGGTAGTCCAAAAGGATCTTTGGGGCAAGCTTTGTTGAGATCGGTATAGTCCACGCACATGCGCCATTGCCCTGTCTTCTTTCGGACAAGAACCGGGTTGGCTAGCCAGTCGGGATGGTAAACCTCTTTGATGAACCCGGCAGCTAAGAGCTTGGCGAGTTACTCCTTGATGGCACCCTTTCGGTCTTGAGTGAAACGGCGCAATCGTTGTTTTATAGGTTTAGCGTCATCTTTGGCGTTTAAAGAGTGCTCGATCACCTCCCTAGGAATACCCGGCATGTCAGACGGTTTCGAAGCAAAAATATCTTTATTATTCTGAAGGAAGGTGACGAGCGCGCTTTCCTATTTAGGATCTAGCTCTGCGCCTATTACAGCAGTTTTAGAAGAATCAGATGGATCAAGGGGGATTTTCTTAGTCTTGGCGTCGCCATCTCCCGACTTGGCTATCTTCTTGGTAGGGACTTCGCCTTCTCCAGATGTCGATGCAGCGAGTCGGACCTCTAATTGGCCGCGTAGTCTCTTGTGAGACTGGGCCACGTCGCAGCTTTCTTTGTCGCAAGTGAAGGCTTGTTTGACGTCGCTGCGCAGGGTGATGACTCCATTGGGCCCAGGCATTTTCATGATGAGGTAGGTATGATGTGGTACTGCCATGAACTTAGCGAGCGCTGGTCTTCCAACGATCGCGTGGTAGGCTGCTTCGAAGTCGGCAACCTCAAAAGTGATGTTCTCCGTCCGGAAGTTCTCTCGAACCCCGAAAGTGACTGGAAGAGTAATGCGCCCGAGTGGCGTGGATGACAGCCCCGGGATGACTCCATGAAAGGGAGCTGAACTCGGCTTCAACTCAGATATTGGAATCTGCATTTCGTCCAGCGTCTTGGCAAATAGGATGTTGAGAGCACTACCGCCATCGATGAGGACGCGCTTGAGTTTGATGTTGCGAACCACCGGGTCTAGTACCAGGGGATACCGGCCCAGGTGAACCACTCGGTCAGGGTGATCCGAGCGGTTAAACGTGATAGCCACCTCCGACCATCGTAGATAATGCGGGACTTCAGGTTGCGCAGTGTTGACTTTGCGATCAGTCAGCTTTTGCTTCCTCTTGGACTCGTATGCCTGTGGTCCCTCGAAGATGTGATTTAGCTCGCCCACAGGGTCTTGGAAGGGCTCTGTGTTGCTAACCGGGTCGCTCCTCTTGGTGCCCGATGGGCCGGCTTCGTCAGCCGGCTTTTGTCGTAGTTGTGCCGCGTATTGCTCAGCGAACTGTTTGTAGATGAAGCAATCTTTTGCCGCATGTTTGTGGTTTGGATGGTGCGTGTACTGAGCGTTCATGATTTTGTCGTAGGCGACGACTCGGGGACGCTGTTGCTGGTAGTTTGATGTCGTGGCAACCAGATCCTCGGGCTTGCGCTTGTGATCCTTTTGGCCCCCGTTGTTGTTGCCGTTGTCCTTCTTAGGACGCCAGCTGCTTCCGGATGGCTTGTCGTCCCTCTTGTCGTGCCGGTCTTGTCGCGAGGCCTTGATTGCATCGTCAGATTTGGCGTAGGAGTTTGCCGTCTCGAACATCTGCTTGACCGTCTTCGGTGGCTTGCGTCCAAACTTGCCGATAAGCAGCTCGTCACGAACGCCTTTCTGGAATGCAGCAATAATGACGTCATCGGTGATGTTGGGAATCTTGTTCCGTTTCTCCGAAAAGCGTCGAATGTAGTCCTTCAACGATTCGTTCGGCTTCTGAATGACGTTGTAGAGGTCAAAATGGGTTCCAGGTCTTTCGAAAGTACCCTGGAAGTTGGCGATGAAGTAGTCCCGAAGCTCACTCCACGAGTCGATCGAGCCTCTTGGCAAACTCGTGAGCCAGTTTCTGGCTGAGTCGGCGAGAGCAACGGGCAGGTAGTTGGCCATAGCTTTGCTGTCTCCTCCTGCTGCGCGGATGGCGAGGGTGTATACAGTTAGCCAGGACTCGGGGTCGGTCTTACCGTCATATTTATCAATCCCGGTGGGTTTAAAACCACTCGGCCAGTCCACTCGACGAAGGTTCCTGGTGAAAGCGGGCACTCCATCATCGTAGTCGTCGGGTGATTTCCTTCTGTCTTCAGAAGAGCGCCGTTCACGTTCCCGGTAGCGTCGGTCGAGTACCTCCCGCAGATCGCTCGGCGGGGGCCTTCGCGGGCTGCTTTGGTGGTTGGAGTTGTTGTAGCGACGATTCCGGTCGTGGACGGGTTGTCGGCTGTGTTCTCTCTCGTGAGAGTCAGCCGTATGAACTCGTGGCCTCCATACCGCCTCATGGCGAGGGTCTTTAGATCTGACTGGTGTCTTGCTTTGCTCGGGTCTCTTGTAGTCCTTGGACCGCAGCGGCGGCAGTCAGCTTCTGTCCGGTGTTTCAGCAACAGACTCGGTCGGCCTTCGTGCGGAGCTGGAAGGATGGCCGTTGGCCGTAGCTGCGACGATGGTCTTGATCTTGTCCAGGAGCGGCATCACCGCAGCCGGCGCCGCTTCTATGACGATGTCGATGAGGGTGAGGGCAGCGACGGCGTTTTGTTGAGGCTTCTGGAAGATATTGGCGCTGTCGACTCGCGTCTGCATTATGGCCTCATGGGCTGAGCGCCCAGTCGCCCTCAGGTCTCGTCTCTTTTTGTCGGCTTCTTGCTTCTTCCTGAGCTCCTTCTCCTCCTTGCGCTTACTCTCCTCCTCCGCACGCTTGCGCTCTTGCTCCAGCTTGGCTCGTTCTTCCTCCACGCGCTTGCGCTCTTGCTCTAGCTTAGCTCGTTCCTCCTCCGCGATCCTCCGGGCCACGGCCGAGTCGGTCTCAGCTACTTCGGCCATGAGAACGTTGAGAAGGTCCGGATCATAGTAGTCTTTATCTGCGTCGTAGCTGTTGATTTCATCCGTGGAGATGTCGTAGAGGTCATCAAAGTCGGTGGAGCTCATATGTTCGTCAATGTCCGTGGATGAGTACGACCCGAGTCGTTCGAGTATGACCGCGACCTCTCGTGAGGCCGGGGGACAGCATGAAGGCAATGATGACTCAGAAGATTCAGAAGGTTCTCCCGAGTGGATCAGATCCAACTCAGAAGACAGGAGATTATGATAGATTTTAGCGTCGTCCGGTAATCCGAGCGGCGCTAAGGAACTTTCCCTCCCCGACTGGTTCGAACCCGAGTCGAGAAGAGAGAGCTTACCGAACTTGTCGGCGACGAAGTCGAGTCCGCCAAAGCGAAGCGCCTGCCCAGGGGCGAAGACGAAGTCGGTGAAGCTTGATGGAGATCCCATTGCGCTTGTTGGTGAGATATTGAAGAAGAACTTGACGCGGACCCCCTACCTGGTGCGCCAACTGTCGAAACTTGGTAGCATCACCTCCGATGGCATTGTTCGTTTGAGGGACAAGTCAAGGACTGGCGGCGTGGCCACCAGCAGCGGCGATAGCTACTTCACCAAGCCTTTAACCTGCCGCCAAGCAGCATTTACTCATGGGAGCAGCTGAGAGATGTGTTCATCAACAACTTCAGAGGAACCTATGAAGAGCCAAAAACGCACAAAAGAACTTTTCGGCATCTGGCAGAAGCCTGGAGAATCGACCCGCGAGTTCGTTCGACGTTTCTCACAGGTAAGGTGCCAAGTACAAGACATCACTGAAACATCAGTTATCAACGTGCCTTCGGCAGGGCTTCGCACCGGACCCTTGAACGAAAAGATTTCTAGGAAGCAGCCGAAGACGCTAGAGCACCTGCTTCGTATCATTGAATTTTTAAGGGGTCTAAAGTATTTGAATAAATTCTGGAAAATTATATTAGTTCATGAGAAATAATCTAGTATTGAATAAATTGTATAGCTTATAAACTTCTGTTCAATTTGATTCAAGTTTGAGGAGTGTGTTGTTTCACCAATTTATAGTTTTAAATTAATTTGAATGCGACTGCTCTGATTGATCTAATTGAGGTACCTAACTTAGTGATAGAATAATAAAACCTTCACAGCCACCACCTCAGGCTGTGTACTTATTATTGAGAACTTTTATTTTGGATTTCTATGTTTCATGATATGTCTAGGTTTAGTTAACATGCACATATCAATTATGCAAAACATCACAATCAAACAAGCCAAAGAAAAGGACTTCACTGTAAACTGTAAACAAGTACACATACATACAACCTGCACTGGGTCACTATGTCTACTTGCGAGTTCCTAAGCATGATCAGGTGAACTACCCGTAGGGTTAACGATTAAAGACCAACTACGGTGTCTTTAAACCAATTAACCATTATAATTTAATTAGGTAGAAAAGGACATTGACCAGGCTTAGAAATCCAAGAAGATGCATGGTGCCAGAGGTTATCTAATTTCCAAGATACATAGGAATTTTATCGATCGGAAAGTCCCATAGGTTTATATGTTAATTTTAACACTGTAAACATATTCTAAAAAGAATGGTAGCACTCACATATAAGAAGTATTTATATTCTTTACAACACAGTATATTTGAATTTAACATCAGTGACTAAGTGTGTTCTTTTGCGTTTAGAAGATATCACCCATTTGTTTGTATCTACTTGAGGTCATTCTAATAAAATTCAATCATAAGAAGGGATGATTAAGTTTTACATTCAAAACTTTTATTTGCAGGTGCATCACATCTTGAGTTATTTATTTATTTTACTAAGGTTCATGCGACGGGACCAAAGCTAGTGTTTACCCTACCTCATTACAAGATGTTTGAAGACAATTTTAAAAACCTACATATTTTCATAAACAGAAATTTAACTGAAGAAGGTTTTACACATAGAAAGTTTTTAAAACTTCCATCCTTTCATTAAGGTTGCAACAGATGACCACTTAAATCAGTAACTAAATTTTCAGGATGTTACACCGGCCTCGCCTTCTCATCAACCGAAGACCATCGGAGCCGCTCGATGTCGTCGCCCCCGAGGACTTCACCCCCCGAGCTCGTCACCGCTCACTGCCACCGTTCCCTCGCTATGTCGCACCCAAGGCGAGAATCCCCTCGTCGAGCCTCTTATGTCATCATCGTTCATAGCCGTGCCCATCTCGTCGTCGTCAGCCTTGGTTTTCGTGTCGTTGGCACTGGTTGCCTTCTCCCGTCCCTCATGGTGGCTGCGTGCCTGCATGGCCGCCTGTGTGTGCTGCCCACTTATAGCCTGCTGGTCGGTCTCTCCCTGTGTCCAACACATGGGGTCCGCTTCCATAGACCCGTGGAACATTTCGGTGCACTCGATTCACGTGATCTAGAGGTTGACATGTGAGTTCCGCATGTCAATGGCTCAACCCTTCCTCTCTTTTAGGGTTCATGTCATAAACATGATTTTATAATGAAATTAATTAAATAACTCATAAATCTCCATTTAACAGCATGTAAACATCGGATGGCCACATCTTAATTTTTGTTATGACAAGAAGAATTCATTTATGTGCTTTTTATGTAATGTTCTTTCTTCTTGAATAGGGTTTTAGCTTTTTTGTGTGCTTCATGTGGTTCAAGTTCATCGTGGAAGGTCTGGAATACTGTTTCTTTGAGCAAGGCAAGTCACGTTTCCCTTGAGCATATTGAATCTCAGTTTTTAAAAACTATTTTAATTTAAATTATAGAACTTTTGCTTTATTAAATTCCTGTGTTTATTTTTTTTACTTAGCTTTTCCTATTTTCTTTATTGTAGCCTTATTAATTGTATATTGTTGTATTTACCTTGACAACCCTAGATAACAAAAACTAACTAGTGAGAACTCTATATGTGATACTTACTAGACCTTTTAGGTTTATGCTTAGCCATGCTTAATTAGAAACCCATGGATGATTTATAAATCTATACTTTGGGATAATTCACATCACCCTTGGTTAACTTTGGACTTATGGCGGTTTGCCTAGACATGATGTACTCCCTCTTTCAAAATCCCTAATAACATGTTTTCCAGTGGGGTTATTGCACCCCGACCAATATAAGGATTAATATTGGGCTTCTGTTGCAAAGTATTTACCATACTTCCACATGTCTAGTGAGTAAGGCTTAACCCCATAGCTCATTCTAGTCTTATGAAAGAGGACACGGATAGAGGCAAAAGAAGTCCGGTCTGATGGATGTCTTTTTGCCAAATGAAAGTTACTCGGGGGTTACCCGGTCAAGTCATTGAGATGCTGGGGGCACAACCATAATCTGCTTGTCAAGAGGTTCTAGCTGTAGGCGGGTGTTGCATATGTCCTACTGTTTAGAGGTAGGATGGGTGAAGGGTTATATCACGTCTTTATGTTGGGTTTCAAGGCACTGGGACGCAAGGTAAAGGCATGTCATGTGGATAAAGGTGTACACCTCTAGCCAGAGTATAACCTATTCGAATAGTCGCACCCTTGATTATGGGCAAGCCTAGCAATGTACCTAAGTTAGAGGTTTCTCTTAAAATCTAACTAATCCGGTCAATTTACTAAAACCTGGTATCAGTGGAATGGGTTCGGCTTGGTATTGCTTAGGGCGATCCGGAGTTTGGTATAGGGTTGTTGGGTCAGTCTGATATGTTTTTGGCCTGGTTTAAAGCAGGTTCGGGGGGTGTAGCCTTGATAATTAATTGGAGACTACTTGTAGAATCGTGGTTTATAAATATGTTGTATTACTGAAATTATTTGAAATGCTTGTTTACTACAAAACTCAACCCTATAATACTATTCCTTGTACCCCTTTGCATTAATCATGTATTTCACCAGTGTGGCTTGCTGAGTAGTGTGGGTGGAACTCATTCTTGCTTAATCTTTCCCCCTCTAGTAAGTGAGGCCTTGGAGAAGAAGTCTTAGATGAAGTCTTGGCTTATATCTCAGTTGAGCGCCTATGAAGATAAAGCCGTAGACCTGCTAGTTCGTTGTTATTTTATTTCTATTTGTCCGGCCTTATGGGCCTTTGCAACAATATAAATATTACCAATATAATAAAGATGTGTCTTTTGTATCATTATTGTTGTGGTATACTTCGGCCTTTCCTGGGATGGAGATCAATACACTAGTGATTGGGAAAAAATATTTTCCCAGTCGTGACAATAGGTCATCTCAAAATATGTTATGATCTGGCTATACTTTTGTGTACCAACTACCAATTCAGAGGCTTCCGGTTTGTAAAACCGAGGGCCGACACCCCCATGGTTAAATATTTTAAATGTTCCTTTTGTAGACTGTGAATGGCTAGAGTGCACTCAGGAGCCGAATGAAATCATTTTTGTGCATAGTGGTTGGTATCACGAAGTCCATAACCTGGTAAATGCCTTCATCTTCAATTCTTTACCACATGTTCATGCATTCGGTGTTTGCTACACAAGTGGATATCTATTATAATTTCAATGCTGGATTAGATCTGGGCTGCAAACGATAGCCACCATAAGAACAGAGTGATAAGTACCAAACCTGACTATTGAATCAGATCTGAATTATTAAGATTAAACTGAACCGCTGAACCGTCTGAAAGATCCCCATAATTACTATACATTCACTCTCACACCCTTCCTATCTTCCACTTCGCAATAACATAAGCAATCGGTGTTGACCTAAACTATTATAGTTTGACTAAACACTTGAGGTTGAGTTCCCATTATCCTATTTTGAGCATGGTCTGTATCAGATGTATCCAGCAGGAGTGGATGTGGGTTTGCCTTCTTGTTATTGAATGATCACAGCTCAACTTCAACTATTATTGAACTGAAATATATTATATGGTTGAAACTGTGTGCATCTTTAAAGTGGGATTGCTTGGCCTATACTCCCTCCATCCCATAATGTAAGGCGCGTACGCATTTCAAGATTCAACTTTAAAAATATTTGACTAACGATTAGTACAATATAAATTAAATTTTATTTGCTAAAAATAATATCATTGGATTGATATTTCAATATACTTTCATATGGTTATAATTTTATTGCTACAAACTTTATAGTATATGAGAAACTATAATCCAAAGATTAGTTTTAGAGACCGTGCAAGTTTGACCATATCTTATATTATGAAATAGAGGGAGTACCAATTTATGGTGATTAAATCATGTGAATCTGATCCCTAAGACTGCAATTGGTGACCAACCAGAGCAACCTAATTCGAGGATGGTCTGTACCAGATGTATCCTGCAGAAGTGGGTGTGGGTTCGCCTTGTTATTATCATAATTCAACTTCAATCATTATAAATTATTGAACTGAAATACTATATACTATATGGTTGAAAACTTGAAACCATGTGCATCTTTAATTTGGGATTACTTGACCTATACCAATTTATGGTGATTCAATATGTAGGATTACCGGTAGTCTACGATAGCATAAAACATGCGAGTAAAAGATCATAGATCGTTACCACTTGACGCGCTGAGCAGCGGAAGAAGAGTCGGAGCAAACCGGTCCGACGTAGTGTGTCTCAATGTAGAGGAAATAGTCTATCTCAACAACCCAATCATCTCTTTCTTGCATGAGCATCTCCTCCTTGTGCATTTACCTCCTCCCGTTTCCATGCCGATCATTGCCACAACGCAGCAACACATGTACCGATATTCACACGTCCAGGGATGAAACACCGTGCGCAGATGTGTTAGCGCCTTTGCGAAGCTAGGGGTTTGGCTCAAGAACTGGTGCCTCTAGGGTTTCTCACACACATGCGTGTCTCTATTCCCATGACCCCTTGCCCCTAAATAGATTCTGACTAGGCCTCCAATATCCATTAGAACTCCTGTTCGATCCCTGTCCGAATTGAGACACTATAGGGTTTTCATCCAATCAAGTCGTTTGAACCTATTAAGTGTGTGACCCTGCAAGTTCATGTATACTCGGTTACAACTTGAAAATACATTTTTCAGTTCACGTGTCAATAGTGGCCCCTAGCAGTACATTTGACCTACTAAATATAAAGACCATATCGGTTGAACATGTAATATATCTGTGTATGAACCCCTTTGCCTCACGATACCAATCAAGCTAAAGGCGAGATTTGTGCCATCTTTTCAATAGTTCATCTATTAGATTACTTAACTCATGATTGACACCTCAGTTATCTCGGCATGGCTATATGCTTCCGTAATCCCATTAACTAGGGGGGTAAATCTCATCTTGATTATTCACGTCCCACAACATGCTTCACAATAAACCTGAAGACAAACTTTATAACTTCCTAGTTACAGAGTAGCATTTGGGAGACCCAAATTAAGCCACTAAACATGTTAGGGAACATGATAACCTCGGACTTAAGAATTCTATACCAACATCACTTAAGACCATAGTGTAAAAAGCTGGATCGATGGGTGACTCGGCCGACCCCTTTGTTTACCAGTTCGAAGATCTTATCGGTGGGCCAAACAAGGGTTCATTGCATACATGTAAGTTGTATGTTTTCTTTGTGTATCAATTGATGGGATCAACACACGGCTACGGCCTACGGGAGGCAACTTCCAGCCCGTCAACCAGATGTCGTCTCCTTCACAGCTCTTCATTTTTAGGCTATTTTTACCAAGCTAGGCCTCGAACACGACCTGTCAACGAGGTCTAAAACGGTTCAGGTTGGGTTCATTCAACATGTGTAATTTATTCGATATCTTCGTACCATGATCCAAGAGACATGATCACACTACTACAAAAACCCTCATAGGTATCGGCTCATAGGTGCCAGTTCATTTAAAACTGGCACCTATGGGCCTTTTTCCACCTCCACACGATGAAAAAAATATAGAACTAGCACCTTTATGAAACTATAGGTGCCGGTTCATTAGGAAAAACCGGTATCAATACTATAGGTATCGGTTTTTTAAAAAAACCGACACCTATAATATATTATAGGTGCCGGTTAATTAAAAAACCGGCACCCATACCGGCGAGCAGCGGCGTCCACAAGCCAAACCGGACGAGCCGAGCCGGCTTTATCCACTATCGTGTGCATCTCCTCCTTATCCACTTGCGTCGTCGCCTCGGTCTCCACTCCTCCTTGCCTCGCCCCCCGCCTCCTCCTCCGCCACACTCCCCTCCCCCTCCCCCTTCGGCCCCTCCTCTCGGTCGCTTCCCTCCACCTCCACCCCCTCTCCCAGCTAGCAAGCAGCGGCGCCCGCGACGGGCAATAGGGAGCGTCCCCTCTACTCCCCTCTTCCTCTCCCTCTCCGTCGGCCTCCCATCGGCAGCGCGCAGATCCGATCGAAGGCGGCCAGATCTGTTGGATGGGGAGAGGGTGGTCGGGGTGGTAGGGTTGGCGGAGGCGATCGTAGCGACGGCGGTGGCAGCGGCGGCCAAGGGAGGCAGCAGCGACGGTGGCAACGGTGGGTGGCCAAGGGACGTCGGCGGCAGTGGCCACGGTGATTCGATTCGGGTGGCCTCCCCTCTCCTTGTTGTTGGCTGGCTGGCTTGTTCGATTCGGCAAGCACGACGGATGTGAGAGTGATTGTTTCACGGCTGCTGCTTTCCATTTCTTGCAGTCCTTTCATTGCAAGTCGATTTTTTGTTCCCAGGCCTCATCTTGCCTCGATTTTTTGTTCGCACGTCGATGTAGCTGAAATTTTGGTAGTTAGCACCGGGAGATTGGTGTGGAATTGGGGGAAATGCACTTGTGAATGTGTTGTTAAACTTTTTCATCCGATTCGATTGGAGTGTGATGTGTTGATTTGCCGCTGCTACTGTGTTAGATCGATGCCAATTGGAGTGTTCATTGATGTGTTAGATGGATGTCAATTGGAGTGTTAGATCGATGCCACAGGAAGCTGCTAGATGGATGTTAATCGAGCCGATGCATCAAGCTGTTTTTTTAATCCTTGAAACATCAAAGGTGTCGGTTGTGGGGTAAGAACTGACACCTATAATCTTTATAGGTGCCGATCTAAAACCGACAACTATATGGTTAGGCATAAATTGGTTCCGGTTGGAAAACCGGCACCTATAGTCAGTTCCCAACCGACGCCAACAGGAGTTTGTGTAGTAGTGTTATTAGTTATGTGTTATTTTATAATCATATTTGTTTCACATATGATATAAAATCAGAGATCATTTAGAAATAGTAACATACATTAAGAGCCTAATGAATAAGTCATATACTCATTTATCAACAATAAATTATCTATCTTAAGAAATATTTTATTATAAATTCATAAATATAGTACTTGATATAATCATCTCTCTGTAATTGACTCTAGAGCACGTCACTTATAAAATCTGATCGCTATGACTGCAATTGTTGACCAACCAGAGCAACTTTTTGCTCCCAAACAAATTTTTGATGTCGCTGTAACTCAACTTGAACTGCCTTTCAAATGGCAGCAAGGCACTCATTTATGCCAATCTATTCTCGCATCTTCCCCATTGTACTTTCTATTAACTCCGGACAATGGCCCTCAACCGTCAAGAAACACATTGTGCTTAACTTATGAGTTTCTTTTTCACTTTTACCATTTACCACATGACTCATTGTTAACACCCAAATTTGACACCTAAACATAAAATAAAAAAAAATTGCCGAATTTGGAAGGACCCGGTTTCCTTTACAGGGCCGGTCTGACCGCCGCTTTTGTAGGAGACAAGATCAACCCCTTTATAATGGCTATGGCTGATTTAATTGAGCATACAATCTACTTCCAAAACAATTAGCCAATTGAATCGTTTTTTAATATCGCATCTAGTTTTTGCCTAGTTCTAGCCTATTTTTGTCCATAATCGTGGGTTTGCGCTGAAAGTCGTCCGTCCTCGTCATGAGAGTGCAAATTCTCTTTGTAGGTTTGTTCCAAAAACTTTTCGTTCTACCCACAAGACGGATGTTTATCCCTATTTTATCTAAATCGGCTCCGCTAGCCGGTTTTGACTTACAAAACCCATCTTGGTTTAGATTTGTCTATGTTGAGGTGGTTGGCGACTCCGTATCACCACAAAGCATTAGGTGTTTTCATCATGATTGGCCACGTGACCAGAAAAATTGCCAACAACTATATCAATAAACCATAATATATAACTTCTATACAGTTACAACCCACTAAAACAGAAAGCTCAACTTGCAAATAGGTCACATCATCATCCACTAGCAATAATTACATATTAAAACTCATACAAACATGCAACATCATTTATAATTTATTGAATTCCACAAATTAACATGCAGTCATATCCAATCATCACCCTCCACATTTTTTCATAGTATTTAAAAAATTATCCATTATTTTTATAATACTTAGCATATATCCATGATATATCTCTCATCAAAGCACGGAATATCATTTAATTTATTCAATGACTAGTACCAATGAACCCTGACTTCTCATCAATCTTTTTCTACCTTTCCTACAGAGTGTACTCAATTTATTTCTCTCCAAACTTAGCTTGGCAAACCAATTTTTTTGTTATTAATTAATAACTAATATTCTTTTTATTCCTAGCTCAATTGTTAAAAAAATATCAAAGATTACTTAGTAATTCTGGTAGCAAAGCATGGAGAATCATTGGTTTGATGGCTACAGCCTTCATTGGGTGGTGAGCACGTAGTTGTACAAACTTAATTTCAATAGCTATATATAGCACATGTTTTTTCTAACATTGTACACACTGTAGTGAAACTTGCTTCTTGAAGACAAGGTTGCAAAACATTATATTGAAGACATTCGGGACATATGTGACGATGTTGAGGGACTATGTCAACGCAACTTAGCAGCAAATACAGGTAATGCTCTAATCGTATGAAGAAACAAAACAAATGGCATGTTTTCTGTAACATCATGTTGGGTTCTCATTTCAGGCATGAACTTTTATAACTTCTTCGTCTTCATAACACGTTTTTCTTTAGCCAATATAGTTGAGCATTACCATATTCAAAATCCAAAAGGCCCTCGGTTCAACAGAAACCGCAAACCACTTTGTCTATAACCTCATGTCAATCCGTAATGTTCCATGAAAAGTGATATCTTTAGAAGCTTTCACTGCCGAGAATTTTGTTTGTAACATCTAAGAACAAAACCGGAGTGCTTTCTCTGATATCATAAAATTATTGGAAGAAGAGAGTTTCAGAAGGTTATTGGTGGCGTTGTCAAAGGCATATAGTTACATAGATACAGGACAAAGAGATTGTCTCAAAATGAAGGATTCAAGTCAGAAGGGTTGTTTGTCAGTGACCTGCTTGAAATCTGACTGTAATGTTGTTGGTGAAATTACTTCTTTCAAGCGTGAGATTCATGGACCTGTAGATTTGGTAATACTAATTGATAGTGCTCTCTCTGATGGATAGTTATAAGCTTACCTGGCACTGTAAACTTGTGCTTGATCGTGGCCTAAGAGAATTCCAATAACAGCGAATCTTATCAATCCAATCCGCTAAGAAAATCATTTTTTCCTCTTCTTTTTTCCAGATCGTGGCTTGTTCTTGCTGTATTTTTGTTCTAAAATTCTTTACTGCAATAAAAGGCTGGCAATCCATCATAATGTCTAACCAATACTCCTTTTTCTCTTCGGAAAAATGATCATTCCATTGCATAGACAAACACTATTATTTGCTTCTTGTCCTGTGACAACTGATGATGTAGCCTCAGAGGCTGAAAACACACAGGAAAATTCCAAATAAAAAAAAAGAACTGATTGTTTTGTTCTTTAATTTTATTTTTACATACACTTACACAGGCCTTAAGGATATCCGTGGATATGAATGCCAGAAAACAACAGGTTTGCTGTCATTACAAAATTATCTTCAAAACCGGGGCCCTACCATTAGACCCGCTCTTTCTGATACACACATGCATCATCAGTACTACGTCCTGTAAATCAAAACCGTTTCGTATTGGATTGGATTTTTGTTGTTGGCATGGCATGGCCTGTACCCTGGAAGAACATTGTCTGGTGTGGTATGGTAGCACTGGACCGCTGATTGCATTGGTGCATGGCAAATTATTGTTTGTCAGATCCATCTGGGGACTAAGTAGCAGCAACAGCAGCAGCAAGCGACCAAGGGAGGAGCAGCAGCAGCAGCTGGTATGCTTGTTTTTGTATGCACTGCATATCTGTTGGCTGTTGTGTCTCCTGTTTGCGCTGCCATCTTTGTTCAGCTTTCCAGTGCCACATTATGCCTTTGTCTACCAGATTGTTAACCATTGCTGGAGCCTATCATGCATACTGTCTTCTTTTTTTACCAGTAACGTAGTGCAAGAAAGCAGAAGAACAAGAATCACTGGGAGAAGTGGAGGATACCCTCTCAAGTGTTCTCTTCATGCCGGCAGCCTTGAACACTACAGAGGAATGAAGGCCGCCTCGGTTTTCGCTGTTACAGGTTACTAATTTTAATGTTGTAGCAGTCACTTTTGTTCCACGAAACCGAAGATTTTACTCTGGTCAAATTGGCGTGTAATTAAGTTTTGTTGTCTTCTCTAGATTAACCAGTTTGAAAGTTTCCTGTAATAATACTTTTTTGCAGCAAGTAGCCTAATGGTGCGACCTCCAATACTCCCAACACAAACTGTGATCTAAATCCCTTTTACAATTTCACTTATCTCTGCCTGTGCATCAGTAAATCCACCAGAAAATGAGTTCTAACACCACTATTGTTTGCATGTAATGTCGATTCTTGAAATCGGCAATAATAAAAGTGGATAGCGCACGAGACCTAAAAGTGAATAGATGCAGAGACAAGGATTTAGATAGGTTCAGACCCTCTCGATGAGAGTAATAACCTACTCTTGTTTGAAGATTGTATCCGTCGGCTGTATATTGATCTGACGATCTGATAACTGTTATGTTATTGGAGGGCTTCCTACCCATCTTATATAGGTTGGGGGCAAGGTTACAAAGAGAAAAATTTAGCTGGACACTGCATCAGTTTCCTAATCTATTACATGGTAATACTCAATCGGGACTCTAAGCCCTACCATAGAATACAAGACAACATTACGACCAATTCCTACTCTATTACATAATACATAGATCTAGCTCGCATCCTATCTCTAGTCGAATATAGAGGCCATGTGAGTGCCCGGTATCCATGTTCTCTACAGTAGCCCCCG
Source organism: Oryza officinalis (assembly GCA_008326285.1). Lineage (NCBI taxonomy): Eukaryota > Viridiplantae > Streptophyta > Magnoliopsida > Poales > Poaceae > Oryza > Oryza officinalis. The sequence goes on along the minus strand of BDMV01000001.1, from coordinate 34,342,273 downwards.
AGACCTTCACAATCAAGTTGCAGCCTAATTCGTAGTTCATGACCAACACCGAGTGCTTCAATTTTTCATGCGAAGGCTTCCCAAGTGCTTACTTGTTGAGTCCCCATTTTGATATCTTGCAAAGAGGTTGTGGAGGGCTCATCAAATAGATTAAATAGATAGATGCATCGAATAGATGAATAAACAGGTGCATCGAATAAATGCACCTAATTGGTGTAGCCCCAACTATGTGCTTAGTTAGAAAACAACTAAAAATATAGTCAAAAACGGAGAACCAGTTGATGAAGTGAGCCAGAGGAAAAGAAAAATATCATATAAAGAAGAAAATTAATGATGACTTAGCTTTTTGGTATTTTCCTCGGTGACGGCAGAGATGGCCGATGTGGGGATAAGGTCATCCATCAATATCGACGAAGACTCCAATTGTGGAGGCAGCTCAGGCGACCAGTGCTGGAGGCAGAGTTGCCCAGCAACGACGGCGTAATATGCCAGCCGTGAAGGCAAGGATACCATCTGCCAGTGACGAAATCAGCCGGTCGGTGAATGTCACGCCCCGATTCTCATTTGGGATTTAAAATCATTAAATAATCCATTTCAAGAATTTTTATTAAAAGTTAAAGTAAATTACAAGTGAAATTAATGAGAGAATTAAAAATTTCTTTTAAAAATCATGGCTAGAAATATTTTTGTAATATTCTCCATGCCCTAAATTACTCTCTGGAATTTCCCGTGAATTTTTGGAGCTCAAGAAATAATTTTAATAATACAAACTTCATTTAATCAATTAAATAAATAAATTAAAATCCCCTTGGTTTCCCTCCCTCGCGGCCCGCTCGCCACCCCCTTCCTCTCCTCTCCCTCTTGGGCCGGCATCCTTTTCTCTCTCCCTGGCCTGCTTGGCTCCTTGCTGAAGTCCATTTCCTCACGTCGCCACGCCACTTCCCCACGTCACCGCGCCATTCCCGTGCCACCCCCGCGTGCACCTGCGCTCCCCAGTGCATTGGACCGAGTTCTCTCTGCCTCCTCCACTCTCTCCCCCATTTATTCCCAAATTTTTGGCACCGAATCAAGCCCACCCGCCACCACGTGGCCCCTCTCCTCCGCCCATGTCGCCGACCAGTTCCGCGCACCCTGGCCACGATCTCTTGCTCCTGGCCCTATAAAAAGAACCCCCGTTGCCCCCTCTACCATTTCCCCACCTTCCCCGAGCTCACTGTGCTCTCTCTCGAGCTCCCCACGCTGCCCTCTCTCTCCGCCATCACGGTCGCCATTTTGGTCGCTGCTCGCTACCACTCCCACCGGCGACACAGGCACCGCCGCCGCGCTACACCGCCTGCGTCGCCGGCAACGCCTCATCACGCCGCACCTCGGCCACCACTCCGCGCCTTCAACCCGCCACCAAAACGCCACTCCCACCACAAACCCCATCATCGTCGTCGGCGGCCACTTACGGCCAAGCACCATTGTTGCTCTACACACCGTCGCGCAACTCCGCTTGCACCACCGGCTTCGTCGCATAGAACTCTACTTCGGCAACCCCTTGCTCACCGCAAATCACCGTCGGAGTGGCGACTTCGCCGTCAACCCGAGCCCCCGCCATGGTTGTCGCCTTTAGCCGGCACTCGCCACAGCTCCAAGCCCTCTTCGGCCTCGCGACTTTCTCCACCAGCTTCGCAATAGTGATCCGCCCCTTCCCAAGCGCCGCCCGTCATCGAAGCTGGGCTCCTACCGCTGTCCCGAGTGCCACCGCCGCCAAATCCTTGTCGTCGGCTGCCCCCTTCGCCGTGTAGCCACTGCCTCCCCTTAGTAAGCACCTCGCACCTTTCCCTCTTCCTCCCCGTCCTCCTCCGCCGCTCTCCTGTGCCGCCGCCCGCCGCCGGTGTCGTCATCGATCCCGAGAGCCGTCACCCACTTGGCTTGGCCGGCGAGCCCGCCGGCTTTCCTTCGCTCCTAGCCATTGGATCGGCTTGGGGCCGATCCAAGCCACCGGCTACCCGTGGACTACCGTGGTCCCGGTCCATGGTGCACCCCACCGCCTCTATGGACTTGGTCCATGGTAGATCGGTCCCTCTTGTACCGCTGACGTGTGGGGCCATGTGGGCCCACCTTTGTTGGACCCGGTCCACGCCGGCGTCCCCTTGCTGACGTTAGCTTTGTCCTTTTTTCCTTTGTAATATAATTAATAATTACGCAATAATTTGGTTTAATTTTTAGAAATTCATTTAAATGGCTCAAAACTTCTAAAATTCATAATTAATTCATACGAACTACAAATTGGGCCATTCCACTTGCAAAATTCATCTAAAATTGAGCTCTACATGTTTTTTTACTTTTTATGTACTGTTTATTTGGTTTTTATTAGGGTTTTTCCTTATTTTGCATGTCAGCGTGTTGATTCCGCCGTTTTGAAAGATCACGCTCAGGAGAAAAAGTCTTCGGAAGATTGTTCAAAGAAGCAAGGCAAGTCACACATTCCCCTTGGGCATGTTGAGCCTACTTTATGAAATGTTTTATCGTTTGCAAATAAATTGCATGTTTTACTAATTACATTGGATTGGAATTACGTATCTGCTTGCTTTTGCCATATCTACTTGTTGTCCATCCTTTGCCAAACTTGGGGGATAAATTGATTAGCTTGTGTCAATTATGTTAACCTTGCTAGAATTATTATATGCTTAGCCATGCTTAATTAGCAATAGCTCACTAATGGGATAATTACACAAATTACATATAGTACTTTGATGAGTTGCGAGCTCGAGACATCTGGCCATGTTCTATTGGTCCTAATTATCCAACTAAAATATGGCTTAATGGTGGGTCGTGGGTGCATGGTTTTGCTAGTCGCATCCATGGCAATTAAGAACCAGTTCGCGAGAAATCTTGGAAGACTTACCGTGCTTACCATAAGCAAACGTAGGCAACTGTTGGACTTGTAGTATAGCTTTTCTCTTTCTGACGTTCGTAGGCAAGGGTGGGTGTGATGGAGTTTAGATGGACCCTGTGATGGTCTATGCGGCTTCCAGATTCACCTAGGCACAAGGGAGGCTGCCTACCTTGGTTTTAAGGGTAGGAACGAAACCTGTAATGTGGTACGCTTGGTCAAGGGGAGTTATGCGAAGGGTCTTGTCACAATCACTTGCCATGGTGATGTGTTCGGCCGGGCACGGTAACATGACGGTGGATTGTGTCTTGTCGGTACAGTTATATACCTTTGGTCAGAGTAAAACTATTCGAATAGCCGTGCCCACAGTTGTGGGCGATCAACCAGCTTCACCATTCCACTGTTAATTAATTTGACTTAATGAACTGGTGTAGTTCAAGTGGTTTGGTTGGGCATGTTCAACATAGTGTAGCATTGTTCAGTGCATATTTAATCTTGCCTTAATTAATTACTTGTCTTACTGTTTTCAACTATAAATGTTTACAGGTGTCTTTATGGAAATAGCTATAAACCTCCCTTTGTCTCTCTTTGCACGTCTACATCGTTGATGTGACTTGCTGAGTACGGTGGTTGTACTCAGCTTTGCTAGTATTCCTCCTTTTTAGAAGTGTAGTGCTTCTAAGTTGAAAACGGAGTTAGAGGACCAAGGCTTATACCCTAGTAGAGTTTTTGCCTGTGGAGTGGAATTGAAGCCCCGATAGGATCACCTTTTTCCGTTGCTGCTTTTTTTTTCGGTGTGAGGACTAAGTGCCTCTTCTATAAGTATTTACACTTTATTTACGTTTGAATCTGTATATTAATTTGTCATTTTGTGTACCCTGGCTTGATTCCTGGACAGGGATTTATACACAAAATAGTCTGAAAATTTGGTTAAATTTTTGGAGGTGACAGTAAAGATGAAGAAGCCCATCAGCGGTGGCATAATAGGCCAGCTATAAAGGCGAGGATATCAATCGGCAGCAGCGAAGGTGAGCCAGCGGTGAAGACGAAGATGCCCATCAACGGCGGCATAATAGGCCACTCGTGAAGGCGAGGATACCAATCGACGGCGACGAAGGCGAGCTAGCGGTGAAGACAAAGACGCCCATTATTAGCGGCATAATAAGCCAACTGTGCAGGCGAAGACATCAGTCGGCGACGACGAAGGCGATCCGATGGTGAAGACGAAGATGCCCATCAGCAGTGGCGGAATAGGCCAACCGTAAAGGCAAAGACACCAGTTGGCAGCTGGTGGTGATGACGATGTCGTCCTTCAATGGCAGCGGAATCCACCAACCGTGGCGACGAAGAAACCAGTCAGTGGCGATGGAGGCAAGCCGTCGGTGAAGACAATGTCACCATCAACAACAATGACGAAATCCACCAACCGTGGATGCGAAGAAACCAGTCAGCGACGATGGAGGTGGCCGGTGATGAAGACGATGTCACTATCAACAACGGTGGCGGAATCCACCATCCATGGAGGTAAAGAAACTAGTCTGCAATGACGGAGGCTGTCAACGGTGAAGACGATGTCACCATCAACAACGACGACGGAATCCACCAACCATGGAGGCGAAGAAACCAGTCGACAATGACGAAGGCAACCGGCTGTGAAGACGATGTCACCATCAACAACAGCGGCAGAATCCACCAACTGTGGAGGCGAAGAAACCAATCAGCAACGATGAGGCAGCCAGTGGTGAAGACGATGTCACCATCAACAACAGCGGCAGAATCCACCAATAGTGGAGGCAAAGAAACCAGTTGGCGACGACGGAGGCAGCCAGTGGTGAAGACGATGTCGTCATCAACAACAGCGGCGAAATCCACCAACCGAGGTGAAGAAACCAGTTGGCAACGACGGAGGCAGTCGGCGGTGAAGACGATGTCACCATCAACAAACGGCGATGGAATCCTCTAACCATGGAGGCGAAGAAACCATTCGGTGACGACGGAGGCAGCTAGTGGTGAAGACGATGTCATCATCAACAACTGCGGCGGAATCAACCAACCAGGGCGAATAAACCAGTCAGCAAGGACGGAGGCAGTCGGCGGTGAAGACGATGTCGCCATCAACAACGGCGGCAGAATCTCCCAACCGTGGAGGCGAAGAAACCATTCAGCGACGATAGAGGCGGCCGATGTTGAAGACGATGTCGCCATTAGCAACGGCGGCGGTGGAATAGGCTCGTGGCCGGTTGACCGCATAGCGTCGTCACGAGTCCATGACCAGCATCAATCGTCTCAGTAGTGCCACGTAATTATATGTGAACAACAACAAAAAACATAAAGCGATTAATCTGAGATTAGAAATTAATCTGATAAACAACGATAAGTTGGAAGGGAAAAAACCCGGTGTTGTCAAAGATTAAAACGTTGAACTCGCCGAGATTGATCTCCCCGGCTAGGCTAAATCCGAGATGGAGACTTGAGGCAAAAACGAATCCGGCAACGTCGGAGATTGGTTCCATCGTACTCATCGACAGTAAACTCGGCGTCACCCCTACCTGACGCGCCAACTATCAATTCTGAAAATCGGTAACAATAAAATGCGGTAGCGCACGAGACCTAAAAGTTGATGGATACGGAGGCAAAGATTTAGATAGGTTCAAGCCCTCTCGATGAGAGGTAATACCTCCTGTTTAGAAATTGTATCTGTTGGGTATATATTGATCTGACGATCTGATAATTGTGTTATCTCCTTGGAGGGCTCCATGCCCATCTTATATAGGTTAGAGGACAAGGTTACAAAGAGAAAAACCTAACCAGACACGACATCAGTTTTCTAATCTATTACATGGTAGTACTCAATCGGGACTCTAGGCCCTGCTATAGAACATAAGGGAACATTACGATCGAGTCCTACTCTATTACATAATGCATGGATCTAGTCCATTTTCTATTTTTAGTCGAATATAAAGGCCGTGTGGGTACCTGCTACCTATATTCTTTACGTGTAATTCGAAGGAGCATTGCTTTATTTACTACTACAATAATCAGATAGTTTGTCACTTCTCTTCACTTAACTAGCTTCAACATCTCTCACTTTGACAGGCACTTCGCTGAACTGTTATGACCAACTGCTAACAACTGCAGCTAGCCGTTCTCACACCAGATGCTCCCACCAGCAAGGGACAAACGGTCGTGCTGCAAGCCTGCTGAGATGGTGCCCAGAACTCCAGAAGCTAGTAGCAGTGTAGCACTGAAACACAGATTTTTCAGTGGCTCTGGTCTGGCTTCTTCAACTCTGGCGTGCAGGCTCAGCTACGTCGTCGGCTGCCCGCGTCAACCGCACGTACTCTCCCTCTCCTTTTCTTTTTACCCCTTTTACTGCTTTCGGTGGTGGCCGTGTTTCTCCTGCAGAGTCATCTGGTAGCTAAGGGATGATAAATGTGGCGATAATAATTGATTGGTTATCGGACTTATCGACAATCGAGAAACGGTTTGCTAAACCAGTCAAGTTCAAAAAAGAACCGAGTCTGGAATTTAAATCTCTGGCAAAATTTATGTGTAGTTCATCGGTTCTCGTTGGTAACTGAGCGGTAATTAGGATAAAAACGGTACGAAAATCCTAACCGTACCAAGACCATTTACATAGAAATAATATACAAATGGTATTATTTTTTTATCATTTCCATTTCTAGCCATACATTTTCTTTTTCTAATTTCTGTTGACGTATATTAAAATCGTCACTGACTAGTTAAATTTATAAATATTAAAAGTTTCTAAGTGTACTAAGATCATTTCTATAAAATCAATATAAAGGTTGTATTGGTTTCATATCATTTTTATCTCTAGCGATAAGCACGGTTATCGAGAAAACCGCTCAGCCGGTACTCGGTAACCGGATGGTTTCGTAGACCATGCTGGTAGCTGCCATGCCATAGCCATACTACTTGAGCAGACGGGAGAGTGGTCCAGGCAAACGGATTGGATGGACGGATGGGGTTTGGGATTAGATGCTTCCGCTTTACTGCAATGCATCATGGATGAAAACGTGGAGGTGAAGGAAGGGACAAATGCTTTGGGGGAGAAAAAAGGAAAAAAAGAAAAGGAAAAATAAAATTATACACCTACAGTTCTAGGGACAGCATAGTATTCATACTAGTTGCATCGTTTGATGGAACTATATATTCATTCCCCTATTTCTCACTTTCATGGGGACAGGGGACGAATGCATGCAATTGATCTAAGTACCTATAATTAGTAATAATAATGTTGAGAGAGCCCAGATCGAGGTGTTGGTGTTTGCTTGCTTCTTGTGCTTCCAATGGTAGTGATGCATGCTGATTGCTCGAGGTGATATGTTGCTTAGCGTTTAAGCTCGGTACATGCATATTTTTGTACTGCCTTTGGTTTTGCTCTGTATCGTAGAATGATGTTCTCTTTCTGAACATTTGAGTCGGATCCAAGGAAGGTGAATGATGTTTTTTTTTCTTTTTTTTGTGACTCTAAACATTTGAGTCGGACTCAAGGAAAGAGAAGGGAAGCGTCATTCTCGTGGTGGTGGTAGCATTGTAGCTTCTGTTTGGTGCATAACTTTATCCAACAGCTGTATTTACACACACGCGGCTGCGCTTTAGTAGGAATTTAGTGAGTGGTTGTTTACGCGTCTAACTGACAGTTTTTTTTAGAAAAAAAAATATATGACATGGAGCAGGGAAAGAGCCGCTAATAAATTGACAATGCTTGTATATACTACCAATTGGACTACATTGTTGAGGACTACAACACTTGTACAACCCACAAACCGGCTGATCGATCAACTTTGCTAGCCTTACATCCTTGGCCTCAATTAGTGCGATCACCTCAACATTTCAGACCACCAAAAATTTCAAAACGAAAGAGAAAACAAAAAGACCATGATTCTCCCTTGTGAGAAATTAACCTTTGGTAAAAAAAAAAAGATCACCAGATCCATAAATTAAAAAAAAGAAGAAAAAAAATCTATGACCTCCATTTCATCCCCTCCAAGCTAAGGCTCCAAGCTAAGCTAGGTGCACTTGATGTTCTTGCCTGGGCCGCCGTAGTAGAAGTAGTTGCCCCAGACGGCGTTGACGCCGCCCTGGATGTCGTAGCAGTCGGGGTGGTCGGCGGTGACGTGGAAGCCGGCGGCGAGCGGGACGAGGCTGTTGTCCCAGTCCACCACCTCCAGGTTGCGGAAGTAGGAGGCGCCGCCGAACCCCTCGCCGGCGAAGTGCCCGCTCCCCATCTGCGTCGCCGTGTGCGCGCCGCCGTCGGCCCGCGTGTTCACCACCTCGCCGCCGAACTGCACCATGCTCGCGTGCGACGCCAGGTGGCTGAACAGGAACGACGGCCAGTAACCCACCAGCTCCCCCGACCCGAACTCCAGCCACCAGTTCCCGTGGTTTGGGTCCTGCCATTGTCGTTGAGATGCATGCACCGATCAGTTCAACCAAAAAAAATGACGTATCAAAAAAAACTTATTAATAAGTTGTATACGCCGATCAGTTCAATAAGGTTGGCTCGACGGATTGTACTTTGGGCGCGTATGATTAAATCAATCTTTCTACTTTCTATTTATTCACATTGAGCACTTTGTGAAATGCGAGAATATGTAAGGCTTGTTAGGACAGTGAGGACTAAAGGACGATGGCTTGATGATCTCCCTGCAGCTGATCCTGGTACATATGCATATCATGTTTTCAGGCCCAATCGACAGTACTAATATCTATGACCGTGACTATCTACATAGGATGCCCAATTTTTTTGTTACTCTAATAAATGCTACTCCTACTAGCATCTGCTTCGTTCCAAAGATGTGAAGAACTCCTACACCTTCTTCTAAGGTTCAATACAAAGATGTCACTGTTACTACAACTGAAGTGAGAGGAAAAGCGATGCATATGCTGCTTTAAAGTGTCCATGGAGGGACAGACTGACAGTGCAATGATGAGCAAGGTGTGCTGCTGTCCTGGATGGAGCAGCAGCATCAGTAGATGCAGATGCCGGTCAAGCCAAGAGCTAGCTAGCGTCAGTTCTTCAGGTAGGTGGATGAACACCAAGCACGGCTCAGAGACTTTAATAAGGCGTACTACGATGGAAAACGCAGAGGAAGTTAACTACGAGAGGATTAATTTTGGATGCGGTTAGCTTTTGATTAGTTTACCTTCCAGACGAGCAGGCTGATGTCGAACTGGCCGCCCTTGTAGCCGGACGTGGGCGAGATAGCCGCCCCCATGGCGATCCTGCTGTTCGTCTGCACGAACCCCGAGCAGAGCAGGTTGTAGCACCCCGTCGTCTGGTACGCGTCCGTCTACCCAAAATTCAACATGATATGAAAGCTTAATTAATTCGTTACACGGAATTAAAATATTTAAATGCGAGGAAGAAGAAATGCGTGCTTACCGTCCAGTAGGTGAAGAACCTGGGAGAGTTGTCCCCGTAGAGCTGGGGGCTCACCTGTCAGTGACAGAAATGAATGTCAGCTACTATACGTACTATACTAATGGCTCCTACCTTGGTGCATGAAGTTTGAAAGAAAATATTCTCTCCGACTCAATATGTGTAATCTAGCATGAATATGACATATTTTAGGATTACAGAGTAACTGTCTAACATCCATACTAGATTGTACTTATATTAGGACGGAGAGAGCAACAATAAAGAATTGGAGATGGGAGATATGGACCTGCCAGCCGGCCTCGATGGTGTTGAGGTCGTTGCCGAAGGAGCCGGCGATGACCCAGATCTGTGAGAGGCTGAACTCCTCCGGCGTGCTCACCTTGGGCGCCCACACGTTGATGCTCGCCTTCGCCCCGTAGTACTCCTCCCCGGCCACATACCCCACCGCGTGCTGCAACCCAACTTATTCCAGTTAATTAACCATCTACTGTAATTAATCTGCACCTTAGCTACGGAGTAGTAATTAATTGCAGTCAAGCAGGCAGCTGGGATGGAGAAATGAGATAGTATTGGGATCAATGCTGATGCAGGCAATGGCGACAAAAGCAGTCAAAATCGGTAAGGTTAAAAACTGGTCACTGCCTGACTCTGAATGTCCTTGCGGCGGTTATCCTCATCGGTGTAGATTGTACTACGTTTTTTTTTCTTTCTTTCTCATCAGCCGTGTGACGTGACACTTTCAGCGAGTCTACTTGTCGTCAGCTGCTCAGATATACAGAAGCAGAAAAAAAAAGGGGGGGGGGGGGAAACTATGGTACCAATCGGAGATATTTGAAAGGAGGAACAATTCGAATTGAAAGAAAATGAAACTGGTCTTGGAATTTTGAACATTTTTTTAATCAAAATTGAAATGATTCAAGAGCAGAGAGCAATTAAGTAGGAGTACTAGGAAATAATGCGATGCAATGCAATGCCATGTAGAAAATGGCTGAATGAGAGGAAAGAAATCAAAGAATGGATTGTTGTTCTCTCTCTTTTCAAAATTGAAATGTTTCAAGAACATAGAGAGTGGGAGTAGTACTCGGAAATAATGCAGTGCTGCCATGGAGGGAAAGAAATCAAAGAATGGATTTTTTTTTTTTGGTACTGACCTCGTGGCCGCCGGAGACGGAGTCGCGGCGAACCCTCGCCGTGGGCGCCCTGCCGAACCTCCTGACGGAGCTGGCGCGGAGGACGTCGGCCTCCGTGGTGCGCCTGACGGGGACCGAACCCTCCGGGCACGACGCGCCGGCGGACGCCCACAGCTGGACGCCGGCGTCGGCCGCCGTGTCATTCGACCGCCGCCTGCCGTCGCGCCACCCCCTCGGCCTCTCCGGCGGGCCCTGCAGCGGCCTCTGCCCGCGCAGCCTCGGGTGGTCGAACGCCGGCTGCAGGTGCGCCGCGACGCAGTCGATGAGGTCGCCGTCGGGGCTCTGGATCGTCCGGATCGCCGGCTTGTTCAGCCGCCGGAGCAGCGCCTGCACCCTCCTGTACCTCCGCACCTCCCGCCCCGCCCGCAACGTCGCCGTCGCTGTCGTCTCGTTCGCCGCCGCCGCCGCCGCCGCGCAGCCGGCAAGAACCGCAGCAGCAAGAATCAGCACCACCGCCACAAGCGACGACGACGACGACGAGGCAGCTGACGCCATCAGCTAGCTAGCGCAGTGGAGTTTCTTCTTCTTCCTCTCCCGCGCCAAGAAGAATACATCGATCGCCCGGCTCCCTCCCTCAAGCTCGGAGTACACACTGACACCCACTACTCACTGACACTATCACTCTGATATAGGATTACTTCTTCTTGTAGCAATCTCTCCTTCGCCCAATGAACAAGACGAAGACGAAGAAGACGACGACGCAGCAAGCAACCAACCAACCAACCAATGTAGCTGGCAAAACCGCCGTCCAAGCAAAGGTCTCCGCGACCAAGACGAAGCTACACTCACAATGGCAGCAGCTATATACTACCACTGGACAAGCTGGTGATCATGCTCATGGCTAATCAGGAGAGAGAGGGAGAGAGAGAGAGATCGAGATGAGATGATAAGAGAGTGAGCTAGTGATGGGTTAACTAGCTACTACTATGCTAGGGGGCCGGGCCGACAAAGCATGAGGCTTTGCAGCATGAGGCAATTGAGTGAGTGAGATACAAGAACAAGTATTATAATTTACTACTTGAGAGGAGAGGAGAGGAGAGGAGAGGAGTGGCTTTTGGGAAAGGGGCACCCTGCCCAACCCAAGTGGCCGGCCATGGCAATGGATTGCTACTGCTACTGCTTGCTTGGGCTCAGCCGCAGCAATTGAGTAGTACTCCTCCTTGTACAAGAATTTTTTGCAAGGAAAGACATGTACTAACTACAATCACTTTACTGTAAAGCAGTGTACATACATGTGTGTGTATATATATATAACATCATACAGGTTGGTAGAGCGTGTATGGCAAAGGCCCATACAGTCATACACCCCCCTCTCGAGTATTTTCTGCATATGTGTGTGCTGCTACTAGTACTGATGTGTCCTTCAATTCTTTGACTGGTGAGATATGCTAAGATTGTTCTCCGGAAAAAAGAAAGAAAGAAATGCTAAGATTGACATGAACGGAGTCAGGCCATGATGAACAGGTTGGTAGTAGACTCGTCTCTTTTGCAAGCAAATGCAAAGCATGTCTGCCTACATGCATTTCTCTTCAAATCTGAGCGCCTGTAATGTAAACTAGGAGATGCACTAATTGGAATGTTCAGACTTCACACAAAAGGTTTCTAGTAGCCCAGCCAAAAAAAAAGTTTTCTAGTAGAAATTTTCACATTCCTGACAAGAGGGAGAGTTAACACAACTACTAACCAAGTTCCATGCTTTGATGCATTAGGGCATTACTGCTTAAGGTAATCTTTTTTTAATGCATTAAGAAAGACTTCCTTCGTCTTAAAATATAGTAACCTAGCACTAGATCAAACATATCCTAATACAGTTTCATAGTAATGTGTTTAATCCGATCCTAGGTTGTTATATTTTGAAACGGGGAGAGCATTACTTAACCTAAACAACCAGCACAACCAAAATAATCTTCTCTGCCTGACAATTTTAAATCTGGCAATTTTTTAATGCATTAAGCAATACTAGTACTTAACCTAAACAACCAGCCCAACTCAGTTAATCTTCTATTCCTGACAATTTTAAATCTGGTCAATCTTCAGACTCTGGGTGTTCTCATTGGAGAGGAGTGGTGGTGGTGGTGGTGCAAAAGCAAACAATGTTCTCACTCAAGAACGGGGCCAGCAGGTTTGCTTTGGGTTGGGTTTGGGCCTCCCTTTTTTTCTCTCATCCTTCTCTTCTTTTCATCTCCCCCCATCTCCTTTACCTCTTTCCTTCAGTACATTGGGTTTTGCAGGAGCATGCCTGCTTGTTCCTCCTAATAGCTACTCAACTACACTGTTCTTGCTTCTTCTTCTTCTTCTTCTTCTTCTTCTTCTGCTTGGTCTTTGCTGGTACTAGCTCAGTAGACTAGTGGTCTCTCTATGTATGGTGGTCCTCCATGTCCTTGCTTTCACTGCTTCCTAGGACCTTAGCAGTTAGCAATGCTACTCCTAAGCTTGTTTTTACATGCCAAAAAGGCTTCTATGGGATTTGTTTGCAGGCAAGAATTTTTGTTTCTCACCATCTCCTTGCCAACATGTCACTTTTCATGCCGTCTTGCGACAAATGCTCTCTTTTTTAAATTTTTATTTATTTATTTCTAAAATGAATAGTAGCCAACTTTAGAGCGACCCCGAGAACTTGCACTAAATTTAAAGTGCATGTGAGATTTGGAATGTGTTTTGGACCATCATATGACATGTCCTGAGTTCTACACAAATGCAGAGAACACCACCTTTCCTGGCCCCCAAAACTGCAGATAATTAACATTTTGCCACTCCAGATGAGGTGTGTGGCAATAGATTTGTCACTCTGCGAGAGGGATTAAATGGATACGTTAAAGAGCGGAAAAAGTTAAATCCCCCCGAAACTGTTGCCACCACTGTTCCACAGGCCCCAAACAGTTTTCGAAACTTTATTTTGTGAGTGATGCTGGATTAATTTTGAACAAGTTTTGGCACTTCTGCGCATGCAGCCTGCTCAGAAGAAGAGTTATTACAGAGAAATCTCTGTGCCTGATCTTGTGATCATGTACACTCATATAGCTCTGGAATAATTCAACAGATCTTGTGCACTACTCTGAACTGAACATCGGTACAGAGCCAAGAACAGCAGCTGCTGACTTGCTGTATACAGTACAATACACGCATGCCTCTCTCAGATTTCATTCCCATTTTCAGACTGTCAGATCTCTGCATGACTGCATGCTTTGCTGCAGCGTAGTATCAAAGCTTATTTAGTTACTGCCCTCAGCTTTACCACTAGTTAGGATCTGAGGAGCTCCCTTTCTTTTAACAAAAAAGAACAAAAGATAATCTGTTAATTGGCTGCTTAGTTACTGGTAATCATATGCTCTGTGTTACTGTGGCTGTTCTACAAGGCCGGCCTTTTTCTGAAGCTCTTTGATTGAGCGGCTGGTGTGGGCCCGGGTGTATCTCAGGCTGTCCAGAATGTTGTGAGCACTTGTTCTTTCTTTAATTCTCTTTTCTCTTTTTTTATCCTTTTTTTTTTTTGCGCTGATGCTGCTCCCGTCCTGTGTCAGTGAAGCTTTGTGTGGATTCAGAGCAAAGGAATCAGCTGTGGGAATTATTAAGATTTGGATTAAATTATGTGCATGGCTGGATGCTGTTTTCAACGGCGTAATCTACATATGCAGATGCAGCGATCTCGCGCGTTAATTAAGTAGAACACGGAGCGTACGTTTGCATGTGGCGGTAATGATGCACTCACGCCCTGCAAAGCCTTTCATGCTCTCATAGCAAGCTAAGCTAGTGCAGGAGTAAATAAATTCTGCTTTTTCTCCCCTCCAAAAGGTTAAGCCGAGAGAGTAATCCTCAGGTCGTAAATAAATATTCGATGTTCAGGATAAGATTCGACCAAATGTTCTTATCAATTTTATATTAAAATGAATTTTATAAAATCGGGTAAGTTTATGGTATTATGATAGTATTTTCAAGACAAAACTACAGACACAATTCTTTCCTTTTAAAGTAAGCATCTTAAGAAATTATTGATGTCAAAGTTTAAAAGGTTTCATCAATCTTGTCCTAAATATTAAATATTTATGATAGAGTAGTATTTATTCTTTGCAAGCTTCAGCAAAAGATCCAAGTCCATCTAACACTGGATTTCAGGATGAGACAGAGGGTTGCATTGCTTCATGGGCTTTTGTGTAACTCAACTTGGCGTTTAAGTCCCAGGTAGCCTTGCCAAATTTTGATAATTCTATGCTCTATAGACATTGATACACCACTTGGGTTGAGGACAAAGATTGATAATGACAATTGTTTTTTGACAATTTTTACTTGGTTCCTACTGCTTAGAATCAATGTAGGTCTTTCATCTAACAGACCATATCTATTTATAATACCACCTCATCTACTGGTAATAGATTTTTTTTACTGACAGCAATAACTTAGATCACTTCTATCGTCGATAAAACATGTATACAGCTACTGACAGGATAACTCATAAAGCAATAACTTAGATCGCTTCTATCGTCGATAAAACTTGTATACAGACCACAGTGAAAGTTTTATTTTCTCACCTTATGCTAGCAATTCAAGACTGGCTCACCTAAATCCTATCACTGGAAACATTAGATAGATAGACAGATCACAAAGTTGACAATTTAGAAAACTGTCATTCTAGAGTTGGCAACATTAGATTGATGCAACACTTGATCAATAGTGTCGGAGTGTGAAACTCCTCTAGCGGGGAAGCGTATAGTGTCGGAGTGTGAAACTCCCCCTTCGGAGATTTGGCCAGAAGCGGTTCGAGTCCGGGTCCCACTCAGAGAACAATGAACATGGGGGATTATACAAGTTCGAACCGCACGGATACATAACACCCTACTCCTGTGTGTAGACTATGGATGGTTGTGAAAGAACTACAATGAGATGGGAACTTCGCAAAAGTGCTAACTGCTAGCAATTCGAACTTTTTTTTCAGTGGCATGGATCCTCCTTTTATACATGAAGGGAAGTCCATAGTGCCAATACATGCATGCAGGCGTGGAACCTACACTACTAAATTTAGTGTGCTTAGTCTTGTCGATGTCTCTCCAAGCAAGTCGGCCGGATGTGATTGTTTCACCTACCGGTTGACAAGTGGAGCAGGAGGCAAAAAAGTCTTCTTCCGGATATCAAGGGCCCACAGGTCAGCCTCTATAAAGTATCGAGGTGGGCCCGAGCGATGGATGATGAGGGCATGCCATGTTATGCCCCATCTATTCCTTTGGTCGATGTGGGCATGTAAGGGGCTTCATGCAGCGCCACGTCTCTCAGCATGTAGGTGAACTGTACACCAAGTTGCTCTACCCTGCGGTTTAAGCAGTGTGTTGGTTAATGCCAGTCCTCTGTGCCCACCAATATCCATAAATGGGACGAAGCCTTCCGAGGAGAGCCTAGGGCAGAAGGCATGCTCGAGCCCCAAGACGCCTGAGCCTTGTTCTTGGGGTGCCACCTACTCGGGGCAACTGCGTGCCCGAGGCATGACGCGTGCCTGGGGCACCCAACATACCCCGGGCACCCGTGACTGCTCCATTGTTGAATGTAGGTTTTCTTGTTAGTTTGGACTAGTTTCTCGAAGATTTTGATGACGAAGGAGTTCACGATGGACATAGCTTGAAGGAGATGTCGAAGGTTGTGAGCTGCATCTTCAACACCTTGAAGATGTAGATCTTGTAGGTCTCGACTCTCTTCTTGACATCTTGAAGATGTAGATCTTGTACGCTTCTGTTTATGTTGCTCGTGCCCCGATGACCCAGGGGGGAATGGGAACTCCAATTCCCGTTCCTCCAACAAATAGTTACAAAGCTAGTTTCATTGTTGCTAGCTAGTTTCGAGATGATTTATATAACCATGTTGATGCAAAAATAGTACAACATTTATGATAGATGTTTATGAAGCAAAAGTCCCTTTTTGAGAAGGGATTATTTGACATCTATCCTCCCTTATATGACATTTATAATAAATGTTTGAAAAACCTAACATGATAGCCAACACATTTGTGCAATTAGATTTACTTCAAACTACGAAAATCAAATAGTATTATCTTTATATATCATCCTACCTCTATTCTTCTTCAAACCCCAATTAGATACATGGTTCTTCAGTTTCTCTTAATTTTTGCCCCTTTCAATGCAACTTGTACCGATTATTTATCTTCTACCATGTATTTCACTATAATAGCGCTTAAGTATGGTAACATCAAACATGCAAGCACATGCTATAAATATTGATATTTGTTTTACATGCCCCCTCTCCCAATTGCGTGGACCTATTTTATTTAAATATCCCCATCTTCATCTCTTCTCGAGCTCTTTGTCTATATTGTTGTAGGCCTGTCTCTTTGTTCACGACTTCATATGATGTTATTATATTCTTTTGTGTTGATTGCTCAACTTCTCTCATTCTTGATGCCCCCCCCTACAATTTAGCTAACTCAATGCTTTCACTTCCATATATATTAGTTGTGATCTCTCACCATCTTTGGTGATGTTCTTCCCTTACTAAAGATACCATACTTCCCTGATCATATATGGTACTTCATAGCCTGTTTTCAATTAAGAAAACACTCTTATATATCAAGCTTCTTTCATCACCGACATCTTATATTTCTGATGTTTTCAACATTGCAGAGTCGCACACATTATCATTAACTCTAATGGGTGGCACAATATTATCATCCTTTCCATATCAATGCATAATCCCTCTAAAATAGATTAATTCTTAAATTTAGATTTGCACCAAAGTAGAATACTTTTCTTTTTTTTATTCCAAATTCTAAATGTTCATGTTTAACACTGACTTCATATTTTTTATTTATATTCCAAATCATAATATGTATATATTTTACTTTGAAATTTGCAATCCAATTGCTAGTTTTATTAAACATTTAGTTTCTCTCTTGGGTGGTATCCATATTTGACATGGATTCTTCTCATAATATTTTTACTAGTTATTTCCAATATATTATTTCAAATTTTAGCAATTTGTGGACTTTACTACGGAATGTGCATCGAAATAAGATATATTTGAATTTAATTTTGTTTAGTTTCCAAATCAAACCTATTCTTGGATGTCATTCTGGACTCTTATCTTGTGTTAACATTTCTAATCCTAATTTTGGATATTTATAGCCTATATTTTTTGTATGGAATCTTGATGATACATATTTGGCATCGTCAATTCTTTACATTTTTACTATAATTTTAGTTTAGAATAATAGTTATTTAGGAATTTTATTTTGGAATATAAATAAAAATCAAACTTCTTCTTTTTTAGGTTTTTACTCTAAATTTCTATAATCGGGTATTGTGTTTTACATGGAATCTTCCTCTTATGATTTGTTTTAATCTAAATTCTAGATATTTCTAAATTATATTTCCATATGGACTATTTGGTTTAATCTATAGAATTATTTTCTGAACTAGAACTTGCTTAAAAGCTTGAAGGTGGAATAAACTCGGTTCGAGCCTGGGCAGAACTTCACTCGAGTTTGGCTCGTTGACAGCTCTGGTCAATGGTTACTCTACAAGTTGGTTGGTAGAGTGACCCTCAAAGAGCTCCCGGCGACTACCTTTACCTCACATATATATTTTTTTATCACGAAGTACTTGGCTGTTATTTTCATTATGGAAAGTGCCTAAGATTCCCTGCGCCCCTGCTTCAAATTTGACCTTCTTTTGTCCTCCCTTTCTTCCTCATAAGAACAGAACATACTCCTTTATGTGATACACGATCGATTGCATTGTATCATATCAATATATCATCAATGTGTTAGCTAACCAACCATGCATGCCAGCCATGGATATGGATATACAGCTGCCTGCAGAACTCTGATCCTGAAGAAGAAGAGACCGAATGATGGACACGCTGCCAACCCTGTTCTTTGGATTATACAGTGCAAGTTCAGAGTAAAAACCACTAGTAAAAAAAACAAGAGTTGCTGCAGGTGAAATGAAACGTCTTGTCGATCGGCAAAGGAGTTTGCTTTTTGCGCCTGTCTTTTACTCGAGAGATCGGCCTCGATCGCCGGTCAGGAACTGGAACAGGGTTTCGAAGAGGATTTGCTTTGCAGTCGCGTGACACATGAATGCATTGAGTACAGTAAATACAATGAGATCTGATCGAATGCTTGCTTTAGCTTCTTCAGTTCAGTTCAGGCCCAGCTAGTAGCCTCCTCGCTCTTTCTTGTGGATTATCTCTCTTTTCACAAGTTTCAAAGAGTCTTTGCTGCATCTTCTCGCTACTGTTTGAGTCGCCGGTCGATCGATTCAGAGTTCAGAAGGCCCCAGTGGTCGAATGATATCTAGGGTTGGATGACTGATAGTGTCTGAACCTGACAATTTCTTCAGGAACATTTCTACCTAGGGACTGGATGTTTCAGACATTGTACAAGATCAGTGCACGCAAGTGCAGAAACAGAGCAATTGCGTGTGACAGAGAATTCTGTTGTTCAGAAGAGGACGGTGAAATGTGAGGAGTTTTCTCAGTTCTTTATTAGTTTAACAATTTGATGAATGTTGCTTAAAACTCTATACAAACAAGAAGCTTAAATTAAGGTTCGGTGTTTTCTCAGAAATTTTTCATAGAATGTGCACATTTGGTCAAGAAAGATCCAGACATGAAAACCCACTTTCCATGATTGAGCACAGCACATCCATCAAAACCTCTTACAGATAAATGATCCAACATGCAACAAGAAGACACAATCATCACTCCCCTTGAACAACGCCGCCTCACAACACATGAAGGAATTAATGCACACCCCCCCCTTTAATGATCATCATCCACACTCCATAATCCTCCTGTAAAGCCACTAATAGCTGGCTAAATTGAGATCATGGCATGCATGCAGATGCAGAATTAGTAGTACTACCTGGTTAAGTGGGTAGGCAGGCAGCAATTAGAATGTCTTTGTGGGGCTAAGCAAGGGGAAAAGCCTCGCTAGCTGGTCCCTTTGGTGGCAAACATATGCATGGCATCTTCAATTCTAGGCTTACATTGATAGGGTAGGCATGTCTATATGCATGCTGATGCAATTCTTGATTAGGTGAAAAGAGTAGTGAAGTTAACCTGAAAGGAGAGGATGAGGAAAGAGGAGCATCTACCGGACAAACTTCTCCTTTTTCCACCAAAAAAAACAATGCAATCCACATCTAGTTTGCAACTATGCTGGTCCTCAAAAATGGGCTGGACACGTGGAATTACATGGTATCCCTCTGTTTTATATTATAAATCGTTTGACTTTTTTCCTAGTTAAATTTTTTTTAAGTTTGATCAAGTTTATAAAAAATTATAGCAGTATTTTTAACCCAAAACAAATATATTATCAAAATATATTCAATGTTAAATTTAATGAAACTAATTTTATATTTTAGATGTTGATAAATTTTTCAATAAACTTAGTTAAATTGAACAAAGTTTGATTAGGAAAAAAAGTCAAATGTTTTATAATATGAAACGGAGGGAATAGTTCATATTGAGATGGTTTATAATGGTCTCTATTGGTAGCAGAATCAATATAGACCATTCATATTTTCTTATCCAATAGAACAGATCTATTTTTTCCAATGTGAAGGTACTTATTCATATTTTGTCATGTCATGACTCCTGAGATTTGGCACAGGCTTCAGAGACTACATGAACTTAATTTTTTGATTTTAAGATCCCATGAGTCTTGGAAGAAAAATGTTCATTTTCGTTTTGTAACAGAGAAAGATCTCAACGTATCTCATTTTCGTTTACTTTATCTCCATAAGGGAAGTGACCAAGTGTAGGGTTCGAGGTGGTCAAGATATCTACTTCAGCTCTTTAGTCTTTTCCGATTAATAAAATTCTGTTATTTGCTATATGAGGTTTCCACCAAATGGACTTATGGTATTCAGTCTCTTTATGCATGTTATGTGATCAATTTTGTAGGAGTTCATCGAATCTATGTAACTGATATGTGGAAATCGACTGTGCATACTCAAATTCATGTTTTCTTGACTGCTTTCTAATGTCATTATATACTTTACTGCCAATTTTCTTTTCATAATCTTTTATAACTACTTGTATTGTATTCCCTCCGTCCAAAAATATAGGGATTTCTAAAGTTTTTCACGGTGATTGATTGATTGAAATAAGAAAGTAGATAAAGAAATTGCTATATTCTACGATAAATATGCAACGCTAAAAATTTCTATATTTTGGATGTAAAATCATAAAAGGGGTATCCACTCAATGGACCAGAATCCATCTTATGGTGGTCAACGAACCTATCGATATGTAATTACTAAACTGCTCAAATTGCTTCTGCAGTCTGTGTTTTTTTTGTCTTTTTTTTCCTAACTAATGAAAATGAGGAACCGGAGTGCATACCGTCTGGTTCTAAAGAAAGCAAAGTGACTGCAGCCAATGGAGACAAATAAGGTCGTAATATCTAAGGAAAAAGAAAAGCATAACTCATGTATTGCTAAAATTTACTTAGACCATGGAGCAAGCAGCTTCCTCATTGATCACGTACGCGGTACACGAAATGAATGTGGTAAGCCACGAATTTGACGAGGCACAGCAATTAATAGAAAAACAAATATGCTTACCTCATAATCTTTTCGACACACGTTGGGAGCTCTGGCCAACCATACATATCAGAGTTTAAAAGCATCACACATTTCATCTCAGAGATGTACATAATTTAGTAACCCAATAACATTCCACCTTGATTGAGAGGGCACCAAACCTTCCATGTAGCTATGGAAAGAAAAAAGGATCATAGTTCATACCTGTTTGGAACGAGAGAATTTGTCTCGATTCCGATATAAAATGAACTGGTTTCTGCCAAATTACTGCAGAAAGAAAAAAAAAACATCAAATTCCTGTGTTACCAGTTAATGTTACCAGTTAACTGAATCATCTCCACACTCAAATGCTCAATGCATGCTGGTTGAAACTTGAAAACAAACCTGTTTCAAAGAGAACCAGTGTAGACTAAAGATCACACCGTTGACAATTTCACTGTTACAGCATCCTACAAGATCAATATTGCAAGCAATTCTCCCAGCATTAGACCAAAACATTAAACATTAAACGACACATGAGAACGACCTGGTGAATTACTTCAGCATTTTTCACTTCAATTGGAGCCTGTCCACAAAATTGCACCCACCGGTACACAAGATAGCGACATTTTGCTACACCGTTCCTCAGACAAAACCAATATTCAACCTGAGTACTTAACTCATCCCTTAAATTTCTGACGACGAAAAGTTGTTTAACTTTAATTAGGTATAACCTAAATGAGGTGAAGCAAAAAAAGAAAGATGGCAGGTTCAACTTCCTAAGTAATTCTGTTTGATCAGGAAAAAAGAAAAAGTGATTCAGTTCCCCTGCTGCTCATCGTCGCTAAGCATCTCCGCAGCAGCGAGTATCATGTCCACGACTTCATATCTCATACCTTGCAGCCCAGGATCATCCTTCCTATGGAGTTTCAGCATCCTTTTCTCATGCCGCGTCATCCCCTCCTTTGCTCTCTCTATCGCGCACGATGAGCAGTACCATTTCCCCTTGGGTATTGAAGTTCGACGGGGTGTTATGCAGTAGAGATGATAAGCTTCATCACAGCCGTCACACAGAATGGTCAGGTCATCATCTCTGTCAGAATGGCAAACTCGGCAAAGGCACGATGGGCAGTACCAGCAGGGCTTGTCCAGCTGCTCGTCACTAGCGATCTGCGTAGCCTTCAGGCAAGAAATGTGGTAGTACTTGTACAGACAATGGGTGTGACCACATATCAAGAATCTCTTGTCCTTCTCCTCGGGATTTCCACACATCTTGCATAAGCCCCTGACATCAATATCTGACAATTCCACATCGTCAACAGGCTCTACACTGGGAATCACAATTGCTCTGGAGTTATCAGCAGGTGCCCTTTCACTGGCAGTTTCCTCACACCTTGGAGGCCTGCAAAACTCAAGGTCCTTGCATGCGACGCAATGTCCGTGCAAACAATTTGGTTCATAATGGACCAAGGCCATGTCACCTTCAGCTGATTTGTTACAGATAGTGCTGCAGGTTTTACAACACCAGCTTCCAGTTGAAGTGGATGACACAGGAGGTTCAATGCATGAGACGTGGAATGCTAGCATGCATCTCTTGCATGTGAGGATGCTATCAATTTTTGCTACCTTGCCACATTCATTGCAGTTAGTACCGTTCGGTTCATCGCAAACATCCATGGGATCTGGTTGATCCAACTGGTTGAAGCCTTGAGAGGTTGAAAGTACCAATGCATTTGACTTGACCATGTTCATGGGTTCCAAATTGGTCGCCGCAGCTCCCTATATGTTGGTACAATAATATTGAGCAAAAGGCAGGCAAGGCATGACATAAACAGAAAAGGCAAAGAATAGCCTAGCAACAGAACACTCACCTTCAGATTCTCTTCACTATCATCTGATCCATTCTCTCTTTCAACCTAAAGAATGTAATACCAGATTGTGGTGTCAAGAATAATGTCAGAAATGAACCATTTACAGAGAGTATGAATCCAAAATTCAATACAATTCTAGTACTAATTAAAACATAAAAAACTGTAGGAGATTTCAGAAGGGGAAAAAAAACATAGAACATGAGAGCTATAAAAGATCTAGCCATAAAGCACTTGCCTGGTTTGTATAGGACGTTTCTGTGAGGCTTGAAAGACTATTTGCTAGGTCAATGATATCTTGACCAGCCACTTTAAGATCTTCCCATAACTGCAACCATATCAAAACTATTATTCACCATTTACCACTATGACAATGTTTAGAAAATTAACGAAATCATGAAATGACATGCAGCTCTCCTGCGTTGTTTGAAAGGGAAAAAAAAAGAAAATGTTTAGAAAACAGATGCCTCACATGATAAAATACAAACTCAGTTTTGGTAAAAAAAATCTGTTAAACACGACTGAAATAAAAGGCGTCATATATCTGAGGTACAAACATACATCAAACAAAACTGGAGTATATTCTAAAGTAGTGGGGTTCTTACCAGTTTCAAATCATGTTTGAATAATAATGGTGCGTGGCCATAATCTCCATTTTTCATCCTTGAGTCAATCATGCTAAAATTAAAATACTTAGTCCTTTCCTCATCTTGATGGACAGTTCTGCCAAGCACATTGCACAATAAGGCAAAATTCTCTGACTTTAAAACATCCACAAGAACACTCTGACACTTAGCAATATTCCCATCACTTGACACTTTTCTGTTGGAATCCATTTCCACTTTCTCCCCAACCTGATAGGATAAAGAAAAATATTTTGAAGTCTGACAACACAATGCAGTATCCTCTAAATAGATTATTACAGTTGTCGATTTGCAGTGCTTCCATGATTCAAAGAACTACAGAAGAGAATTGCATGAAGAATGGGGTTCATACCTAATGTTCCATGAAACAAACATGCAATCAAGGATTCCCACTAGTCAATACATAGTTTGCAGAAAAGAAATACTGTGGGTTACCAATGGCATATTTGGTTATATGACTAGCCTTACTTAGCTTTTCTAGTGGGCAAGGAAAAACCTTGCTGGAGAGGAGAGTTAGCTTTTCTAGTGGGCAAGGAAAAACCTTGCTGGAGAGGAGAGCCAAATTGGCATTCCCTGAAAGGAAACCTTGTTGACCTTACCTAAAACCAAAGCAAGGGAACAAAAGAACCACCAACCTTACTTCGAAAGAATGGGTAAGGAAGCCAAACATGCCATAAATACTACTAGAACACTAGAGGGAGAACCACTTCTTGGTGGGTGGTAGAGATGGGGTGGTGTGGGTGCATGGTAGTGCGTCTGAATATGCATCTTCCTTGTAAATTGTAATCGCAAAAGCACGAATTTTAGAGTATAACAGAATACTTACAGTTCCAAATTCAGCAGAACCGTAAAGAAGGACATCACGGATGCAACTCTGAATGCCAGGACCCTCTAGTGCACCTGGCAAATGCATCAGTCCATCTAAAACATATCGCCAGTGACTCCAACAGTCATTTCTTTCAGTTTGCTTCTCAGATTTGTTTTTGCCACTATATAATCCATTTTCTTGAAGTCCCTGTACAATTGGATTTTTTTATGAAAAAAGAGTTTATTTCAAAGAAAATATTGCAAAAGAGAGGCATCAATGTAACTCCTTTTTGTGTGTTTTAGTGACAAGATAAGGCAGTTAAATCAGTATCAGACTGAGTTTACCAGGATATGCAGTGTTAATTCTCGCGTGATTTTGTACAAGCAAAATGTACAGGTAAAACTGATAAAAAGTTCAAGTACTAAAAAACTCTGCTACACCCAAGAAGATGCTATAATTTGAAATTTGTACAAACATTTACATGAATCCTAGTCTAAGTCTGAATACAGTGCAAAGTTCTTCATCAGAAGAATCGAAGCATACAAATTTCTACAGAACTGCATGTAATTCATTAATTTGTTATGTAGTAATTGCTCAGTACCTAGTTCTGACAAAATGCATGACAAGAATAACAACAAGGACAGACCTGAGGATTGTTGCTGTTCTGTGGTGGATGAGTGGTATTGCACACTGTGTTCAATGTGTTTGATTGTCTTTCAGCTTGATTAAAATCTTCAGAAGAACCTTTTTCCTGCATTACCTCAGTGAAATTCTCTTGATCAAACTGTAAACTCTCAGAAGAGCATGGCATGTTGCAACTGTCAATAACATCAAGATCCAATCCTCCTGCTTTCTGTTTCTCTCTTGATATCATTTTATCCCGAATAGTTTTAGCAGCATCTTCTGGAATGTTTTGGCATTGAGGACGATTCTGCCAACCAACAAGATGCCACTTCAATCTAGTTATACCATGATAACCCTCTAAACTGCACCACTTGCACTTCCAATGGCCCTTTTCTCTGTCATGAATAAGTGAATGTTCCCATGCATTGTCCCTCAATCTTGTTGGGTAATTGGAAAGTACCTACAATTTCATACAGTGCACCTCTAAGTATGAATTTAAATTGCAGCATGCATGTTGAAAGCAAAATGATGCCATGGGTAACATCCAATAAGCACTGCAAACAGAATGCAATGCTCATTTGATGAAATAATTATGTTACAAATAATGAATATAAAAGTAATCAAAGATAATATTTTATTGAAGAGAGCAAACTAATAAACGAACAGAAACTTGGACATGAAACACATTGAATAAGCTTGTAGTTTTAGCTTAAAAAGAAGTTGCATGTCCCAATTTATCGAGGAAGTCAGATGTGACTCTTAAGGAATCCTGTTTCCAAACTGAACAGAAATGGAGGATTTTTCTTGATATAGCGTATTTACCATAAGTAGTAAAGACTAAAGAAAAGCGCTATGCAAAGTATTGAATGGATGGGCATATTTCCCCAAGGGGAAAGAAGAAGTAAATGGACTGTAATGGATAATTGAATGTTATCAATTGCTACCTTCTAGTTCTGCTATTCAAATAAGAGGATACTGTAGGAGAGTAAATTGCATTCCACAAACAGAACATTGTGGAATTTATGTGGGAGCACCAAAAGGAAAGATTCGATTTGCATACGTAAACTCTGAAGATAAGATCAAATGTTTATTTTATACTTTAGTTTGTGACAGAACTAAATGACAAAAGTAGCGCATCACACTATGACACTAGTAAACTTTAGTGAAACAGACTATAATGAAAATACGAATCTGCAAAACTTACTAAGTTAGCTGAACAAGGCTAAACATTAATGGTACTAGATTAATGCATGTGCCGAAACAGGTATTCAAATGAACTATATATGTGTGTGTATATATATATATATATAAAGAACAATAAATATTTTTTCGGTAATTCTTTGCCAATGGAAATTCAAAAATGAATTGTGCTCCTGATTTTGCTAAATGCCATGGCCTGGGGTTAAATGCTTAGGAAAGCAGGTGTTGTCTTGTTGGCTTTCAGTAAAACCGTATCTCTTCTGGACTGGAGATAGCTAAGAGCCTAAGACAGAAATCTGATTGCTTATATTCCGATCATATAAAGGAGATGCCTACTATGAGTTGTAATACCCTATGGCCCAAAATTCACTCATGCCCAGCCTCCATATGGGGGCAGGGGCCAGTGGGCCACATGCGTTGTACTCTTAGTTTTTTTTTTCGCGAACATGCAGGAAACCCTGCACATCTTTTCATTAAGAAGAAGAAAAGTAATTACAAGAAAACAAAAAAAACAACAAAAGTGCCAAAAGGCAAAATCTCAAGCACCTAAGCTACCAACAACCAATCTACCAAGACCCTTTGCCCCTACGACACACCAAAAGGCACCCTCATTTGTAATTGACTGGACAACTAGGTTCACATTAGGAGAGACACCATTGAAGACACAATCATTGCGATGTTTCCAAATCTCCCAAGCTACAAGGATTACCAAAGAATTAAACCCTTTTCTTAAATCCTTGTCAATCAGCACTCTTAGTGAAATGATACACAGCTCTCCTGCATATTCAAAAAGAAAAAAAACAGCACTATTAGGTTTTCGTTGTCACTTCACCCAAATGGGTTAATCGGGAAGTGCTACATTTTGGACCAACATTGATTATATGCTAGCGTAACTCGATGTATACCGGCAATGTGGTTGGTATTATGGGATGCGATTTGGGTGCTACAGTAAATTAAAGATAATGGGCAAACCATGTATGTCGTATTAATACTGTTGTATCAGAACAAAAATCATATGCAAATGCTACTCAGACAACACACTAGGTGGGGTCTCTTGCGTATTCGAGAAAAAAAATAAACTGGGTAGAGCTCCTAAAGTCCTTGTATTATTCATTAGTAAAATTGTCACCAATAGTACCCAGCTGTCATTGCCCTTTGTTTCTTAAAGTATAAGACTTGTGATTATGTATTTCCCTTATTGGTCTAATAAATATCAGGACAATTTATACACCAAATCTCCAAAGGACAAGTGTTTTCCATTTGTTCTGCAGTGCACCCAACAAATGTGGACATTATCGGTGAAAATTAACTGATGTCACCACAAACCAACAAAATCCAAGGTCTAAACCATCTGGAGTAGAAGTAAATAAAAACACTTATTTCACCCGGTTTTCCAGTTTATATTGCCAAACTATCTCTACTTTGGCTTATCAATTATGCTACTTTGGGACTACTAAATTTTGGAGAGACTCATGATCGATTTTAATTAGGATCAATTCTTTGTTGTGGATTGTACTCTTATACATTTTTTGTATTCTAGTACACTGGAAATACTGATCATTCTAAAGTTAGGTATAATTATTTATTTATTTTGAGGGAGGGGGTTCTATTGTAATATTTCAGCAGCAAAATCAATCAGTGAAGGATAGGGCTGAGCGCCCTCTGGTCGAGCAGGCTCGTCCTGAATGGCCGGGGGCTCTACTCGGCGTGGAATCTTTTAGTTCTTATAGTGCTTGATTTCCCTAATACACACTAAGCCACCTTTATATTACAGGTGTTGAAGGATAAAATTAGAATTACTAAATGAACTAGGAAACTATGTCAAGGACACAATATGAAATAGATAGTAAAGATTGAATTCTTCAAGGTGCTGCTGCCATGCGTGTGCGCCTTTGATACTTACGCCCATAACGCCAGTCCATAACACATTGATTTTCCTTAACCGAAGTTACCTAAAAAATGGAGAGCGAAAATAGAAAAACATGGCACACACTGTGCCTTTCACAGGATTACAACCTCGTTGTGTTGATCATATTAGCCTAGGTTGGCCAGATTTGCAAATAGCAATTACAGTTATTTGTGTATGATTAATGCAGTCAAGGAATTTTATCTATGGCAGAAAGGTTCACAACATGAAGCCACAAACTGAATGCTTACACCTACCATTCTTTTGCATCTGTAACTAACAGATGATGTTCAGGAGAAATGGCCCTTTGACACATTTCAAATTCAACCAATGTTACCTTAACGAATACAGACATTTCTTGACAAAATAAACTGATGACAATGACATGACAGGAAAATAGAAAGGACAGAACAGGAAGAATAGGATTAAAAAGGATACCCCACTGCAATCATTATTAGTTGATGGTAGAGGAGGATTCTCTGATACCAGATTGCAGTTCTGCTGTTGCTCACTCGATTGCCCAAGAATATGTGGCCTTGAACGAGCTTGTTGCCCAGTCTTTTTCATGTTGAGCCTTCTCTTTAAATGAATATGATGACGTGCCTTTGCAAAAACTTCTTTTGGAACACTTGGGCACTTAGGATGTCGAAACACAGCAGCAAGATGAAAATGGAGCCTAGACGTTTTGCCATACCCATCCAATCCACAATATCTACACCTCCAATGCCTTGCAGTTTCGTCAACAATAACTATATGCTTCCTTATGTTAAACCTAGTTTTTTTAGGGTGTTTCAAGACCTACAAATAAGGGTAGAAGGTCAGAGCACAGCATAATTTTTAGCATAACAGAAATATAGCTTACACATGTTACTTAACAAAAACTAGAAAAAGGTAGTACCTCCCTCCAGAAATATAATAAAGCATATTAGTTTTGTTAGTTGATATGGAGCTTATTTCATATTACAGTGCAAAATAAGTGTGCTGTTCCCTCTATACACCAAATAAATATATGCTTGAATGCATTTGACTTAGCTCTTATAGATAACAATATATGGGGTAATCTATAGTTATTTTTAATGCCTATTTGATTTATGGGAAAGACAAATTATGCCTTAGAATTTTGGACAGAAGTACATGCTGTCATGGTAGAAAAAACGTACTGGAGAATACCCCTCTTTTCCTGTAAATATTTTTGTCTATGACTGGCGTATTATCTTTTTGCATTTTCAATTGTGGAGTATATCTTACAGTATACAACTTATGATGACACACTAATTTTATCTTGTGCAAGAATCTAGAGAAGCCAATAACAATTCCACTCATTATGAAGGTTCCACAAGTATTAGTCCTACTTTTCACAGAACCTGTGAGGTAAAAAATAAC
The DNA here is from genome assembly GCA_008326285.1 of Oryza officinalis. Taxonomy (NCBI): domain Eukaryota; kingdom Viridiplantae; phylum Streptophyta; class Magnoliopsida; order Poales; family Poaceae; genus Oryza; species Oryza officinalis. The sequence continues at coordinate 34,312,837 of BDMV01000001.1, read as the reverse complement.
CGATAAATCGATTGTCAATAGCACAAACAGAACTGATACCTTTCCACAAGATTATGATATTTTTGTCAGGTTGAAGAAGGGAATTTACCTCTTTGTGTTCCGCATTATCAATTTTATTGTCCATAGTCTGCTGCTTATTATTGTCAAGTACTTGGCACCTTCCATGTTCCAAGGTGCAGTGCTCCTCAGGTTGATCACAGCTTTTCATCAACTGTTCACCATGGTTAAGAAGTTGGTCACTATGTTCTGCACCCTGTTGGTTGCTTCCAGCTGCCTCCTTTTCAAACTAAGTAAACCAAAATATGCAAGTAAGTTCCAATGCTAGAAACATTTGTCCAAAGAAGTGAAACAGCTATGGTACATTCTGAAGAAAGTGGGTGTGTCTGGTTTTATCCCCTTCTCGGTGTTTAACTTGCATGAAATTTCAAGTGTAGGTCTCCAGAAGTTATCAGAAAATTGGCTAGATGTAATGAGGGTCATTTTTCTATGGCCCTGAAGCAAGATAAAGTAATTACAGCTGTATGGGATCCACAAAAAGATGTCTTAACAACAATTTTAACTGTTTTGGCTCTATTTATCCTGCTTGTCAAATTCCATATCTTTCAATTGCGTCAATAACGAGTATTTCCACTCAAATCAGTATTAACATAGGAAATGGTGGGTGCCCTAACAGAATATGAAGCCAGGGGCAACCCTCTCTGACTTGAGATGGATGTTTGCATTATGAGTGGATGCTTCAATACTGAGCAAGGTGTGATTATCAGTGAAGAACTGATAGTCACTGCCTTGGGCTGTGATGAATCTGAAATAAATTTACTGTATTCTAAAGTGACATACTCAATGAGGGAGGGGACACCCTAAAGAAAAGGATATGGGATGAATAAGACCACAATACCTCATTAATGGTGAACTTCTCTGATGTTTGTATATGCATAGCATTTCCTGAAGATTGTTGATCATCTCTCAGTGGTGGAGTACCTTCCACTTCTATTTCTGAGAGATTAACTGCATCCTCGTCAAATTTGACATTAAAAGGAGATTTTGCAGTGCTATTAAAAAGATGGCGTGCTGCCCTTTTCTCTTCAATAAAGTTCAACACTTTTTTTGATATTTCCTTAGGAATATTTGGGCAACTACTATCAGTAAGATGAGCCTTCAATGTAGTTACACCACCACTTCGACATAAAGAACACCACTTGCACTTCCATCGTCTTTTATTTCCATCAAGATCCACTGCATGCTCCCACCCAATATCTCTTATCCCTCGTAACAACATGGTAGCCTGCAAATCAATGTAAACTTTGAATCAATACAATATAATTGCTAGTTTATTACTGCTCAGAATAAACCAAAAAAAATGTAGGATATAAATATTTAGTGAACAATTACAGTTCTAGGGCACAAGTTACATGTGAAAGGTTTATAGTTAGCAGTTAATGACATGTGATTTTGCTAGTCTTTAAGGATAAGTTAACAATTCACAAAGTCAAAAGATATGAACTCATACTTTAGTGACTATGTTGTTTTCACAAATGATGGCTTCGTAGTCTCTATGAAATTATTTTTCTAAGTTCACTTTTCAGGGATCAAATATCTTTGCTATGACAGCTGCATAAGTACTAGATTTTGCTGAATTAACTACATGAGTTAGTAGGTACTGAAGCATATAAATTTCAAGTCCGCAGGTGTATGATTGCTTGCACTAATCAAACAGATGACAACTAAAATACTCCAGATGAATTTTTTTTGTTAGGATTAAGATGACAATCAAAACATCATGAACCCCTTTTGTTCAACCTTTAACTTAAATTTGCTAAGCAATAAGCACAACAGTAGAGATCACACTGAGTAGAAAATGAAACAGAGAGAAACAAGTACACTTAGCATACCTTGGGATAAGTAAGATCCTGATTATCATGGTTCGTTTGGTTAGTAACTTCTTCAAGAACAGTTTCTACTCCAGTCAGCACCTCTGAATCAACGGGTAAAGGATCTTTGCCAGACTTGATATCATCAGAGGTGCTTTTAGCCGTCACACAGTTATCACCATTTTGTGCTGCTCGCTTCTTTCGCCTTTCTCTTTTCTTCCGCAAATGCTCCCTTATTTTTTCAGAGACGTCAGCTGGAACTTTCGGGCACATTTTGACATCCAGATCACCAGCAAGATGCCGCTTAAGTCTAGAGACACCACCACCATATCTAGTCAGGTGACAATACATGCACTTCCAGTGCTGTCTGTTCTCGTCGATCATTATGCCATGCTTCCATCCAATGTCCCTACTTTTCCAAAAAGTTTCAGTCACCTGCAAAATCAAAAAAATTAAACAGTGGTACGGCAGTGATGATATTAACTTATTCTGCACTATAAACACAAATTTCAGTGTATCAGCCAAGCCATTATAATTTAATGTCCTGAAATAGAATGTATAGCTCAAGGGAAACAGCAATTGGTAAAGAAACAAGTTACGAAAATTTTACAGTTGACGACGTAAAGGTATACTTCCAATAAAGTTTTGTTTTAGAAAATGTTCTACCCAACATTATTTTGCTGGAAACCTGATTGGCAAACTACCACTCAAGATTTTAACATGACAGAATCAATTTACCACTCATATTTCAACATTAACAAAGTATTCGCAAGTTGTAACATTATTATGCTCAAATTCTAGGTGAGTTTACGACATACAGTAACTAAAAAATAAAAAATTGCATGCCGTTATATTATAGTTCAAAGGTGTGTGGAAGGTTCACGTGAGACTTTTGCCTCTTGACTCAGAACCTCTTTTCCATTTGTGATGCTAATGAAGAGAGTGAAATTGAAACTAGATAGAGTTACCCATAAATGTTGCTAGGAGGAATTTCAACATGTCCACAAAGTCATTTAAAATCAAACATTAAAACTCAACAGAGCAGAAAACTAGGAAGCAATATAGTTATTCCAAAAATGCAGATTGAAAACTAAGAAATACCAAATATCTTACTGGAATAAGATATTGAGTATTTTCAGGTTTCCTTCCTTTGAATATTGCTACATGTTAGAAGAAAAGCATTATCCATAAGAGATGAAACTTTGGGAGCAGCTAGGTCTAGAGGGAAGCTGTGAGCACTATATTTGCACATTACCTCCAAACCAAGATTAGCAGGGTTGTAAAAAACAAATACATCAAGTGAGAAAATCCATGAACGCTCTACTGCGCCCTTTTCACTTGTTACAGAAAACCCATTCGAAGAACAAAGCAAGAACGATTGCGAGAAGGGAAAATATCAAATATAGTGCACTAGAACACCAAGTTATGAACCTGAATCCATTAGTATGGAACATTCTTTTCTAAGTAAAAACTCCTAGTATCTGAAAGAACGAAATGGTACTTCAAGTCTCTATGACAAAAACTAAAACCCTCAACAGAAGAGAAGATTGGAAAGCAATATAGCTCTTCAATAAAAATAGGGTGATTCACAAAATCAAATAAGTGAATTGTCTAAAAAAAACTTAAGTCTTACAGGAGTTGACAGTTGTGGGATTCACAAATGCATTGTAGAAGATGAAACCCATAAAACTTATGGATGAGAAAAAACATATACAGTTTGGTAAACAGGACCAAGTAGTCCAAAACATAAGCATTCCATGTTTGCACCACAGTATGCCTTTTCTTAACGAAAGACAGAGGATGTGCCCTCCAAAATATTATGTTCTATTTAATTTAATAAATATCAATTAGAATATCAAAAGTGAACATAAATTCACACAGGAGAATTATGTACATTCCTTTCTAGAATGAACAGACATGAATGACTATAAAATGCTAATGGCAGAACATATCTATATTTATTCACTTGTTTCATCACATAATTTGAATACAACATACCGACAACTAAGTAATGAGTTCTTTCTCTACACACTCATAATAAATCTTTGCCATTTCGAAGTATTTTCCAGAATGCAAAATAAAAACATTACTGCATTTTTTTTGTCATGCAAGTATAAAGATCCTATTCTCCTAGCCACATATCACCAGGTGCAGAATTAAGCTATTCCAAGCATCTAACAATCCCATACTACCATTCCATTCTATTATACAAAAAAACAGAGATTTTAGCAAGTCCACAAGCTACAAAACACTAGCATCTAGCACATCACACCACATTGCAACAGCGGACTCTTTTCAATGAAACAGTTTTAGATTAACTTTTCAACACAATTCTCGGATTCATTTTTCAAGCAACAAACAGACACTTCAAGAGTTCTTCCCCAAGGATTATACCTGCTGTGCTGGCACATCTGCAGTCTTGGCCTCTGGCTCTGGCTCTGGCTCTGGCTCTAGCTGTTGCTGTGGTTCCGGCTCTGACTGCAGCTGCGCCTGTGGCTGCTGTTGTGGTTCCGGCCGTGGCTGCGATTCTGGCCCTGGCTGCCGGCGCCTCTTGTAGGTTCGGAAAGCTTCCTGGGGCGAGGAATCCCTGAAATGCACCTTCGCATTCCCTTTATCCTTGTCAACACCATCCATCTTCCACAGCCAGGGTTTCGGCCAAGAAACCTGCAGAAAAGCAACAACCAAAAAAAATCCTCAGAACAAATCATCCAAAGCAAAGCAGAGAAACACGAAAATACTCCTTCAATTCCCCATCCAAGAATCCTAACTGGACAGATCAGGGGCGGGCACAGGATTTTGAACTTGTGTGTTTGAAATGGGAAGGGGTAAAAAAAATTTTCCTACACCTAAAAGCCTAATAATTGGCTTGTATAATATCACACACTAGTAATTATGTAATATATAGCATATATAAAATAAAATTAAGCATAAATTCATTCATATATTGATAAAATTATATAATATATAGCATATATAACACATATAGAAGTACTAATTGGTCAACATATCAAAGTGCCACATGAAACACATGAAGGATAGAAAATGATAAAATGATAAGAAATCTTACAATTTAGAGATTAACTTTTCGATGCTTGATGTTTTGAAAATGAGTGATGATGTCCCCATCCTAAATTTGCAAGAAGAATTCCCTTTCAATGAATGTAGCTAAACAATCATTCAAATATTGTTGTCCCATCTTGCTTCTCAGCTTGTTCTGAAAATTAAAAAAATATGGTATTATGGTACTAACTACTAACTTCATTGAGTTCTTATGAACAAATGTTACAAATCCAACCAAGTAATCAGTACATACTTCATACTAGTTCATAAGCAGAAGTGTAGAAAGAAAAAAAATGAAATCACAAATCAGTGAAGTAACTAACCTCCCAGGGAAGGAAATCCCACCGCCTTGGTGCCTCCGTGCCGGCTGCGCCCTGTCGCCTGGCTGCCTGGTGCCTGCGCCCGCGCCGGCAGCAGCCCGCAGCTAGGGTTAGGGGGATTGGGGGATTGGTGTGGAGCCTGGAGAGGGAGAGCTCGTGCCTGAGGGGAGGGAGAGCTGGAGAGGGTCCGAGTCCTACCCAAGATTGCCCCGGCGCCCGATTCCGCGAGTAATGGCGGATGGACTCGGAATTCTAGCACAAGTAGATGGCGAGGTTGGGATGCGAAACGAAAACTGCAGGAGAGAGAGGGGAGGAGAAGAGAGGAGACTAGGAGAGGCTCTGTATGGGATACAGAAGGGAGGAGAGGGGAAGGAGTCTGACAAAAATCCGGCACTTCTTTGGTGTGTGAGTTTACTAGCTCTCTCTACTGCTGCTGCTTCTCCCTTGCCTTTCTCCTGCTTTGCTTTTGAGCCCCAAAAAAAACCAAAAGAGCCCTCTTTTATTTCACCTCTCTACCAAAAAAAAAGCTCTTTCTTTTGAGCTCCAGTTGTTGTGTGTACTCTTGAGATGTTTTTATCTCCCTCTTGAAAAATTTCATTTTTTTTTGTTCATTCACAAGTTTTCTTGAAATTTTTCGATTGTACTGTAGTTTAGGAAGGAACAGGGTAAAAAAAGGCTCTTTTTTTAGGAAGTAACTGAAGATGTTGAATGCTGCAGATAGTGGTGCCAGGTGGTGATGCATTAAGGATTTGTTCTCTAGCAGCAAGGATTTCTGCCTATTTGGTCATGGCTCCTTCCGCAGCATCAATAGCACAAAGAAATGAATGAATTAAATGATGCAGCATTTTTGTCTTGCCATATATCACTATATCTCTAGTGATGTAACCACTACTTCTGACTTTTGGAGGGTACATGGACGAGAAAAGATTAGGAATCCAACCATTCTTTCTTTCTTATTTCCCCCTTGTGTTGGGTTCAGGATTCAGGATTCAGGATTCAGGAATGGTAACTTCTGAACTCTGAAAGGCTGCTAATTTGGGTTCAGAGAACTACTCTGCATTATCTAATCACAAGAGGTTAGGGGATACTTAGTTCCTGTGCTAATTGTTTTCTCTTGTTGAGAAGATTCCCACTGCTATTGTCGGTTCTTGATGCCTCATTCCCATCGATGTTTGTGAATTGTGACACCTGGGCTTGAAATGGCAAGCTGAAAATGCCAATCCTATTTGCTCACCAGAATGCTGTGCTTGCCAATGTACACAAAACAAGCCCAAAGGGATCCCATTGAAGCAAAGCTGTTCAGTGCTTCTTTATGGCTGCCTGCACTAAATCAAACTTCATCTTGACATTTTCTTTGTTCCCTAGAAAAAAAAATGTTCTTTTTCTACACAAGGTTTACACAAACTTCAAATATTATTTATGACCGCCCACATTGAATCAGACTTCAAATATTCTTTTCCCCTTCTGAAAAAGAATAAGAGGGAGAAGAGGGGAAGGAGTCTGACAAAATCCGGCACTTCTTTGGTGTGAGAGTTTACTTGCTCTCTCTACTGCTGCTGCTTCTCCCTTGCCTTTCTCCTGCTTGCTTTTGAGCCCAAAAAAAACAAAAGGGTCCTCTTTTATTAACCCCTCACCTCTCTACCAGAAAAGGCTCCCTCTTTTCAGCTCCAGTTATTGTTTCTAGTCATGAGATGTTCTTATCTCCCTCCTGAAAAATTTCATTTTTTTTTGTATTCACAAGTTTTTCTTTAAATTTTTTTATTGTAGTTTAGGAAGAAGCAGAAGAAAGAAAAAGGTTCTTTTTTTAGGAAGTAACTGAAGGTTTTGAATGTTGCAGATACTGGTACCAGGTGGTGATGCATCCAGTGGTATTAAGGATTTGTTCTTTAGCAAGGATTTCTGCCTATTTGGTCATGGCTCCTTCCACATCATCAATTGCAGAAAGAAAAGAATGACTTAAATGATGAAGCATTTTTGTCTTGCCATATATTAGACTATCAGTAGTGATGTAACCACTACTTCTGACTTCTGGAGGTTACATAGATGAGAGAAAAGATTAGGAATCCAACCTTTCTTTCTTTCTTTTTGTTTTCCCTTGTGTTGGATTCAGGATTCAGGAATGGTAACCTCTGAACTTTGAAAGGCTGCTAATTTTGGTTCAGAGAACCACTGCATTATCTAATCACAAGAGGTTAGGAGTACTTAATTCCTGTGCTAATTGTATTCTCTTATTGTTATGGAGAAGATTCCAACTGCTATTGTTGGTTCTTGGTGCCTCATCCCCATCGATTTTTGTGAATTGTGACACCTGGGCCTGAAACAGCAAGCTGAAGGCCAATCCTTGTTGTTACAGAACTGAATACACAAAACCAGCCCAAAGGGATTGCATTAAAGCAAAGCTGTTCAGTGCCTCTTTATGGCTGCCTACATTAAATCAAACTTCATCTTGACATTTCCTTTGTTCCCTAGAAAAAAAATCTTTTCCACACAAGGTTTACACAAGCTCAAAATATTCTCTATGACTGCCCACATTGAATCAGACTTCAAATATCCTTTCCCCCCTTCAGAAAAAAAAATGATTTACTCATGGTTTCCTTGAAAGTTTATGATATAGTCAACTTCTTTCTTAGGAAGAAACACCCAAAAAAGGTTCTTTTTAGGAAGAAACAGAAAATGGTAAATGTTGTTGCAAGTGCCAGGTGGTGGCTTTAAGAGTTTGTCTCTAGCCAGGATTTCTGCCTATTTGGTCATGTTTCCAGCACATCAAAAACAGAAATAAATCCATGAATATCTATCATCAGTGATGTAATCAGTAGTTCTGACTTCTGGAGGATGTATGCAGCACTTTTCTCTCTTCATGTGTTGGATTCAGGAATGGTAGGTTCTGAAATATGTACCCAAGGCCGTTCTACTTAGATACATTACTTATTTACTTGGATGAAAATGTAACTGATCACCCTTAAACTTGAAATCAAAGTTTTCTGAAGGCAATACACCAATTATCCCTAACAAGTAAATTGGCACCACTAGCCCAGAAGCAAAGCAAACTTCAGTTCTGCAGCTCTTTGTTTTCAGAGCAGAAAAGGGAAAAGTTATTTTATAACGGTGCATTTTTAAACACTACACTAAACAAAGCATATGATTCTTCTATATTTTTCCTAGGGAACAAAGAAACTGCCAAAATGAAAATTTTGATGTAATGTTTGGCAGCCATCAAATTTTAAATTTCCCATCGATGCATGTGGCACCTGGGCCTGAAACATCCAGCTGAAAACGACCCATCCTTACTGATTACGTTGAAACAAAGCTAAAGCTGGTTTCAATGAATGTTTCTGGCCCCAGGTATCACATACATCGATGAGGCTCCAAGAATCAACAACACAAGTGGTAAACTCATATATAAGAAGAAAAAAACTCCTTTGTTCAGAGTTTACCATTTTCTAAGAAAAAACAACTTATCTCCGTAAGAAAAATTTATCATAGGAACTAAGTACTGCTAAACTCCTGATTAGATAATGCAGTAGTTCTCTGCACCGAAGGTCCTTAGGTTTTATTTATCAGTTTGACTCGGTTCAGCCAGACAGCTTAATCTACTGTAGGAGTACAGAGCAGAAACTATCGTTCGTGTTTTAGTTACCATCAGGATTGGAAGACATATTTTTACATGATAGAGATTCTCCACATTATTTAAGCAAATGAAAGATCACAGGGGAAAAAACACTTTCGATCGAATCACAACTGTGAATTTCTATTAAAAAAATACTAATATATTTGCAATATATACTTGTTTTCCTACTCTCTAGGAGTACTTTATACAACAAGAGAAAAAGGGGGAAAAATAACTCTAGATAGGTTCTCATTGGTTGTCCATATTCCCTAATAAGCCAAATGACTTATTAGAGAATAAAAATTAATTTATTGATAAAACTTTTATATATGTGTTCTTAGCGATTTAAAAACCAATGCTGAAAAAAAAATCACGTTGAAAATATTTTAAAATCAACTTCAAAATTAAATTCAAAAATTCAAATTTTGACTTTTGCTTTGGTTTATTAGACCAACCACTGGGGCTCTTACTGAAACAGGAACTAAACTACAGATCGTCGTCCTCGTCGTCGACGTCGCCATCCTCCGGCGGTGCGCCACCACCACCACCGGATCTCCGGTACACCGCCGACATGACGGGTTGCACACATCCTCCATCTCCCTGAGTTTCTCCTCGCCGTCCATGGCGTCCCATCTTGCCGTCGAGCGTGCTCTTGACGTTGTACACGTACGCCTCCAGGTTGTTCAGAGCGTCCACCTGCTCCCTGTGCCGGCGGTCCTCGTCGGCGAACTCCTCCGCCTCCCGCACCATCCGGTCGATCTCCTCCTGGCTCATCTTGCGGTCGTCGCCGGAGATGGTGATCTTCTCCGACCTGCCGGTGGCCTTGTCGGCGGCCTGCACTCTGAGGATGCCGTTGGCGTCCACCTCGAATGTCACCTCGATCTGCGCCGCCCCCCTCGGCGCCGGCGCGATGCCGGCGAGGTCGAACTTGCCGAGCAGCCGGTTGTCCCTCGTCATGCTCCGCTCGCCCTCGAACAACTGGATGGTCCTTGAGCTCCTTGCCGCCGAAGTAGTCCTTGAGCAGCTGCTGCACCTTGGGGATCCTGGTGCTCCCGCCGACGAGGACGATCTCGTCGATGTCACCCTTGCTCAGCCGGGCGTCCTCCATGGCCTTCATCACCGGCACCATCGTCTTCTTGAACAGGTCACCGTGCCAGGGTGAGCGGCTCCGAGATGTCGACGCCGTCGAACAGCGACTCGACCTCGACGCGCACCTGGTGCTGGCTGCTGAGCGCGCGCTTGGCAAGCTCGCACTCGCGGCGGAGCTTGCCCAGCGCGCGCTCGCGTCGCCGGTGATGTCGCGGCCGTGCTTACGCTTGACGAGCTTGACGAAGTGGTCCATGAGGCGCTGATCGAAGTCTCGCCGCCGAGGTGGGTGTAGCCGTTGGTGGCGAGCACCTCGAACACGCCGTTGTCGATGGCGAGGATGCTGACGTCGAACGTGCCGCCGCCGAGGTCGAAGACGAGCACGTTCTTCTCGGCACCCTTCTTGTCGATGCCGTAGGCGATGGCGGCGGCGGTCGGCTCGTTGATGATGCGGTCGACGGTGAGCCGGCGTCCTTGGTGGCCTGCCGCTGCGCGTCGTTGAAGTAGGCCCGCACGGTGACGACGGCGCGGGTGACCTTCTCGCCGAGGTAGGCCTCGGCCGTCTCCTTCATCCGGGTGAGCACCATGGCGCTCACCTCCTCCGGGCTGAACACACGCACGTCGTCGTCCTTCACCTCGACGCGGACGTGCGGCTTGCCGTTCCGGTCGACGACGGCGAACGCAGCAGCTTCATGTCGCGCTGCACCTCGGCGTCGGCGAACTGGCGGCCGATGAGCCGCTTGGCGTCGTAGATGGTCTGCTCAGGGTTCGCCGCCGCCTGGTTCTTGGCCGCCTCGCCGATTCGCCGCTCGCCGCCGTCGGTGAAGGCGATCCACGACGGCGTGATCCGATTATGAGGTGCGCCACGCAATCGGAAACGCGCGGCGGGACGTACACGCCAGCGGCGTGATCTGGGCCGTTGGTTAATCCGATCGGACGGTCAGGGTACAGTGTGCGACGCGTTAACGACGTGGCCGTGCACGCGTAGCGTATCGTGTCGTGCCGGTGCCGAATCGGTGAGTCCGTCTCGGTTTAGACATTTTTTTATTTTTACATTTTTTATTAAAATATTTAAAAAATAATTTTTTAAACTTTTTTTACAAATCTATAGACGTTTCACGTCCTCGCTCTTCCAAAGAACGTTAAGGGATCTAAATGTAAAATTTTTAGTATAGTTTGTAAACTATATGATTTTATTTAAAAATATATCATATAAATGTCTGATGAAATCAAACTTTATATCAAAATTATAGAGCTTGAAGAGATCTATAACAAATTTTCCATTTAAATCGTTTAGACGTCCAAATATTTGTTACAAAATTCAAAACCTATTTTAACAAAATTTCAGATCTACGTTTCAAACGACATCGGATAGAGATAAACTTTATATAAAAGTTATAGATCTTGATGATATCTATAACTGTGTTGTTTATTACCTTTTCATTTAAAATCATTTGAAGTGTAGAATAAGTATAGCAATTAACACTAACGAAAAGGGTTTGAACACTAATAACAATTTTACATTTAGGCCCTTTAACGCTCTCTAGAAGACCGATTTTTTCAAAACACCCTTCTAAAAAACATGAGGCGTCTAGATTTGTAAATTTTTGAAACAAAAAATTATTTTTTAAATGTTTTAATAAAAAATGTAAAAATAAAAAAATTCTCTCGGGTTCATCTTCGTACATGGACCAGCGCGAACCGGACTCTGGACTGTGTATTGGGCTGTAAGCCTGTAATGCTGAAGGCCTTGTTATAGTTGTATGGGCTGGCAAACTGAAAGCCCACCCAGCCTGAACAGGCCAGGCTACCCAGGTAAAAGGACTGAACGGTTCAAAACATTTTAAGCCTGGTTCGTTTAATTCTCAAAGAGAGAAGGACTGAAAAAAATTGAGGGAAAATAATTCCACATCATAATAGGTGTGTGAAATAAATCTTCTCCAAATCCTCCAATTCATTTGTGAGAGGGATTAACCGAACAAGGTCTACGGCTGTGTTTGGGAGGTGGAGTTTAACTCCAACTCCTCGCACGGAAAATGATATTATGCATTAGCGTATAATTAATTAAATATTAGTCTAATAAAACTTAAAAAATAGATTAATATAATTTTATAAAGTAACATTTTAATAGAAAACTTTTTAAAAAATATATCATTTAATAGTTTGAGAAACGTACGCGTGAAAAATGAATGAGTAAAAATTGAAAAAGCAAGGAAAGGAAACAGCCTAACGGGCTAAACGAACCATGGAAGTCATTTAGTCAAATAGTCAGCAACGGGACGGGCTAGTCTTTCATGGTTCTTCGCCTATTAGTTGTTCACAGATCTTCGTGGCCATTAACCATTAGAAATTTGAGTTAGTGGTGTGTATTTTCTTTCTAAGGAATGGAAACCATCCCATTTGATGGCACGCTTTCTAGGATCTAAACGGTGCAATTTTTTGGCAAAAAAAGAACTTATACTACATATATGAAATTTTTAAACGATGTTTTAAATCAATCTTTTAGCTCTATGATTGTTAATTAAATCGTTTTGCATACTCGAATAGTTAACACAAAATCATTCAGCATTCAGCTATCAAGAAAAAAAAGCCCCCAATCTCAGACGTTCCATGTAATTCACAAATATATTCCATAAAAAAAAACGGATTCATAAACTATCCTCAATCCTCTATCTAAAACAGAGACCATATTGACTACTCTTCCTATTCTTTTCCTCCTACTAACTTTTTACGTGCTAAGATACAGTATATCTTATACCCAGAGACACGCGCACAAATATAGCTGGGAATTTTCCCATTTCATTTCAGAAGCATGTAATCATCATCGCCATCAACATCGCCGTCGCCGTCGCCGTCGCCGTCGTCCTCCTCGATCGTGGCTGATGGGCCACAGAACATGCCGCCCTGGCGCCGGAAATGGATGAGCGCGACGGGGAGCGTGCAGAGGAGGCTGGTGAGGCCGGTGCAGGAGATGGCCTCCTCCACCGTGTACCTGGATCCGCTGAAGAAGAGCCGGTTCGTCACGATCGCCCCCACCGCGCCGCCGCTCGCCGTCATGCCGGACACCACGCCCAGCGACCTGCGTGCACCGACCAAATCGATCAGCCAAAACATTTAAAATGGACACAGAAAATAGGTTAATGAAATTCAGCAATTTTGTAAATTGTATGATTTGAAAAGAGATGTTTTTAACTTTTTAAGCCGTCCCAATAAACCATCTTCATTACGCCTTACTACCTTACTCCCCTTAAAAAAACAAATCCTAACTAGAAATTTGGACAAGCAATTATTTAGATTTATAGTTAGGATTTGATTCTTTTGGCAACATAGGGTATACGCATGTGTAATGGCGCAATGTTAACTGTGTAGGATGCACTACGATGGATCTGTTCATGGTAAAACATGGGTACACGCAACAACATTTTGCGCATCGCTGTCGTCAATTATTTCAACCTTCACGTTTTAGAAAACGTTGGTTAATTTTGTTCATTTCGGTCCACCAGATTGAATCCTCCGGTTGCTTTCTTCAATAATTAGTGTAGTCGGATGCTGTGGACGTCAAGAGCCCTACCCACAGATTCTGTTTTAGATTCTGTAAGATCCTACCAATTGTTGTGGCCGACGTCCTTGTACTTGGTAGTTGGCTAGTGTGAATCTGTGTGTGATGACCTCTACTCGAATGAATCTATGATATTCTCCTATGCTATCTCTGGACCATGTAATTTCCTCTGATATTTAATGAAATATTAAAACCTTATTGGAGTAGCAAATTATGTGTGGTTGAAGCTAAAGTGTAATTAAGAAGATTCTTTAGTTAATTAATTAATTTAATTACCTTTTGGAGACGAAGGGAACGATGCCGAAGGTGAGGCCGGAGGCGGCCTGCACGAACGCCGCGCACGCCACCATGACGGCTACGGTCGCCGCCAGCGACGGCGCCTCCGCGGCGCCCATCCTGCCGACGAGCACGCAGAGCACGGCGCCTGCGCTCTGCACGGCCCACAGCGCCCACAGCCGCCCGCGCATCCCGAACCGCTTCGCCACCTCGTCGGAGGCCACCCCTCCGGCCGGCCGCGCCACCGCGTTCATCGCGCCGAAGCACGCCGCGGCGGCGCCCGCGGCCTCCATGGGCAGGCGGAACCGCTTGCGGAAGAAGTCGGCCGCCACGTTCTCCATGATCAGCTCCACGCCGTAGCAGTAGCCGTAGGTGAGGCCCAGCAGCCACGCCCTGTAGTCGCCGACGCCGCCCCGCACCACCGCCCAGAAGCTCTTCCGCTTGCCTCCTCCGCCGGCGCCGGGGCAGCGACCGCCCGGGAGGTCGTAGGGGAAGGCGAGCACGGCGAGGCCTGTGGTGACGAGCATGGCGCACGGGAGGAGGTAGGTGACGCGCCACGCGACGGTGACGGGGACGCCGAGGCGGAGCACCACGGTGACGTAGGCGACAGGCATGACCACCTGCGCGGCGGCGCTGCCGACGTTCGCCCACCCGGCGGCGACGGCGTTGGCGAGCCCGACGGCGGATGGCGCGAAGATCCGCGACATCCAGTGCTGGTTGGCGACGAAGTTGGCGAGCGAGAGCCCCGCCACGAACCGGAGCGCGACGAACCCGGCCGGGGAGGACACGAACACGGCGGCGAGCGCGAGCGCCAGCGCGCACACGAGGCTTGCCACCCCGGACGCGCGGCGCGGGCCGAGGAGGTCGCAGGCCGGGCCCATGGCGAGGCGCCCCACCAGCGTCGCCGAGAGCGAGCCCACGGCGGCCGCCGAGGAGTCGGAGGGCGCGAGCACGAGCGCCGGGCGCATCGCCGGGAGGATGGGCGGCGCGGCGAAGGCGGCGAAGAAGCATGCGAAGAGGGACATCCACGCCAGGTGGAACGCCTGCGTGTGCGGCCGCGACAGCGCCATCGGCCGCAGCGCCGTCGCCCTTCCCTCGTCGTCGACGTCGTCATCGCCGCCGCCGCCGCAACCACCGTAGTCGTAGTAGATGCCGCCTTCTTCTTCCACCAGCTTCTTCTTCTTCTCCATGGTGACCATGGAGGCAGAGCTAGCTCGCGCTCGCTTGATCGCTCGGATTCGTGGCGGAAAACGATGGAATCAACGAGTTGGCCAATCAGGGGAGGGGTTTAGATTTGGCGCGGGTGGTGGTGGCGCGAGCGGTTTAAATACGAGGAGATCGCGGGGAGGAGAGGCCACGTATACGTAGGAGGGCGGTGGAGCTTCCAAGGTGAAAGCAAACTCCTACGCAGTAGTACTAGGAGTCACTGGCACGTGGGCCCCAGAGAAGGTGGGGCCCACATGTCAGTCAGCATCTCGTTCTTTGCAAGCGCGGTGCAATTTGCATCAAGAAGCTGGGCGCCGCGTGCATGGGCGCGTGGCTCCCGGGGGGCTTGAAAAAGGATGAACGTTTATAACCTAATTACGTGATGACGAAAAATTAATCACGGCCGGATGAACGGGAGGTTTTTGATTAAATTAATGATCGACCGTGACTCGTAGCAGTAGCGGTTTGTGCTGCTGCCCAGTGTTGTGTGTGCTTGTCTCAGCATCTTTGATGTGTAGCCCGTGCGTTGTGTGCACCGTCCAACGGTGTGGACCATCTAAAAAAATATCTGTTTATTATTTATAGAGCAAGTGAATGGCTCCTTTTTCTTTCAAAGGGAAAAAATCTCTGTATGCAAATATATATGTTATATCGCGTGCATATAACATACGGATCGAGTATATATCATCATCTATACATCTCTCGTTCTCTCGTGTATGGATAGTACGTCCATTAGTCCTTCAGGTTTGTATCTCAGTACGTATCATGAGCGAATGATACTTAAAAAAAGAAAGAAGTATCATGAGCAAATGACGCGGGACGTCGAAAATTTCATTCTTCACCAGCTGGGGGTCAAAAAGCTGTTAAAAATCCAAGACCGAAACTAAAAATAATTTACTGTATTACGAAACCTTAATGAACAGGGATGCCCTTGTGGATTCGTAGGTCCTGATCTTCGGCTTGCTTTCAATATAATTGTATTTATTTATGCTTGGTTAATGGTTACATTTTGTTTAGCAGATCAACTAGTACTGGCGCCTTGTGCAACTGGGGTACTTAGCTACTGTTGATCTTTTTAGGCTGACAGAGACGCAAAAAATGGTTTCACCATTTGGGAGTTGGGACACTAGTAGCTGCTTCATTACTTGTGTTTCCATGTACTAATGCGTCGTTGTCGTCGTTCTTTGATTACGTAGGCAGCTAGCCCATGCATGATCCAGGAATATTTAATAAAACAACACACTAATGATGGGTAATAGCTGCACTAATATGATTGGTGGTTGCCTTGTCACCCTAGTTAACCCAATCGATCGCCTTTACCAAACCGTAACTTCCAGAACTCTCTCTTCTCTTGCGCAAGCACCAAACTGGCGGCACCGTTTCGTCGTGTATATACCCCGATTAGTCTCCCATTAAACATCACCTAATCAGACCTTCCCACCCTGAATTAACCTAATTAACGTCGCCACGTAGGACCCGTGGGTCCCACGAAAGGCGACGCGTGGACGGCCAGTGGGCCCAGGCGCGCGCGGAGCCACCAGCTCAGCATCTGGGGGTGGGGCCCATCAGCCCATGGGCCCCAGAATCAAGGAAGGGGGTCTCTCCGCGAGGGCGAGGAGTTGGCGCTCGTGTCCCCGCGTTGCAGTTTCGGACTTTCAGTAGCCGGAGGGGATCTCGGGCGGGCGATTGGACGCGGAGAAATTCCTGAATATCCCGTGAATCTCTTGGTGCCTCCTCGGAGCTTCGTTTAGGCAAGTTTATACAGGAGATTAGTGGCTGGGGGGCTGCATTAATTTGTTCATGACAAAAATTGATTGATGATGGGTTGCTTTCTTCCTCCGTTTTTGTACTAAACTATGGGAGAATTAGGCTATACTCCTACCGTCCGTTAAGATCCAAAGGATCTACCCTCGTGTAACAGTGATACGTGGGCTCATCTTCGCTCTTTTGGAACTTGGAAGCCACATGCGGGTGGTGGCACACCAGCAATCTAAACCTTTATGGTTTGTTTGGTAGGGTTCTTCTCAACTGCTAAATTTAACTTTAAGATAAAAGTTTGAAGAGAAGGGATGAAACAACACGAACTCCACTTCGTCTCTCTAGTTTATTTTTTCATATCCCTTCAACTAGTTTCGCTTCCATAAAACCGTTTAGTTTGGCTTTAGTTTTAAAAGAAATGAAGCTTGAACACTGCCGAACAAATCCTTAGTACCTAGGAGTTGGTCTCGTCCTACCTAATCCACGCCATCGCTTCCAACATATATCTATATCTATACTAATAGAAAATATGTTGATTTTATCTACACAGAAATCTGTACACAATTTTTTTCTAAGTCATTAGATCTATTCATCTAATGACTCATATCGCGATTGGATTGCTTTGCTCCTAAAAATGTGCGAATTTTTTTTAAAGGTAATATTGTTGGATCATGTGATAATCTTGGTGATGAACAATTGTCAAAAGTAAGTGTTTGTGAAAATACGGAGATATGTTTTCAGACGGTGAATAGTGTTTGTGCTGACGGTTGTGTACCGGTCAGATCGGGCTAAGGCGGCCGGTCAGACCGGAGGTGTGTGAGCGGTTAGACCGGCCTTCACGTGGTCTGACCGACAGAGTGAGCCGACTTCTTGTCGGATTCGGATTTGGATGTTTTCTTCGTGGATTTGACTTTGAGTTGGTTTCTATACGTGTGGATACTGGTGTTATGCTAATGTGAGTCAAGTTAGGGATAACTTGCACTCGGATATGGAGTTTCTTTGTTGTTCACGTGGAGGTGTTGCTTGAGGCCATGGGAGTATAGCCGGTGATGGATCGGGACTAGGCTTGGGAAAAGTTGAGGTCCAGACGGTCGAGGATATCACGCGGGATGCTCAGGCTAGAGAACAATGCATGTGGAGGTAAAGGTTTCCATATGGCGTACACATGGTGTTGTATGCGTATGGAAAGCGGAGTCAAATTTGGTAGGAGTCCAAATTTGGATAGTGTTGAGTTTGTTGCTTGTTTGGGAGGTTTCCTATGGGATTAGGACTTCTTGTATGAGTAGGATTCGTGGCTAGGGGCAGCCATGATGAGGGTATAAATAGAGGGGCAGGGTGTTGTATCTTGGTGTGAGTTATATGGAGTTTTAGATCAAGCTTTTAGAGCTTTGAGTTAGGGTTTTGATATTAGTCGAAATTGTGAAGAGGAGTGTTGTGGTTGCACTTTGTAAACACTTGTTGATGCAATAAAGTCAAGAGATTTGATCTACATATTCGTGTGTTTTTCTACCGGCGTTGTTTTGGATCTCGACGGTCAGACCGAAGTACTACGGGCGGTCTAACCGCCAAGAGGCGGCGGTCCAACCAGCGACACCACACCGGTGAGACCGGAGGCGCTTGGACGGTCAGACCGGCGGCAGTACCAGTGGCGACTGCGGCGATCTATATCAAAAAAAGGGTAACTTTAATTTCCGCTTAAAGTTTTTGGTTTTTGGTGTTACAACCATTCACCCCCCTCTGGTTGGCTTGGTATTTGAGATTCGATCTTACAAATGTATATGAAGTTTTTCATATAAATATTATTTTAGATTCAATTTAAGTTTGTATTGATAACAAATCATAAATATAAATTATTATTGATATGGTATATTGAGGGTCCTATGATTAGTTTCGCCCTGGGTCTCTCATCCAAAACTCAGGACCAGGCCACTTCTATTTGGGGCTCTCGGAGAGGCGTGGAGAGTAGGATGGTAGGAGGGGCCGGCTCAAGGACTCCACGCACCGGCGAGGTGGCGCAGGAGGCAACACAGTGGCCCGGGAGCATGCGGAGACCTCGGCGCGTGAGGTTCAGGCACGGTGGTCTCAGGGCACTGTCGCGTCAGATCGGCAACCAGCTGGCAAGGCAACGACGACGACGAACATCTGCCACTTGGAAAGCCTAGGCTACGAGTAATAAGTCCCTCAATAACCCTGTGTCTTTTCTTAATCTATTCCGTACATGCGGAATTTTTTTTAATCTTTATTATCTGATGATCTTCGTTCTTGAGTCTTGACGGTTGCATTTGGTAGATGAAAACACGATCATAAAAAAGTGACCGTGATTTTCCATTTTTCTTGAAGTTAGTAAGCAATCAGATAATATATTACGTTGGGCGATCTTCTTTCGTGAGCTTTTGAATAAAATTTTTAACGAAAGGTTGCTGTAAATTATATATTAACTATGGAATCAATTCTATGATGCTGCTGATGCAAAAGAGAACTAGACAAAAAGTAGTGCTCTGCTTCGGCAATGTGAGAATATCACTTCTTTTAGTGCAGGGGCTGTGCTTATATTTTGTTGCAAAACTTTTTTTTTTAACAAAGGAGACTACTTCTGTAGAGTTTTCCGTCATGTCAACATGGTGCTGCCAATTTTCCATTTGTTTAGAAAATTCCAAGGATGTGCATTTTTTTTTGTTTATCAGCTAGCATTTGGCCAACACATCCATGTTTCTATGCATCTCGAGTTCAAAATTTTGTCTCTAACAAAGATCGACCCTACCTATCACAATACATGCAAATAAAATGCTGCCACCGTGCCACATCTTCTCATCTTCTGTGGATTGAATTACTTCTGTAAATCTAAAAGTATGATTGACATTGTAATGTATTGTTTTGAGCTTCGTCGGAAGCATGCAATGATATTATGTCATACTCCTTGATATTATGCTTCGAATTTTATTTAAAGATATTTTTTCCTGCTGTTGTTACACTTGCTGTGGGGAGAGAACTTTGTCAAAAGCTAAATATTGCGGTAAATGTTCTTGGCCAATCTTTTTTCAGGCATTACAGTGTGCAACTTAGCTATGCCAGAAATTGTGATGGCTCCATATTATTCACACCAACTGATTAACTGAACTATACATAGAGGATTAGAAATCTGAGTATCTTAGAAAAAGATACCTGTCCAATGCTAATGCAGAGGCTTGTTGAAAGATTATGTAACAACATGTTCATGTATTCTGAGAGCCTCTGCGTTTCTTAAAGGAGAAATTTTATGGTCTTGAAAAAATACCTCGACGTACATAAATTTTACACTAAAATTTTTGATACCTTACGTCTTACGTATTTGAAGGTATCAAATTTTATACTAGAAAATATAATACCTCTCGGTATCTTTTCAATATAAGGATCATACAATTACCCTTCTTAAAGCTCTTGTTCTGGTATGCTTGACAGGGAGCTGCCTTGACAATCTACTATTACATCTGGTGTGCTGTTGCTATTAGCTTGTTCAAGAATGTCGGGGAAGTGGAGATCCATGGAGAACTTATGGTGAGTTTGCTATTCCCATGTCATCCAATGAACCAGTTTTTTACTTGACAATGTGAATATGGCATGGGAATCAATGATCTCTTCCTATACAAGGCAGATCCTCGATGGATTAACTTATCTGCATCACTATAATGTACTGTAATACACTACTACAGAAAGGGGCTTTCTGGACGAGGCCCTCAACCGTTTCCAGGCGGGCCATAAGTGGCCGCGCCTGGAAAAACCGGTCCCGAGGGGGCCGGCTGTTGAACCGCACGCGATAATAAGTTATCCCGTGCGTCGGCTTAAGCCGACCGCACGGGATAACTCATTATCGCGTGCGGCTTCCTTAAGCCGACCGCACGAGATAAGATTATCCCGTGCGGTCCGCTTAAGAACCCGCACGGGATAATGCTTATCCCGTGCGGTCCTCTTAAGAACCCGCACGGGATAATGATTATCCCGTGCGGTTCGTTAGGTGAACCGCACGGATGATGCACTATAAAACAGCTCCCACCCCCCGACAGTGCCATTTGAACTTGGTGTTTCTCTCTCCAAAAAAATGCAATTATAGGGGGGAAGGTTTTCAACTTGTATTCTTCAATTGGAATCAATACAAAAGGTACCATGTTTGATCTTCTCTTCCATTTGCTTCCACTTTTAAAAGTTTTTATTGGTTTAATGTGAAGATATTTGAATTTATTTTAACTCGGTTTCTCTCTCCAAAAATAGGCATTTTCTTTTGGTAGAGTTAAAATCTTCGATTGAAATCAATATAAAAGGTAATGTGTTCGATCATCTCCTTCATTTGCTTCCGTTTTTGTAAAATTTCATTGGTTGAATGCGAAGATATGTAAATTTGTGCGAATTGGTATTTTGTGCTATATATGTATGTAATTTGTAGGTCAAATATTTTATTTTTTTGATTGAACCATTTTTTGGTAGCTAATATTGTCTCCGTATTATTATTTGTTGTGAATGAGGTTTTAGTTAAAAAGTATGAATTAAGTTTAATTTGTTTATTTAGAAAACACCGGCAATATAATATTAATTAATGCTGTGAATTTTTTAGATGGATCGGACATGGATGTATGAGACACGGAGAACTCATCCGGTGTTCATGAGAGAAGCATCAACATTTATTGACAAGGCTAAGACACACGCTTTGAGAGAGAGTAGGAAGGATATTTTTTGTCCATGCGTGGATTGCAAGAATCAGAAGATGTGGAAAGATCCGGATGTAATCCTGGGACACATAATTCAGCGTGGATTTGTGGAGAAATATACAGTTTGGAGTTATCACGGGGAAGTCGCCCCTCCTGTAGAGATTGGTGATATTTGGTTCGATCAGGCAGAGGATTTTATAATTGATGACATGTCTCGTCAAATGACTGGTGATTTTGGCGGCACTGGTTTTGACGCCGCAGAGGTTGATATTGATCTTGATCTTGAGGATATGTTGCGGCACGCTGAACCAGAGGTCCTAACAGAGAAAGCAAAAGATTTAAATAATTGGGAGGCGTTGCAGAAATCAACGAAAGATCTTTTGTACGATCAATCAAAGGGATGTGACATGCAGTATACAGTGTTGCGTTCGGTGCTAGAACTTCTTAGATTGAAGGCCAGGCACGGCTGGTCTGATACTAGTTTTAATGAATTGATGGGTCTCCTTAGAGCTATACTTCCTAAGCCTAACTTGTTGCCAGCTAACACCTACCAAGCCAAGAAACTGATATGTCCATTATCACTTGGTGTGGAAAAGATCCATGCATGTATTAATCACTGTGTACTTTATCGCAATGAATACGCTGACTTGGAGAAGTGTCCAACTTGTGGGGCGAGTAGGTACAAAAAGGATAACAGTGCCACCGATAGTGCTGTTGCCGAACCAAATACATTGGTTGAGCCAGGAAAAAAGATTCCGGCCATGGTGATGTGGTACTTGCCAGTGAAAGATCGCATGAAGCGATTGTTCTCGAACCCCGCCGACGCCGAGTTGATGAGATGGCATCAAGAGGGTCGGAAAACAGATGGTATGATTCGACACCCCGCCGATGCTCGACAATGGAGAAACTTTGATTCGAAGCATCCAGAATTTGCAAATGATCCGAGAAATGTAAGGTTTGCGTTGAGCACGGATGGAATGAATCCGTTTGGTGATCTAAGCAGCTCGCACAGCACTTGGCCTGTTCTGCTCACCATGTATAACCTTCCGACATGGTTATGTCAGAAGCGAAAGTATATTTTGTTGACTATCCTTATACAAGGGCCAAAACAGCCTGGCATCGATCTAGACGTGTTTCTTGAACCTTTGATGGAGGATATGCAAGAAATGTGGGAAGAGGGTGTACGATTGTTTGATGCGTACCGACAGGAGCATTTTACTCTGCGTGCTATCATATTCGTTACTATAAACGATCTACCAGCAAATTTTTCTCTCTCAGGACAGATTAAAGGAAAGACCGGATGTCTTATATGCCTGGACAACACATCGTACATATACCTGACCTCGTCAAAAAAGTTAGTTTACATGCGTCATCGTCGTTTCTTACCACAAAAGCATAGGTATCGTGCGATGGCTACCTTTTTTGACAAAACTGTTGAGGAAGGTACTGCCCCCGAAGCAAAGGATGGTTCCACGGTGTTTAAGCTGACAAAAAACATAAAGGTCGTGTTCGGCAAGGGAAAGACAGCTTTAGGCAAGAGGAAGAAAGAAGTGGTAGAAAACACGCTGCCCTTCAAGAAACATTCAATCTTTTTCAAGTACCTGACGTACTGGAAAGACCTGGAGATTCGCCATGCCATCGATGTCATGCACCTCGAGAAGAACGTGTTCGACAGCACCATCGGGACTTTACTTGACATCCCAAGTAAAACAAAGGATGGGTTGAAGTCACGTAACGACCTGGTCAATTTGGGCATAAGGAAAGATCTCCACCCGATAGAGCTAACGAATGGTAAGATTGAGATTCCACCGGCATGCTACTCAATGTCACCAGAAGAGAAAAAAGCTTTCTGTCAATGTCTTCGTGGATTGAAAGTGCCGACTGGATTCTCATCGAATATCCGGAAACTAGTATCAATGAAAGATTTGTCGATTTCTGGATACAACGCTCACGACTGTCATAAGATGCTTACGGTATTCCTCCCTATCGCTATAAGGGCGGTGAAACCAGTGCACACCAAGGTAGTGATAACAAAGCTGTGCTATTTTTTTAATCGAGTTTCACAGAAAGTTTTTGATCCAGAAGAATTAGGACCCCTTCAGAAATTCGCAGTCGAGACCGCTTGCCAGCTAGAGATGTTTTTTCCTCCATCGTACTGGGACATGATGGAACATCTCATTGTTCACATTGTCCCTCAAATTATTGAACTTGGTCCTCTATACCTACATCAAATGTGGGCGTACGAGCGATACATGGCCGTTCTGAAAGGGTATGTCCGTAATCGTGCTCATCCGGAGGGCTCGATGATAGAGGGTTACACAACTGAGGAGGTTGTCGAGTGTTGCCTAGATTATATGAGCGATGCCAACCCCATTGGGATACCGGTGCCTCGACATGATGGAAGGTTATCTGGGAAGGGTACTGTGGGAAGAAAATGCTTCTACGACAACGATTACAAAGCGGTATCAGATGCACACAGCAGTGTTCTTCAACAACTCGCCATCGTTGCGCCCTACATTGAGCAACACACTTCCGATATCAGAGCATGCAATCCTGGGCGATCCGACGGTTGGGTTTCGAAAGAACAGAAGAACACGTTTCCCCAGTGGCTGAAGGATCAAAAGCTACCGTGTGGAGATTCAATCGAGGAAAAAACGATAGAAAGACTTGCAGCTGGCCCAACAAGCCTTGTGACCTCATGGCAAGGGTATGATATCGGAGGATATTCTTTTTACACAAACAGCAAAGATAGGAAAAGCTCAGCGCAGAACAGTGGGGTTCGTGTCGTAGCGTTGGACGCAACAGGGCAGAACAAGTCTTACTACGGGATCATACAAGAAATATGGGAACTTGACTACGGTTTAAATATTCAGATCCCTGTTCTCAGATGCCAATGGGTGAAAGACAGCATGGTAGATAAATTTGGATTTACGTGTGCTGAACGGAGTAAAATTGGACACAAGGATGATCCATGGGTCCTTGCCGAGCGTGTTGCACAGGTTTTTTACGTGAAGGATCCTTCCGATGAAAAGATGGACATTATTGTACCGGGCAACCAACACATCATTGGTATTGACAACATTCAAGACGCACGCGATTATAATCAATACGATGCCATTGAGTTATTCACAGATCTTCCTACGCGGATGAAACACATTGAGAGTGTCCTCGACGAATCAAAGTTTGCATCCGTGCGGAAGGATGTTAATCCAAAAATTATGAAACGTTAGTTTGTTTTTCGTGTACAATATGTTTTTGCTAGCGAATGTATCAAACTTAATTATGGTATTACGACTGAATGTATATAAGTATATCGAACTTATGGTATTTCTGTGGATGATCAATATGTTAATTAATTAATATGTGATCAATTGATATATTAATATGTGATCAATTTACATTGATATATTAATATTTGAACTGATATTTTTGTAGGTTTATAATTTCACGTGGAATAATTAATAAATGGAATAGTATTTACATTAATTAATAAAATTAATATGTGCATTGATATTTTTTTAGTTTTATAATTTTACATGGAGTAATTAATAAATGGAACAATTAATATGTTAGTTAATAAAATAGTATGTACATGTACATATTACTAAAATTAATATGTGCATTGATATTTTTTATAAATATAAGGGTGGCGATTATCCCGTGCGGGCGGTTACCAGTGAACGTGTGGTTTTATATGTTAATATATTAATATGTGACGAATTTATATTGATTGAATTTTTTTACATTGATATGTTAGCATGTGCATTCATATTTGTTAAATTTTACATGGGACAATTAATAAATGGAATAATTAATATGTTAATAAATATTTTAGTATTCATATCTTTTTTAGTTTTACAGTTTTAAAATAAGGGCGTCAATTATCCCGTGCGGGCGGCTTAAGAGCCCGCACGGAAATATGTCTTTCCGTGCGGGCGGTTTAAGAGGCCCGCACGGAAAGACATATTTCCGTGCGGGCGGTTTAAGCGGCCCGCACGGAAAGATTTATTTCCGTGCGGGCGGTTTAAGCGGCCCGCACGGAAAGATATCTTTGCGTGCGGGCTCTTAAGCCGCCCGCACGGGATAATTGGAACCTATATATAGTCGCGCGGGATCCCTAAAATTTTCTAAGTCCCCGAGGAGTCCAGATCTCTGCCGCCAGGCTGCCGAAATTTTCTAAGCCGCCGTGCGCCGCCGCCCATCTCTCTCTCTCTCGGCGCCCTCTCGCCCGTCGGCCTCAAGCCACCCCCACCCAGATCTGTGCCCCCCCATCGCCGCCAGCCCCCGCCGCGCCGCCCATCCCCGCGCGCCGCCCTCCTCACCGACCGACCCCGACCGCCGAGCGCCGACCGCCGCCGCTCCCCGACGCCGCCGGCCTCACCGACGCCGCCTCCCACAGCCCCGCGCTCCGCCCTCGACCCCGACGCCTCCTCCCACCGCCCCGCGCGCCGCCCTCGACCCGGTCGCCGCCGTCCTCACCGACCGCCCCCGACCGCCGAGCGTCGACCGCCGCCGCTCCCCGACCGCCGAGCGCCGACCGCCGCCGCTCCCCGACCGCCGAGCCTCGACCCACTAGCCGCCGCTCTCTCTCTCTCTCTCGCCGACACCGGCCTCGATCAACGCCGCCACTCATCAACCGACCGCCGCCGTCTGTGGTTAGTATATGTGATGTGAATTCAGTGATGAAATGTGAATGTGTGAATGTGTGAATGTGTTATGTGAAAAATTTGTGATATGTGAATGTGTTCTGTGAAAAATTTGTGATATATGAAAAATTTGTGATATGTGAAGTGATGAAAAATTAATACATATATATATTGAATATACATATGTATACATATTGAATATACATATGTATACATATACATATATATATTGAATATACATATACATATATATATTGAATATACATATACATATTGAATATACATATATATATTGAATATACATATACATATATATTAATATATGTATTAATTAAGCCATTTCATACATATATACATAATTAGATGTTTATTTATGTATATATGTATAATATACTTTAATATATATTTAGCATTTTTTAATATATGTATGATTTTAGCATTTTTTAATATACATAATATTTGTATTATACATAATATTAGCATTGTTTGTAAATATATGTATAATATATGTGATGTTTGTAAATTAGATGTTTATTTATGTATATATGTATAATATACTTTAATATATATTTAGCATTTTTTAATATATGTATGATTTTAGCATTTTTTAATATACATAATATTTGTATTATACATAATATTAGCATTGTTTGTAAATATATGTATAATATATGTGATGTTTGTAAATTAGATGTTTATTTATGTATATATGTATAATATACTTTAATATATATTTAGCATTTTTTAATATATGTATGATTTTAGCATTTTTTAATATACATAATATTTGTATTATACATAATATTAGCATTGTTTGTAAATATATGTATAATATATGTGATGTTTGTAAATTAGATGTTTATTTATGTATATATGTATAATATACTTTAATATATATTTAGCATTTTTTAATATATGTATGATTTTAGCATTTTTTAATATACATAATATTTGTATTATACATAATATTAGCATTGTTTGTAAATATATGTATAATATATGTGATGTTTGTAAATTAGATGTTTATTTATGTATATATGTATAATATACTTTAATATATATTTAGCATTTTTTAATATATGTATGATTTTAGCATTTTTTAATATACATAATATTTGTATTATACATAATATTAGCATTGTTTGTAAATATATGTATAATATATGTGATGTTTAAATTTTGCTCCAAATTTTAATACTCTAAAAATGTTAATATTATGTATAATATTTCTTCCGCCTGGTATTTTAGTTAAAATAAGTTGATAATAAAATTAATTGTGTTACGACCAACCGTAGATCAAATGTCGACCGAGAAAGCTCCCTCCGATGCACCCAACGTCGAACCAACGCAAGAGGTTTCGAGCGAAGGCACATGGCAGACACCAAGTGATCCGATGTGCCATGTCGAAGTTACGCCAGCACCACCGGTTGAAGAAGACCCTGACTACATCCCTATGGAGGAAGCAGTAAGTCGAGTTGTAGTGTTATAAACTAAGCCGTCTCACTCTCGGTCGCGTTTAACTTTTTCTGATGTACGAGCAGATGAAAACAAGACGCCACACAAAAAGAAAGGCTGCCAAGTCTGCCGTAATAGCCGAAGCCGAGACGGACACGGCAACGTCCGGTCCGGTAGAAACCGACACCGGAGAAACGTCCGGTCAAAAGAGAAGACGTGCTAAGAGAAGTAAGACACAAACCCCCAAGGAGACATACTACATCACCTCTTTGAACCAGGATGGGAAACCAGTAGAGCCCAAGGTAGCAATGACTAAATTCAGCACCACCTGCGGTGTGGTGGCCAGAACGCACGGCCCTTTGAATGTAGATTCCTGGGAGCAGGTGGATGACAACATGAAGAACTTCATGTGGAACGAGTTACAGAAGTGGCTTGTCTATCCGCCTGGTTCAGAGGCTATGGGAAAAGAATTTGCCCTAAAAACGATGGCGCATCGGTGGAGGCAGTGGAAATCGGACTTGAACACTCACTACGTGCAACAGAACAAGAGTCCATTCGCCGACTACGGTGGTATTACGCAGGCCGAATGGGACACCTTTGTCGCAAAGATGACAAGCCCGGAAGCCTTAGCGCGGAGGAAAAAGATGTCCGATCTAGCTAAAAGGAACAAATACCCGCACCGGTTGGGCTCGAGCGGCTACGATGGCCACGTAGAGAAGTGGCGAGCAACTGAAGAGAAGTTTGCCGCCCAAGGCAAGCCCCTGCTTGTAGATGCCCTAAAGGAAAGAAGCAAAAACTGGGTTTGGGCACGGAGCACAGGGCAAGTCACCGATGCGGGAGAGATCCAGTTCGAGGATCCGGATATCGAGCGTGTGACCAGTAGTCTTAAGGACATTGCGGAAAAAGAGAAAACAGGGGAATTCATTGCCAAGAGAGAACATGATCAACTAACAGCTGCATTAGGCAACCCTGAACATTCCGGACGAGTAAGGGGCCTATCGTCAAGGACGAGCTGGAAGGAAGGGTTTCCGGAGGAAGCTAAGGGTTATAAGAAACGGGACAGGTACAAACAGAAATTGGAAGAGAGGATAGCAAAACAAGTTGAACAACATTTCTACTCTCTTGTTGCTCAAAATCGTCAAGCCTTCCCGCACTTGTTCCAGCAATCCGAAGAACCCACAGTACAGGTGCCAAGCAGTGTCGGGTCAGTGGACACCGCACCTTATCCAGTAGACAACATAACTGGCCCGACGCCGTGCAGCCTGCTCGTGCCGATAGGAAGGGCCGGGAAGACAAAGGAGGTGGGTACAGGGCTTGCGATACCAGGGCGCCAAATTCAGAACACGCTAATCCCTGAAGAATATGCAAGGGTCCAAGTGGCCAAGGTGCATGCAGAGCATACCAGTTTAGAGATAGATATTCCAACACCGGACGGGATACAATTGCTTGGGGATGCGGTGAATCAGTTGATACTATGGCATCGACGAGATATACTGCTGGTCGGTCCATCGCCTTCAACCCCACGCCCGCCGGCTCCAAAGATAGCTGCTGCGCCTGCACCACCTTCTCCACCAGGGCAAGATTCGCCAACTAATAGGCCTGCCTCCCCACATCCCTCCTCCCCTAATCCTTTAGGTCCAGGTTCACCACATCTATCAGCCCCTGAAGTCCAAGCAGAACAACCTCCTCTGACACCACAGTCTGCATTGGCGCTACCTGAAAGGCCTCTTATGAGAAGCGCAAGTCTTCCAAGTCCGACCAAGCTTGAACCTCGTCGGCTTATCCCGACAATGATTAGGTCAACTTATGATAAGGAAAAAATGGCCGTATACGAGGAAAGGTTAGTATTCCAGGCTTTCAGGGGGAGAGCGTCGACTGACAAGAAGCAGGATGAAACTCCACATTTGTCGGATTCACAAAAATCGGTGAAAAATCAAATGGAGGACCTGCAAAACTGGACTTCCGACGAGGTGCCAACAAAGTACGTGCACGGGAAGCCGTTCCTGCCCCCGAAGCTCATGGAAGGCCTGCCTTGGGAAATGAGGCTGATGCATGACTGGTATCTGAAGGCATCTAAAAAAGGCCTGGGCATGATTACTGTGAAGGTCCCGGATAACGCTTTCACCAGTGGCCCAAATGGGATGTTGGTAATCGATTTCAACGACCTTCACGCATTATTCAAGCTGGACAAAATGGATATAAATCTCGTTGCTGCATTTTGCCTGTAAGTCATTCGTAATTAATGTCATATATTAATTCATTTGCTAACTAACTTCTGATAAATTACCCGCTTTATTACTTAGGATGCAATTCCACGCCGCTGAAAAGGCCAACCATCCAGTAGGATACATAAACCCAACAAGGGTTTGCTGGACGGAACACACGGTGAATATTCGTGCAGATTCCGCTGAGCTCAAAGGTAAAACGACGTCCGAGAAAAAAGAGGTCGTCGAAAAAATGCACAAGAAAAAGATGGTCGGCGTAGCACTGTACTTGGGCAGAGCGATGGTTGCGCACAAAGACAAAACTGTCCTCTTCGTCCCTTACGCGCTGCGGTACGTTATGATTCTTCTGTAGTACTTATGTTTTAGTACGATATCACATACAACTAACATATCTTCTTTGCAGCGATCATTACATACTTTTTCTGATATATCCACGGGACCACCTGGCCGTAGTGCTGGATCCGGCGCACTATGGCGAGGAAACATTTACAGAGTTTCTCGTTATATTAAATTTGTAAGTCCTGTTATGCACCATTTACTAAATGTTGGCTATTGTACTCTCGAATACACATAATTGACTCAAATAATTGTTTTGTCTTTATAGAGCACACAGATATTACGTAGACCACGGTGGACCAATCAATAATCCACAAAAGAAGAAGCTTCTCGTGAAGACAAGATGGCCGGTAATTACATGTCTCTTGTTCCGACATTTCTTACATATACTTGTTTCACTCAAAATATTGAAGTATACAATTTTTTTCAACATAGTGTTTTAAGCAACCACCACAGACTAATTTATGCGGATACTACGTATGCGAGATGCTTAGACTCAACGGGAGATACACTACAAAGTTTGAAGAAGTAAGTCGAGAGAAAATATCTTTTCACACATTATAAGATCTTTTATAACTTTCCTAACTATAACAATGTGTATTCCTTCTGAAACAGATCCCGTCCGTTCCAGTTGTAGCGAACCGGTTCGACGATCGAACCATACTAAACTTGTGTGCAGATATTTGCCGCTTCATCCGCCGCGATGTCTGCAACCATTTGGGCGATTTCTACGATCCGGAGAGCCAGCTTGCGACGGAGGATACCTTCAAACGACTTAGAGAGTGGGAAAAAGAACATATGTATAGTAGCTAGCTAGTACAAATATTTCTAATTAAGGATATATTTTATGTGGTTTTTTAAACTTCTGTAAATTGTGAGACGCGGTGATACGTATATTATATACATATGTGATGCATGCGTACAAATTTAATATCTTAATTCCATGAAAAAATAATTAATTACGTTCAATATTCTTAATACGAGACATGTGTATGTATACTATTACGTACCGAGAGTGAGAGAGACGGAGAGAGAGAGGGGAGAGATAAGGTAATATATTCACATAAAATAATAAACCAACATATAAAATACTATTTTATATGCACATAAAAAAATGGGCAGATCGCTTATCCCGTGCGGTCGCGTTAAGTGGACCGCACGGAATAAGCGAATGTCGTGCGGTCCACTTAACGCGACCGCACGGGAAGATCGCTTATCCCGTGCGGTCTGCTTAAGCGGCCCGCACGGGATAATGGATCTTCCCGTGCGGTTGGGCCGACCGCACGCGAAAATGGTTTTTTCCCAGACCTTTTCGCGCGTGCGGGCAGGCCTTCCGCACGGAAAGGTGCCTTTCGGCCCGCACGGAAAGGCTGTTTCTGTAGTAGTGATACGTAGGTAATCGCATACTATTTCTTGCTTTTTTGGGGTTAGATTTTACAACAATTGTTTCTTAGTGGCAAAATATGGTTGGTTACTTTTCCTTTTGCACTTCAACTCAGTTTTGAATTATTTGTTGACATTAAACACATGGAACTGGTTCAAAGCTGACCTAAATTATAATTCAAATCTGACTTAAATGATATGTATAGTTGTGTCAGCAACTAATAAGTATTGGCATACTAATGACTGATGGTATATAGCTAATTTTTATGTTATTTAATATATCATTTGGAACATAAAATATTAATAGGGCACTATATTTTCAGTCTCTGCATAGTGATCTGTTATTATTCGGATATCGACCTTACTATCGATGTTTTTCATAAAAATAACGGTACATATTGCATAGGTAGATATTGTTGACGTGCAATACCTGTCTACGGTAGTTGTAGAGTATGGGGATCGTTGGAACCAAGATGTGTGCGAGATCGTATCTAGAAGACAAGGGATAAGGGTTTATACTGGTTCGGGTCTTCAAGATGAGTAATAACCATACTTCAGTTTATATGTATATATGGATGGGAATATCACACGGATTACAATAAGGGAGTTGGATGATTGGTCTAATTCACTGACCAGAACTCATCGAGAACGGTTTGACAAGATCTACTTGGCGACTAGAGTTTAGGCTACCTCCGGATTGTATCTTGATGTGGCTTTGGCTACCGCTTGTAACTCAATACCCCTTCCTTCGTGAGGGTCATTGTATTTATAATGAAGGTCATCTTTCTCTCGAAGTAGAACTCGGAGAAATAGAATAGCATACGGGCTAAAGAGACCTTATCTTCTCCGACTAGGACTCTGGCACCTTCTATTCCGAGAAGATAATTGTCTTCTTTACCCGTCGTATTTCCTTAACTAAAGGATACCTTCTCGTATACTATTAGGTATATGATATTTTCGTATACCGTGAACCCATGTATAGGAGATATACCTTATCCTTGACACTGACAGTAGCCCCCGACTTCAATGCAAATGATTAGAATAATGTTTTCGATCAAAATATCCCACTAACACCCTTGTCAAACTCATCCGACCGTTCTTGGACAACCGAGTAGATGCAGAGTACATGACAAGGTCCTTCTCTTCTCCTGGACTGAGAACATGACTTGAACTTGAATTTGGATTGAAGTCAAAAACTTTAAACTGCCATAAACAAATATACGAAAATTCCACCGACAATCTCTCTGTTTCCTCGAAATTCAAACCGTCGGACGTGATTTATAGATCCCACTTATGAGATCCATTTGGGTTCCATTTGCACAAATAGTCATTTCACTATCCCCTTGCGCACCTGCTCCTTCACACCAACAAGAAGAAACCCTAAACCACAAACTTCATCAATCTCCCCTGGTGACTCCCATGGATCTCCCGGAATCTGTCACCACCGAGGTGCTGGCGAAGCTGCAGCAAGAGGGAGCGCTACCAAGCGCGCTTATGCTAGGCCGTTAGAAGGAGGTATTGATCCCTTGCCCAATCTAGGGCAAATCATTACCCTTACCTCTTTCGTCCAATGTGGTTTTCTATCTCTTCCTTCCGAATTCCTCTCTCTTCTTCTTGATTTTTATGATATCCATCTTCTTCACTTGAACCCCAATTCCATTGCTTTCCTTAATATCTTCACCCATCTATACGAGAAGTACCTTGGGGTACAACCCTTCCTAGATTTCTTTAGATACTTTTATGAGCTTAGATGGATTGAGTCTTCTGGAATCTCTGGTGTTATGGTCTTCGCCTCAGGGACATGATGAAGGGAGAATACATCCTCTTCAACTGCCCATCCTTGAGGAAGGACCGGAGGAAAAACTGGTTCTATTTCCATGTTAACGACATCGCCCCTTGTCTTGCTATCCCTGAAGAAAAGCCCACGTACTACCAATCATGGACTTCCAAACCTTCTCTGACCCCAGCCCTAAAGAGCTTTGTTGATAAATCCATGACCTCCGATAATGCGGTTTGACTAGGTACGAAGTCGTTCAAGACTTCGTTCGTTGTCGGATCCAGCCTCTTCAGGCCCGAGCTCACCCCGTGTACGAGTACACGGCGGCTCAGTATGTGATGCGGATATCACATCGGGGTATGCAACTCAAAGTCTTTCGACAACTTGAACGCCTTGAATTATTCCCAATGTTAACTTTATAGCGCTATCTTTGTTGCAGTCCTCTTCGAAGCGGCCATAAAGGGTCGTGTGGGACAAGTGGTGGTCGACCCGTCATCCACCGCCACCAAAGTCCCTATGCCAGTATGCGACCTCCTGCAGGTCAAATGGGACGCCACTGTGAACGTAAGTGTTTGAATCACCTTCCTCATCAATTATATCTGTCGACAATGTAGACTACGACTACGGTATTTGAAGAGTATAGAGTCGTTGGTATAAGGATCTACATGAAACGAGTTCAAGCACACACAAAGACCCAGATTATACTAGTTCGAGCCCCTTGGAAGGTAATAACTCTACTCTAGTTTATGTGGGATTATGATAGAAGTCACAGAGATTACAATAGAGAACGACGAAAGTATCAAGTACCGACAAGATCTCCGTCGAGAACAACCCGACGAGATCCACGCGATGATTTGTCTTCAAATCCTCCCGATTGGCTCTGCTATGGTGGCGACTTGCGCTATGATTCGATGATCCCGTACCCCCTGGGGGGCTTTATATTTATACCTCAGACTACCTTGTTCTCCAAGTAGAACTCGAAAAGTATTTTTAGCCTACGAAATCACAGAGATTGTATCCTCCCCGATTAGGACTCTAACACCCTCTATTCGGGGTATGATTTCCCTAAACGTAAGCCAAAATCCATAATGATTAGGTAACCTTCCCGTATACCAAGGGTATGTCATGTCTATATACTTCATGACCCCAAGGATAGGAGGTATGCCTTATTCATAACCCTGACAGTAGCCCCCGACTTCAAATCAAATGAATTCATACTGTTCTCTGAACCAGAGTTCTCAAATATATGTTGTCATGCTTACCTAACCGTTCTCGAGTCCTCGAGAAGGTATAAAGCCTCAGACAACACTACCCAAAAACAACCGTCCTCTATGAATTTGAATTGAAGTCTAATAAACCACTATATACAAATCTGAGAAAATCGCGGCGATCGTTTCTCTTTCTTCCTTGAAATACGAACCGTCACCCATGATCTATAAATTTTCATTCTGAAATTCTTTTCACCTTCTTTTCCCCGAGCCATTCCTCATTTCCTTGCGCCCTTTGAACTTTCAACTGGTCTCAAACCCAAACCCTTCTTCATCATCACCATTTGCATCCTCTGCTGGTTCCATGGATTTGGGCGAAGCCCACGTCACTTCCGAGGGTCTGAAGGCGCTTCAACTCGAAGGAACGCTTCCGACGAACAAATCCCTACGTCGATCTGAAGGAGGTACAAACCCTAAGCCGGCGCTTGGCCAAATAGTTTGCTTAGGAGATTTCGCACAATGTGGTTTTTTGCCTCCTCCTTTTGAATTTCTTCTTCTTCTGAATTTCTATGGGATTCATCTTCTCCACTTGAATCCAAATTCCATCGCCTTCCTCAGCATCTTTTCCCATCTTTGCGAGGCGTGATTGGGGTTTTACCTTTTATAGATCTCTTTAGGTATTTCTATGAACTCCGATGGATGGAATCCCGTAGAGTATATGGCTGTTGCGGCTTTCGTCTTTGAGATGGGATAAAGGCAGAATACATTTCCTTCAACTGTCCTTCCTCTCGAGGAGCATGGAGGTCTAGATGGTTCTACCTCTGTGTCAAAGACCAGCCCCCTTGTCTTGCCGTCCCAGACGAGAAACCCACACGTTCCCCTCTATGGACCTCCAAACCCTCCTTAACCCCCACTCTCCAAAGTTTCGTAGATAAATCCACGAGCTCTGAGAACAAGGGTTGTCGGGGTATGAAGTTGTGGAGGACTTCATACGTAATCTAGCCTCTCCAAGCCCATGCTCACCCCATGTACGAGTTCACGGGGGTTGATGATGTAACACGGGTGTCATTTTGGGGTATACGTTCTCGTGACTTTCCTGACTTTGTACCATCCGAGAACGATTCTCACGACTTAACATTTCCATCTCTTTGTAGAGCTTGATTAGTCACTTAATCGCGGATGCTCCCGCAAGCCCAGATCAAACCATCATCACAGTATGCGACCTCCTATCCTCCGATTGAGACGCCGCCATCAATGTAAGTGATATCGACCACTACTTTTATCTTTGACCTTTGTTATTCGAAAGAGTAGTAATCTAGATTTTACATGCTTTACCTCTCATGGATACCATTGGTTCGCTCGTTGATCACCAGGTGTCCTCCTCTTTAAAAGAGAAGGCAATCTCAGAACAGGCCACCGCCGAGAACATCCCCAGTGGGAGTGGGACAAAGCCCGTCAAGAGGAAATGGGCAGCTCTGCCCAAACCCTCTGGTGCCGGCAGCCAAGCACCCACCAGCGGCTCAACGGTAATGTTCTTCCCTGTAGTCCATAACTATCTTGAGGAAGAATTCCTAGTCCTGACCTTCATATCATGCAGGCCACCTCCGGCGTCAAGTCCACCTCGCAGGGGAATAAGACGCTCCTGAAGCGAACCAAGCTCAAGTAAGCAACCGTTCTCGTCAGCCTCTGTACTTCAATGTCCTCACAACATACTTTAACTCATCTCCTTTGGGTATAGCCCTTCTCCCGCGACATCGGCGCAGAGCACCAGACGTGAAGGAGCTGTCTGGGCCCCTCCTCCTATCATAGTGTCCGCACCTGCTCCTCCTCCTCCTCTACCTGTCATCCCGTCCACCGCTGCCCCGCTTACCGCTACCGAGAAGCTTGCAGAGGCGAGCCGACTACTCCAGTCAGGTATGCGGGACGTCTTTGCTGAAGTCAACCAGCTCCGAACGGCGGCAGCGACTCAAGCAAGCGTACCTCCGAGCTGGAGCAATGTAACACCCTGAAAATTCGACCGACGAAAATGAAACCCTAAAACGCGTAATCTCTAAAACTTTTAAATCAAATTTGCATCATGCCAAATTTAATTGCTCTTTTATTTGGATCTTTATTTGCGGAGTCTAATTAATCATTGTATAAAGAATTAATTAGGTATAAACCCTAAAAAGAAAATCGGCTAAAATAAATAATTAATAAAAATAAATTCAAATAAGTTTTAAGCAAAATTGGTAGCAAATAAAATAATCTACATGAATATCATAAGCTAGTTTTCTATTTTGGATAGTATAAATTCATACCATTAAATAGAAAATAATATATACATATATATATGTGACCACTAAGTGTTAGAATTATTAAATCGGGACTTAAATAAATATTGAGAATTTAAACATTTTTAAAGTTGGGCAAATTTGTATTTGAATGCAAAATATTGTCCTTCAAATACTTAGTTGGGGTTATAAATTTAAATCACGAATTTATCTATTTTTTTAGCTAGAAATCATTAAAACAAAAAAATTCCCTGGCGGCACTGGTCATTGCGCGCCAGGCGTTCGATGCGGGTCTAGCCCAGCCGAATGCCCGGCCGCCGCTGCTGCCGTGCCAAGCCCCGCGCCGCCTTGAGCCCTACGCGCTGCCGCGCCACTCGCCCGCCATCCATCGCCGTCGCCA
Organism: Oryza officinalis; assembly: GCA_008326285.1. NCBI lineage: Eukaryota > Viridiplantae > Streptophyta > Magnoliopsida > Poales > Poaceae > Oryza > Oryza officinalis. The sequence continues at coordinate 34,275,715 of BDMV01000001.1, read as the reverse complement.
TCACCTCGAGCCCTACGCACGCCGTCCCATCGGCACCCTGCCCTCTGCCCCCCATGCACTGCCGCGCCGCGCACCGTCCCGTCGCTGCCCGTCGCCATCGCCACTGCCGCCTGGCCGCCTCGCGCCCCGCGCCGCTGTCGCCGCTTGTTGTCCCATCGCCATCGCCGCCCGCGCCGCGCCGAGCCCCGCGCGCCGCGCGCCGTCTCATCCATCCCCGCGCCGACCACCGGCCACCCTCCCCGCCCCTATAAACCCCCCTCCTGACCCCTCCCCTTCTTCCCCGTCCCATCCCTACTCCCTCCCGCTTTTTCTCCCCGCCCTCCCTCTTTCCCTTCCTCTCTCCGCCAAGCAGCCGCCTCGCTACCGCCGCGCCGCCGCCTTGCTCCATCGCCACCTCGCCGCCGCCAGTAAGCCCCTTCCCCCCTCCTTCCGTCGGCTGCCGCCTGCGGGCAGAGAGAGGGAGAGACTGAGGGAGAAGAGAGAAAAGAGAGAAGAAAAGAGAAAAGAAAGAGAGGGAGAGGCAGAGAGGGAGCAGAGAGAGAAAAGAGAGAGGAAAAAAGGAAAAGAAAAGAAATGGGAAAAGACAAGAAAAAAGGGAAAATAAAATAAAATAAAATAAAAGAGAAAGTTTAGGAAAATAGGGGAAAAATTTAATTTATATATATATATATAATAGTCGGAGTATTAATCGTAGGTTATATTTGAAAATTCCTAGAAAATAAATTGAGATTATATACTTAATTGGTTATTTATTTATTTATTAATTAATTTAATTTGTGAATGATAAAAGTATGGTAGAAATTACGGGCTAATTATTATAGGAATCTAATTAGAGAGCGGATTTATTAGGAATCGTGTAAATTAAATTGGGTAAAATACATTAATCGATTAACGCCAATACTTTAGGATAAAATGGATTAAAATCGGAATAGTACTATGTCGCAAATATTAGGAGCGATAACGAAATTCGACACTCGCGCTCGATCTTTTTTAATTGGATTTAATTGGATTTTATTTGAATTTTAATTGAATTCAAATCAATTTCTTTCGCACGTAATTCTAGACCCCAAGGGAGTTGCGATTCCAAACGAGGATCAAGACCTGTAGGACTTCGAGCAAGGCAAGTCTTCACTAAACCTTGAGCATGTTGAACCGATTGCGAACTTATTTTGGATTTAAAATAAAGTTTGCATGATATATGAATATATGTGAATGCCTACTTTTCTATATGCCATGCCTTTGATATTGATTATCGATGCAAATCTTTGTCATCCACAATATCGTGTATTTTTAGTCGATACTTGACAATGCTTAGCCATGCTACTTTAGAATCATGCATATTCATATTTATCAAAATGCTTTATGCTCGGGCAACTACCTTTGGGAAGGTGGTTGAGATGCGGCAAGTGGAGACATGAGCGTCACACTGCCATGACAGTTATGACGTGATTTGTGAAAGAAAAAATAAAACTATACAACTGTTTTCGACTGGGGCGGCTGGAGGACTTGGGTGGTGTCCGGTAAAGGCAAGTATCGACCCTGGTCAGTTAAGGACCGAGCCATGAAGCTAAGCATGAAACGACCCCCGTACAACTGTACTTCTCAAATGGGTATAGACCTAGCGGAGTAAATAGCTGAGCGGAGGCAGTATCCATGCATAGTGGTCTTCTTGATGTGTATAAGAGGCGGGGGCCTACGGTGGGGTCGCCACCGGTAGGACCGCCATGTGTAAACCTAAACCTAATTATAAACTTAATGCATGTGTAAGCCTTCCCTCCCCGGGAGCGACAGAACTCCTCTCACTGCTAGAAACTTGTGACGCCTAGAGTGCATGAGGATGCAAGTTCTTGGAGCGGGTACTGCCAATGTGAGGTTATTGAAATGCTTTGCCGTGACGCGTCTCATGTGTGGGGACGAGGCTCTTGCGTTGGGCAGTCGCGGAGTACGTGTAAAGTGTACATCCACTGCAGTGTGAGTAAATCAAATCTATTCAAATAGCCGTGCTCGCGGTCATTGAGCACCGGGACGTGTATTACACTTGGCTAGACTCTAAATTCTTAAATTGATTGGGATGGGATGCTGCACGATGATTTTTATGCTGGTGGATCCACTTCTTGGGAGGCGAGAAGGGGTAGACCCCAGAAAACCATGACGACCCAATGGCGGGAAGCCATCCTTGGGATCACAATGAATGGTGGACATAACCGTTATTGATTAATGAACTATGGTATTAAAATTTGATTAGTCTATGCTAGGTCTTAGGCTTGTAAAAAGATTTACAAAACTTGCTTTCCGCAAAAGAACCTGAAGCCATTCCTTGAAATACCCTCTGTCATATGCATTGTTGTTGTGGTGGCTTGCTGAGTACGGTAGGTACTCACCCTTACAATTTACAACTCAACCAAAAGTCGGAGATGACGCTTCGGAGGATCCCTATGCTTACTATCAGGAGGTTGCCAATGACGATGGTGCTCAGTAGGTCTTAATTACAGCCGTTGCCTGTGGCAATGGCGTTGCCACCGCCTTTAATCCGTTGCCTTATATATTTCTGCTTTTGGATGTATTCCGGACCGTTTGGTCCCTTGTTCTAATTATGCCTTTGGGCCTATTGTTGTAATATTTCGCACTCGACGCTTGTGTATGCGCAATTGGTATTTCAACTATGAGTTCGTGTGTACCAAACTACTTGATTCAAGAAAATGGTATAGTATACATGAATGATTCCTGTTGTAAAAACAGGGGTGTACAAGCAACAGCTAGCCGAGGCACGAACAACAACGACAAGGGTGGGAAAGGCGGCTGGAGGAGGTGCAGGAGAACCTAGCTTTCCTCCGGCAAGGACTCCAAGAAAACTATGAGTGGCTCGATACTGTGACCCGTAGCTTAGGAGTACACGAGAAGGGCCCGAAATTCCCTAATGAGACAACCGTCCTAGGTTCTCTGGGCACCCTCATCGGTTGACTGGAGGGCACATCGACAAGCCACGTCGAGCAAGTCATCGAAGATATGCGCACCGGTCTCCGGATTGGTGCGTGCCACGTTCTCACGTGCCTTAAGCTCACGCACCCTGAGCTGAACCTGGAGAAGACGCTGGAGAAGGGTGGAGTCGACAACGCTCGCGAGGACATGATGTCGGATCTCATTGACTTGGGGAACACCATTATCCCCTTTTTTGAGCAATAAATGACATTCTCTTGTAACTCATTTTAAGAACAATTCGATTAGACCTGTAACGTTTTGAACACGATGTCTTTTCTCACCGTCTTTAATCTTTCATCACAGTTGTGCTGATCCCTTAGATGTATCGAGGACGAGGTCGTCCTACAACGAGGATGTCCTCACGAGAACAAGACCGCGTCTCCTTCACCTCGCGCTTCCTTATCACCAAGCAACGACAATCGAGAACTGGTTGTCATAAATGTCGATGATGCATTGGACCCACCAGGATCCCAACTTCACTCCCTCGTCGAGCGGAACCAAGGTACGAGAAACCAACCTTTATAGTCCATTCCGCCCATGCACATTGGGGACACTATCTGAGGTCATCTGTCTCATGCAGGTCTTGAGCACGACTTAGAGGAGCGAGAATGTCGTGTACAGTATTGGAAGGCAAAATTTGAGAAGGTGGATCTCAAGAGGATGTCGGACGCCATCCGGAAGGAGCAAGCCGTGGAAGCCCATCGAGGTAGGGAAGTATGGATCGGAGCCTATCTCGAAGGCTATTGCCAAGCACTCCAGCGCCTTTGCAAAGAGCTATGAGTACCTTGTCCTTCTCCCAAGAAATCTGTCAATGGACATCTGTCCTGGATGCGGAGTACGTGCGACCATCTCACGGGAATCAGGAAGCGTATCGACAACAGCCTGAAACAGGAGTGTCGTCGTGCTAGCCGATACACAGGTGGACACATTCTTTCTTGTATCCGAGATAGACGTTCAGAGATAAGCCTGAGCTTCCTTCAAGACGGATTCTCACGTTGTCGATGAGGGTGGACGAGATCGACTGCTTGGCGCAGACCCTTGCTCTGCTTGCCGAAGACGTTTTTGCCACCATGAATTGGCAGTGGCCTTCGTGGTAGATGTTTTATACCTAAGGAACAGTTAATGTACATGTTAGCATATTACACTTGTATCAAGACTTAAGTAAGAATTGAAATCTATGTCTTAAGTATTTGTAAATAGGTAGTGTGCGAGTACTTCTCATTCGGGCTGCCCTCAGCCTTTGGAGTACGATGATACTCTCCCTAGCCCCTAGCTACGTCTGCAGAGAAGTCGTTCTCTGTGGAGGTAGCTTAAATCTTATACCAGACCAAGTTGAAGTTTGCAAATACCTAACCCCCAGCCATGAAGTTTGGAAAGCCAATTCCTGATTACATGGCTTAGTTAATACGTTGCCAGTGAGCTCTCTAACATGACCAATTATGACATGGTCATTTGGCTCTGCAGTGCCTGACATGACCTTATCTGCTCTGGGCGTCCCCAGCCGAGGTCTGTAGGACCTCGGAGGTATGTCAGACTAGTGTAAGAGTACAATAGGATCGACTTCGACACAAGGCAATATAAGGAAAATGAATCATTGGGTAAAGCACTTTATGAAACAACTGGACTGAATTGGATATATTATACTTTAAACACTTATAGACTTTGATACATCGATGTTACACATAAAATTTACGCAGTTGGTCGATGTTCCAAGAGTTTGCCAACACGCGACCCTCGTCGTCTGCAATCTTGAATGTGCCTGGCCTTAGTACTTTGACCACCGTGTACGGTCCCCTCCCACTTAGGTGAGATCTTGTTTTGCCCTACTTGATTCTGAACTCGTTGGAGGACATAATCGCCGATGGTGAGTGTACGGGCATGAACGCGTTTTTCGTGATAGCGACGTAAGGCCTGTTGGTACATGTCTGCTCGAATGGCAACACGTTCTCGATGTTTTTCTAAGAGATTGACATCATCTGCTCACTTCTCCTCCTGGTCCTTGTCTGAATATTTTTCAACTCGTGTAGACCGATGTCGCAACTTGGACGAGAGCATGGCTTCGGAACCGTACACGAGGAAGAAGGGAGTTTCTTTGGTGGAGGTTGTCGGGGTAGTATGGACGGCCCACAGAACGGAAGGGAGTTCATCGACCCATCGTGTGTCATTGGCAAAAAGCCTATCATACACACGTGTTTTGATCCCCTGGAGCACAATGCCTTTAGCCCTCTTGACCTGCCCATTACTCTGAGGATGGGAGACTGATGTGAAGCAGATTTTGATTCCTAGTTTGATGCAGTAGTCCTGGAAGGTGCTGCTGGTGAACTGGGAGCCGTTGTCTGTTAAAATCAGATGTGGTAGTCCGTATCTGCAAAATATCCCTCTCATAAACTTGACGGCGTGTTCGGCTTTGATCTCTCTTGTTGGCTCTGCCTCAATCCACTTGGTGAATTTGTCGATAGCCACAAACAAGAAGTTGTAGCCGCCTTGTCCTCGAGGAAACGGTCCAAGGATGTCAAGCCCCCAGCATGAGAACGGCCAGGTGAGGGGATAGTTTGGAGCGCTTGGGCCGGCATCTTGGTGTGTTTGCTGTGAAATTGACAAGCTTCACACCATTTTACCAAGTCGCAAGCGTCTTGAAGGGCCGTTGGCCAAAAAAATCCTTGTCGGAATGCCTTTCTGACCAGAGTTTGCCCACCGGCATGTGATCCACATATCCCTTCTTGGATGTCGAGTAACAGATCTTTGCCGTTCTCGGGAGAGACACACTTGAGCAGGACTCCGTTCGGTGCTTTTTTGTATAAGTCATTGTCGATCATACAATAAGCTTTTGCCTGGCGGGAGATTTTTTCTGCCTCAGTGTCTTCATCTAGGAGTTTGTTGTCATCTAAGAAGTTGATGAGCAGAGTACGCCAGTCTTTTGTGGTCTTGATGTCGGCGACGATATGAGTGACCTTTTCGGTAGCCCCTAAGCTGTTTGCTGTGTCGGCTGCGATACCTTCATCGTCGATGATCTTTACTGAGGGTTCCGTCAGGACGTCCAAAAAGACTCCTGGCTCTACCAGTTCTCTTTTGTACACGCGTTGAGCTAGTTTGTCAGCGTTGGTATTGTCCTTACGATACACGTGTTGTACTTCAAGGCCGTCAAACTTTCATTCGAGCTTCCTGACTTTAGTGAGGTACTTGGTTAACTCTGGGTTTGAGCATTTGTAGTCTTTGTGCACTTGGTTGGCAACTAACTTTGAGTCCCCTTTCACAATTAGTCGCTTTACACCGAGTGTTCCTGCTGCTCTTAACCCGGCGAGTACTCCTTCGTACTTTGCGGTGTTGTTTGTTGCTCTGAAGTTGAGGTCTATTGCATGTCTGAACTGATCCCCTGCTGGAGATGTCAGAATGAATCTTGCCCCAGCCCCCTGGCTGTTGAAGGCCCCATCGAAGGCCATTGTCCATGACTCATCGTTTGTCTGGCCGCTTGAGGTGTTCTTGGGAATAGTTCAATCGACCACCAAATCTATGAGAACCTAGGACTTGATGGCTGTACGCGGGACGAAGTCGACATTGAATTGGCTGATTTCGACGACCCATTTAGCAATGCGTCCGACGATGTCCTTGTTCCTCACAACCTCACTGAGAGGGAAAGACGAGACGACCGTGACTTTATGAGCTTGGAAATAGTGGTGCAGTTTTTGGGATGTCATAATTATGGCATACAGCAACATCTGGATTTGCGGATATCGAGTTTTGGCATCGTGGAGGGCCTCGCTGACATAGTACACTGGATATTGTACTTTGTCCCTCTCAACGATGATCATGGTGCTAACAGAATAGGGTGTGGCAGCAATATAAAGAAACAGTTCTTCTATTGGCTGTGGGGCAACGAGTACAGGGGGGTTGGACAAGTACCGTTTGAGCGCGATGAACACGTTCTCGGCATCCTGTGTCCACTCACATTTATCCTGTTTTTTGAGTAAAACAAAGAAAGACTGTCCTCGTTCTCCCTTCTTGGCCACGAACCGGCTTAGCAATGCCATACATCCAGTGAGTTTCTGGACGTCCTTGAGCCTTGTTGGTGACTTCATGTTCTCGATAGCCTTGATCTTGTCGGGATTTGCTTCAATTCCTCGTCCAGAGACGAGAAACCCTAGCAGTTTCCGTGACAGTACTCCAAACGTGCACTTCTCTGGGTTCAATTTGAGCCGATGTCGCCGGAGATTGTTGAATGTTTCCCTCAGGTCATCGATTAACTTGTCTCTTGTGCTTGTCTTGACCACGACGTCATCGATGTATGCTTCCACGTTTTTGCCGATCTGGTTATCGAAAGCCCCTTGGATTTCTCGTTGGTATGTATTGCTTGCATTGATTAATCTAAAGGGCATATTGGTGTAACAAAAGACACCAAAGGGCGTGATGAACACGGTCTTCTCCTCATCCTCTTTGGCCATGCTGATCTAATGGTAGCCGGAGTAAGCATCAAGAAAACTCAACAACTTGCAACCGGCGGTGGAGTCTACCAGTTGGTCAATATGAGGAAGACGGAAGTGGTCCTTGGGGCATGCCTTGTTGAGATCGGTGAAGTCTACACACATTCTTCACTTGCCGTTGGCCTTGCAGATTGGCTAGCCACTCTGGGTGGAGAACTTCTCTAATGAAGCCTGCTTTGAGAAGTTTATCCAACTCTTCTCGAATAGCCTCTTTTCGATCTTGTGCGAACCGCCACAGTTTCTGCTTGATTGGCTTGGCATCAGGGTGCACCATCAACTTATGCTCGATCAGCTCCCTAGGGACTCCGGGCATGTCAGACGGTTGCCAAGCAAACACGTCGGCATTCTCGCAGAGGAAGGTGATGAGCTTGAGTTCCTATTTGTTGTCGCCGTTGCCCCGATTTTGACTGTTTTATCGGGATTGCTACTAGTCAACGGGATACTCTTGACTGCGTCGTTGGGATTGGGTGCTTTGTTGGGTTAGCTCACTTTCTGAGGGGGCTCCGTAGTGGTGGGTGGTGTGGGAGTATGCTTGACCATGTCAAGGCTCCTATTGTCGCATTGTACTGCTACTTTCGCATTCCTGGGGATTGTGATTGTCCCTTTTGGTCCTGGCATCTTTAGAATTTGATACACGTAGTGAGACGCTGCCATAAACTTCGCGAGTGCTGTCCTTCTGAGAATAGCGTTGTATGCCGTATCAAATTCGGCTACATCAAAGGTGATTTGCTTTGTTCGGAAGTTGTTAGCTTGGCCAAACGTCATAGCTAGCATGATCTCGCGAAGAGAAGGTTGATGGAGCTGCCGCCGTCAATGAGGACCCGTGCTACTCTGATGTTCCGGATGGTAGGCTCGACTACTATCGGATATTGGCCTGGCACGACCGATCTTGTCGGATGATCATGTTCAGAGAACTCGATCTTCTGGTCAGACCACCTCATCTTAGCCGCAACTCCTATTTATGTAGAGCAGACTTCGCGTTCTACCTTCTTATACTCCCGTTTGGAGTTGTACGTCGTAGAACCGCCGAAGATATGGGCTACGTGCAGGTTGAAGTCTGGGAACACGAGTTCGTTGTCGGACGAGAGATCATCAGTGCTCTTCTCTACCACACGAACTCACTTTCCCTTTTCAAGGGCAATCTGCTTCGCCAACGCTTTCTGGAAGACCATACATTCTTCCAGAGTATGCATATTGGTCTTGTGGATTGAACACCATTGTCGTACTGGTTCACCACCTTGAAGGGCTGGGCACTTTGGGGGTGGATTCGCTTACTCTGCAATGAGGACCTCTGTCTCCGCATTGCGCTTCCCTTCCTTTTTGCGATTCTGCTTCTTTTTCTTGGTAGACGTTGGTGCCTCCTTGTTGTCTGGCTGCTTCTCCTCGATCACCTTGTTTTTCCCATCCTTCCTCCTGAGGGCGTGTAGATCGTCCTCGACCACGTGCCGCTTGTATGTTCCTTGAAAATGAACAAGGTGGGAGGTGTACCAGCTATGACCGAGCAGACCCCTTCAATGCTGCTAGCAAGTAATTTGCCAATGTGTTGTCATCCGCGCCGGCCGCGTAGAGGACAGTTGAGTAGACATGCAGAAATTCCTCCGGATCAGTGTTACCGTCGTATTTCTCTACTACTACGGGATGGAATTTGCTCGGCCATCGTACCTCATGCAAGGCAGGCATGAAAGCACGACATCTGCCTCCTGGAACAAAGGGTGGACGATGTCCTCGTGGCCTGCGAGAACCGCCTCCCGTAGATGATGATGACGATGAAGGATCACTGTGATCGAGGGTTCGACCTCTTTTGCCCGTAGGAATAGTAATCCCAACTCTTCTAGGCTTGGCCTCTAACGGATGTTGTTGGTCCCTTGATCGACCACCAGGCATTTGCTTCTCTGAAGGAGCAGGCTGTGGTCGAACAAGGAGCTATTGTCTTCGCGCCCGGGGGCTGCGACACCAAGAGGAAACACTGGCCCACGCTCGCGAAGACCATTGGGGTAGGGACACTGACAAAAACGAGTGGCTCCTCGGTAAGACTTCGGTTCCAGGTTCGTTTGACAACCGTGGCACCTTCATCAATCTCACCCTCCTTTGTATGTAGACCACTTCCAGCGTGAAACACGCCTCCTCTGGGAGGGGTAAGCTGCTGACGCGGACAAAGATCATGTGAGTTCGCTTCTTGGCTTTCGTCGTTGTTGTTCTCTTAATTGTTTGCTTGTCTTACAACTTTTTGGATGATTTTTGATTGCAACCCATCCACTATGCGTCAGGACAAAGCGGCGGGGCTCACTAGGAGGTGAGCTCAAAGTCGCCTCCTACCATCGCAACTACCGTCCTCCCGCCTCCTCCTCCGGCATCTGGCCCCTTGTCATCCAGCGTTCGTCTTCAACAATTGACAACCTATTCCAGGCTTGTCACTTGCTTGAGACGAGATCACGAGACATTGTCACGAAAGTTAGTCGGCTTACGAAAGTAACGTCTTCCATCGACGACCGCATTGGCGAGCTGGAGGCTCAGCTGAAGGAGAGGCAGCCGAACAATGAGAAGCTGTGAGAGCTGATCGCCGAAAACGAGAACTGGAGGAAAGGGCTTGAGCAGGCATTATCTGATTCCAAAGACAACTTGGCCTTCCTCCGACAAGCCCTGCACGAGAATTACATCCTACCTGATTTTGGACTCGTTGGAGGATATAATCGCTGATGTCAAGTGTACGGGCTCGGATATGCTTCTCGTGATAGCGACGTAAGGCTTGCTGTTATCCGGCTGCTCGGATCGTAACTCGTTCCTAGTGTTCTTCTAACAAGTTGACGTCATCTGTTCACCTATTGTCCTGGTCCTCATCCGATTACTCTTGGACACATGTCGACTAGTAGCGTAGCTCTGTAGGGAGCATGGCTTCGGATCCGTACACGAGAAAGAATGAAGTCTCTTTGATGGATGTAGTCGGAGTGGTACGGATGGGCCATAGAACAGAGGAAAGTTCTTCAACCCATCGTGAATCGTAGGCTATGAGCCTATCGTATACATGTGTTTTGATCCCTTGTACCATGATTCCATTGGCCTGCTCGACCTGCCCATTGCTCTGAGGATGGAGACTAATGCGAAGCAGATCTTGACACTAAATTCTAAGCAGCAGTCCTAGAAGGCACCTCTAGTGAATTGGGAGCCGTTGTTCGTCAATATTCAATTTGGAAGTCCGTATCGATAGAATATCCCTTTGATTAACTTGATGGTAGTGTTCGGCTTTGATTTCTCTTGTTGGCTCTGCTTCAATCCACTTAGTGAATTTGTTGATAGCCACGAACAAGAATTGTAGCCACCTTGTTCTCGTGGAAAAGGTTCGAGGACGTCAAGCCCCCAGCACGAGAATGGTCAGGACAAAGAGATAGTTTGAAGGGCTTGGGCCGGTAGCTTGGTGTGTTTTCTGTGAAACTGAAATGCTTCACACAGTTTTACCATGTCGCAAGCATCTTGGAGAGCTGTTGGCCAGTAGAAACCTTGTCGATAGGCTTTACCGACCAGGGTTCACCCTCTAGCGTGTGACCTGCATATTCCTTTGTGGATGTCGAGCAATAGTTTCCTGCCGTCGTCGAAAGTGTTGCACTTCAGCAGAATTCCGTTTGCGGCTTTCTTGTAAAGATCGTTCCCAATCATACAATATGCTTTTGCCTGACGTGAGAGTTTCTCTGCTTCTGTGTCATCTTCCAGCAATTTGTCGATGTTGAGGAATTTTATCAGCAACGTACGCTAGTCCTGTGTAGTCTTGATGTCCATGACAATGTTTTCGATCTAAGCTGTAGCCCTCGACCATCGCCGATGTTGCTATCTAAACCCCCCTATCGGTCCTATATCATCTGCCCCCTCTCGCTCAGTCAATCCAAAAGCACATGGACTGGGCACAACCTATATAGATTGGTTTAAAAAACAAATTCAAAAAAGAGTTAAAAAAAACCAAATAAAGGAGACATAGGGCTTGTTTTGAGAGCTTAAGATTCTGAGAAACAGTTGGTTAGTAGCCGACTTTTAAGGATATGGAAAAACTGGTTTCCCAGCTTCTGGCTTCTAGTTCATTTTCTGGATTCTAAATGACTACAACTACATTTCCTAGAATCTGGATGAAAAGCTGGACTGTTTGGGGTGCTTCTGATTCTGGCTTATAGCTTCTAGTTTATTTTTTGAATTTTAAATGACTACAACTACATTTCCCAGAATCTGAACGAAAAGCTGGACTGTTTGGGAACTTCCGATTCTGGGAGAAACTGTAGATATCATAAGATCCCTCAAACAGACCACAATTATGTTTACAAATATTTATGTGTATATACTTTATACATTTGAATATATATATATACGTTGAAATTTTATAACGTAAACTATATGTGTAGAAACTGTTAAATGTAGCAACATTTCATATAAAACATTTTGAGTCCGAATCCCAATACAAAATTCAGATTGGGCATATAAACTTTGGGTCTATGAACTTTTAAATGTATAAGTTTTTGGTATATAAACATTCGGTATACTTTTTAGATAATGAAAATATTTTACTTCTTCAATTTTTGTCATAAGACATAAACCATAAGTTTGTAATAAACACTCAGTATATAAATTTAAAAAACAAACTCTGGTATGAAAACGAGTTGAGCCATCTGAAATTACGAACGGGCTGAGCCTATTAACGCCACCAAACACAACACAACATCACACTTCCCTCACATATCAAAAGAGAATAAGTCTATTTAGCTTCTCTCAACTCATGCTCATGTTTGAATCAAATCCCTCAATCACAAAATCAGGAACAGACGATTCAACAGAGACATAAGTTAAGAGAGGTAAAGTAGACTTATTCCAAACAAAAATGAAGAGGAGCAAACCCCTGGCCCCAAAAGAAACAAACCCCGATCCAAATCGTGCGAGGCGAGGCCGCGTGACCGGTCGCCTAATAGGCTTTTCGATCTTCCCCTGGCTTAGTTATGTGATTACGAATCATAGCTTACGTGCCACCTCGAGCGTGCAGTGGGTAATATTCAGAAATTGAGACACCATGTATAGCTGCAAATCTTCAGGTAAACCTTGCATATGGATTCTTCAGTCACTTTAAGGGGCAATTGCTCGTTCTAAATTCTAATTACTAATTTGATACTACTTTTTTAAGTTTGCTCATTTGACTTCGTTTTTCAAAATTGAAGATAAAGACTGACCCTATTCCATAAAGACAAGATAACAGGGACAAATTATCCTTCTTGCCCTTACTCATTTGACCATGCTTCTTTTTTCACCCGAACCTTTCGTACATTTGTAATAAATTTAGCATAGCTTTAATAGATTTGAGAAAAATATAACAGTTTTGGCTTGAAATTGACAAATTTGATAAAATCAAATTAACAAGATTTAACATATTTATGGCTGAACATTTAAAATATTTTCACAGCATATTGTCTTTTTTTCCATCCCAAATTGCATCCGATGAAGAAACACATAAAAAAGCAAGAACACAGGGTAGCCATGCGCCGCCTTCGCCCCTGCTCCCCGTCGTGGCCACCCTTGCACCACAGCGAGTCGCGACCGCCCCTGCTCCAACCGTGCGCTGCCGCCGCTGCCACGGCTGCCCCTGCTCTCACCGCTCCTGCTGTCACCCATGCTCCCCGCCGTCACTGTCGCCATTCCCACCGCGTGCCGCCGCGGCTGCCCCTGCTCCTACCACGTGCCGCCGCCACCGCTCCCACTCCGCGCCACGCAGCCACTCCCACCGCACGCCGTTGCCGTTGTTCCCACCGCCCTGGTAACATCCGCCACACCAGTATCTAGACATGAATGGAGGAGAAGGAATTTGGGGATAGTATTGTTATGTTCCTAGAGGTATTTTTGTCAGTTTGGCAAATAAATACATTTTTTTATTTTTTCTAAATGAAATCCTAACGGTATTTGGAAACAGGGTCAAACGGTAACTCCAACTTTGAAAAAAGGGTCAAATGAGTAAATTTGAAAAATAGAGGTCAGACTGATAGTTAGGCTTCTAACGCCTCAATTTTTGTCCTGTCGAAAAATCTATTTTATTAAAAACCTATGTTCAAAAATTTGGTTCTTTGAGTGTATCTAAGTTTGTGTGCTAAAAGATCTCGATTAATTCATTTCTTATGAACTCAAAATATTGGCCAAACATTTTTTTCTAATTTTCAGGATTCGAATTTTGAGGTTCGAGTCCCCCTCTGAGACCCATTTCAAAATATATTCAAACCCTCCCCTTTTGTCACCTATTCTACTCTCTACAAAGTCATGCATCGTCTTCAAAATAACATTTCCCTAAAACTCTCTTTGAGCCCTGCGAATTCAAATTTCAAGTTTGAATTTGAATACTCATCTAAAGCCTCAAGTATCTCCCCAAATAATTTTCCTTTCATTCACAGATCCTAACAATATTTGTTTTCAGACTTCTATCGTCCGACAAATATTTTCTCTACATGTACGTCTCAAAATCAACGGTCGTTTCTCCCATCAAATTTAACCACAAGCATACGGAACCGGCAAAAGCTGAGTTCTTCCTCCACTCATCCTCTTCCAAATAAAATCCCGTGATCGGATTCTAGAATCCGAATCGCGTTCTAAATCACCCTTCAATTTCTATCCATAATCACTGTTCAAAGCTCTACGAGTGGACTACTCGTCCCACTCGTTGCAAACCAATCTCAAAAGCTAAAACCGCTCCAACCAATTTTTCTATCTATCAAAAATCCCAAACAAATCATTAGAGTTCATAGTCCAGTTACAGTCCTTTTACAAGTTCAAATTTTTTTACAACACATGAGCGAGAAGATAACAGATAGCATACGTGCACACCTTTTTTTTTTCACAGTGCAGCAAGCAAAACGCAACACAAAAACCGGACACTCATTTCCTCCCTGTACACAGAAGGCAACAACAAGAAAAACAAATTATACACGCATTCTTCACTGCTTGTTTTATGCCTGCACCCATCCTTTAATTTCCTCTGCACCCTCATTGGCAGGTCAACTACTGCCCCCCCCCCCCCCTCCCCTCGATGCCTCCATCCCTCCGTGACACTCACAATGCAGTCGGCACGCAAGCCATGAACTCACTCCATCTCACACTGCCATGAGTCCACTGATGTTTCCCCAACATTTTCTTCTTCCCCTCACTCCATCGCTCTGCATCCTCTGTGTCCGAGGTCAGTTGCCTCCCCGACATCTCCATCCACACTCCAAGCAAGACAAGCAGCAAAGGGGGAGCTATAGAAGGAGAAGAGGCGACAATACCAAGCATGGCCACCCTCTCCCGCCAATTGCGCTGCCCACCGTCCTCACCTCCCAGTGCGTCCACCGGCCTCGACAACCCGGCACCCTCCCCATGCCGCCGTCCACGCCGTCCCACATCGGCCACTGTCCTCGCTCCGCTGTGCCGCCCTGCCGATGTTGCCAGCCGAACAGGGAAGCCAGCCTCGCTTGGCCGAGCTGCCTTCGTTGCCATCCGCCGGCTGCGATGGCTATAAAAGCTACCATGCCCATCGTATTCCTTCCTTGGCCTCCAAGCTCCACCACCACTCCCACTGTCACTGCCTCTTCTCCACCCCGAACTGCTATGGCCACTGCCATCGCTCCGACGGGCCGAACGTCGTCGTCGCGCCCTCCATTCCCGAGCCCAGCCGAGCCTGGCCGTCACTTAGCCCGACCGTCGCCAAGGCCAAGCCGACGACGCCTAGTCGTGCCACCTCGTCTCTCCCGGCCACGCGCGCTGGCCAAGTCGCCATGCCACCGCCCCGACGCGCCGCTCGGCCCGAGCCAACGACGCTCCCGACCTCCTCCTACCTGGCGTGCCGCCCCCGGACTCCTTCGCACCGCAACCCCTAGTGCCGCCTTCATCGCCAGCGCCGCCCCGAGCGCCGACGCCCAGCCACACTGTGCTGCCGCCACCCGTGCATGCCATCGCCGGCGCCTTCCCCCTCTCGGGCACACATACGAAAGAAGCAGAGGAGAGAAAGGAGAGAAGGAGAAAGAAAAGAAAGGATAAGAAAGAGAGAGAAAAAGGAGGAAAAGAAGAAAAGAAAGAAAAATAAAAAGAAAAGAAGGTGGACCCATTCTCTATGGGCCCTGTCTATTGGGCCGCCGACTTCCTAAAAAAGTCCATATCATGTCCCTCCTCTTATGCTGGACCAAGCCCAGGAAAAACGACCCCTACAAAAGTCTAAAATACGTCCTCCGTCCAAACTTCAGGCCGAAGACCACCCGTAGCCTCTCTCTCTAAAGTCCAGATTGCATCCCTTTACACCTCCAAGCTCCTCTCCAGAAGTCTATGTCACCTCCCTACTTGACCTCTTTCATCTCCGGGCTAATGCCCAAGTCCACCCGAAACAAAGTCCAATATACCTCCTCCTTTCAGCCTCACAGCCAAGGAATATTCTTGGGAAATTTCCTTTCCAATTCAATAAATCCTTTCCCATATTTCAGAAAATCCATTAATCTTCCAAAATTCATATCTCTCCAAACGTAACTCCGATTGACTCCGTTCAATTTTCATAATTTTTTTAAAATTAAGATATACCCAATGGCACTATTATTTTATAATAGTTATTATCTTCTTTATAGGGTTTTGGATATTTTTCTCTTTTCGATCGCGTAGTAGACGTTCCGGAGATGCAACGAACGTGGATTTTTCTTAAAAATTTGAAGACCAACAACAAGGCAAGCCACTCTTCGATCATATTGCTCGTAGTTTATTAAATGTGTTGCATTACTTTATGTAGGACCTTATTAAATTAAACCCTTGTCACTCCACCGTAGCCCTGATACTTGCACTCTCTCGGCATAGGTATCCACTTGCACCACTTGTTTATATCTGGTTATCGATGTGGAAAAACTTGGGTTGTGAAAGGTTTATAAAACCCGACTTGGGGAGTCGGTGACTTTGAAAATAAAAAGGTTTCATGGGAGAAAACTTGCGGTGCGAATCCTCTCATGTGTGGTTTGGTTTCGTAGTCGCGCATAAGGACCAATTCCTTTGGGATTTAGCATCCGAGCATCTTACAGTACGATCACACAGGCGTAATGGGAAGCCCCTGGATGAGTAACTAGCTAAAACATAAGTGTCTAGCATGTTGACAGTTGAGGAGCACCGGGATGATGGAGTAGATGGTAGTCTCTTGCAGTGGGGACTGTCGGGAGCCATACAGTGGGGCCTGAGTAGACGAGGGCCTGAGCCTAGCCTGATGCTTGGTGGAAAGATTCCACTCAACTGTGTGACACGGGACATTTATGGGTTGGCTAGGGAAAGGCCTTGTCACGAACTTCCGGTACTGGCCAGTATCGGTGTGAGCTTTGTGTCTTGTGGGGAAAACGTATAGTCTCTATAGAGGTTTAACTGAACTGTTCGAACAGCCGTGCCTACTGTCACACCCTGATTTCCGTTTTAGGGATTTATAAATTATTTAATAAATTATTCCTAGAAATTATATTAACGGTTCATTAATTTACAAGTGAAGTTTAAGGTGGAAAATAAAATTTCCTAAATAATACATGGTTGGGTTTAATTTTATTAAATTCTCCATGATTAATTATACTCTCTGGAATTTTCTCGGATTTTTCAGAGCTCGATTACTAATTTTAATCATACAAAGAACATTTTAGTAATTATTTAATTAATAAATTAATCATTAAATGGTTTGGTTATAATTTTGTTAAATGCTATGGGTGTTCAAGTATTTGCAAGATTTTTCTTAGAATTATTTGAGCATTGGAAGTATTTTTAACAATTCAAAGATCATTTTAATGATTAATTTATTTGGAAAAGTAATTAAAGATCCTCTCTTTTTCTTGGGCCAAATTCGCATAGTCTAGTTTGCATCCTCCTGTTCTCTTAGGCCTGCCTCTCTCCGTGGAAGTCTGCCTTACCTCCCTCCTTCATTGGGGCCGAAGGAAGGAAGCCCAACGGTAAGTCTACTTTACGTCCCCACGCATAGTGTAGCTCCAGCCACCTCTCTCCCATGTTCTGCAGCGCCGCATCCCGCATCAAATCCGGCCTCCCTGTTGCTCCCCTTCCAAAATTAGTTCTGGGAACGGATTCTCCTCGATCTCCTCTATATTTCTCCTCAAGTAATCGAAGAAATCCCGAAGTAAATCCTCTCGTATCGGAGCAATTTTAATCTTTCCTTTTCCGGTGAAAACCCTAACTTTCTCGAGCTCTAGCCGCCGCATCCTTGCCGATCTCTCTCTCCCAAGCCTATATAAAGGATGCTTCGGACCTTCTCCACCTTTTCCACCTTTTTCTCGAGCTTTTTCCATCCCCTAGCCCTCTCCCCACGCTCGCCTTCTCTCTCCACCGTCGCCCTGGTTGCCATCGTCCTGCTTGCCACTTCCTTCGGCAGCGACAAAAGCAAGCCCGGCAGCCACCTCTTTGAAGCCACGAGTCACCGGAACTTCGCCGTCACCACGAACCCGATCTACTTCGCCTCCGGCCGAGCCTCACCAGCATTCCCGTTGACGGCAAAATTCGTCGCCGCCTTCGTTGGATTCTCAGCTGCGAGGAGAAGCCCGTTCACCCCTTCGTTGCCACTGAAGATTGTCAAAGCATCGCCATCATCGCCGACCCAACCTCGTCGCTATTTGAAGCTCGCTGTCGGCCATCTTTCGTCGTCGTCCGTTGTCACGTAAGTGTTGGTAAGGATCGTCGCCTCGTGCTCTTTCTCCTTGTGTCCTCCCTTTCTGTTGTCATACCATAGTTCACCGACGATCGTTGTTTCCGTGTCCGTCGTCCGGTGATCCTGCGTGGTTGTCTTGTCATAGCCACATCGTTACCATCTCTACTGCCACGTCATTGCCACCTAGCCACCACATTGTCTCCTGCTGTACCATGTGGTACCATCTCTAGACTCTACCTCAGATTCAATCCAAGCCATCCGATCATGGTCAAAATCTCGGTCAAGATCAATCTCAGCCGTCCAAAATCATTATAGATCATTTCTCCTATCTTTTCAATGATATATTGATCTTTTTTGCTATATGTCATCTACCAAAGTTGATCCAATAATTTTCGGAGAATGTTTTTAATCTTTTCTCTTAGTTATAAATTATTTGTAAATTGTTTAATTAATTTGGAATAGTCTTTTCTTTAATAGGTTTAATTGGACTAAATCTTGTAAAATTCATAACTAATTCATATGAACGCAGAATAAGGCCGTTCAAGTCTCTAAATTCATCTAAAATCATGATCTACATGTTTGTTTACTTTTTGTGTACTGTTTATGTGGTTTTTCTTAGTCTTTTTCCTCGTTTTGTGTGTTAGCTTGTCGTTTCTGTCGTTTTGGAGGTTCGTGAGTGTGTTGGAAGTGTTCCAGAAGACGAAGTGAAGACCGATTATTGCAAGGCAAGTTACACAGATCCCGAACAAAATTCCTTTGAGCATGTTGATCCTATATTTAAATACTCTGTTTATTTCAAATGTGCATTTATTTTCGAATGACATTGGGTGGTGTGAACCTATTTCTTTGTTATGGCCAATTCACATTGATTACTCTATTCCTTGATACTTTGGGTTATAATTTGACTAGTTGGACTTTATATATATATATTGGTTCAACTAGAAATTAGTTATAATTGCTTAGCCATACATAGAAACTCTAGTATCATTTTATGTGGGAATAACTAATGATTCAGTCATGATTAATGATGGTTAATTATTGGTAGCTCACGATGATTGGTCGTGATTGGTTAATAATATTCCAACTAAAATTTGATTGATGGTGGGTTGTGAGCACATGGTTTGAGATTTGGATGGGTGTGCTCATGACAATTAAGGACTGGTTCTCGAGCTACTGTTGTAAAACATTCACCGTACTAACCAGAAGCCAACATGAGTAATGGCTGGATCTGGAGTATAATACGTTCAGCAGGAAACACCATGGTATGTCGTTGTTCTTTTATCGTGGCAGACAATTAAGTCCACAGGTGGCAGACAAGTAAGTCCACAGTTGTTTTGGGCACTGAGTAGTCTCCCTGTCTAGGTAACTGGTCATCCCTACCGGAAACAGATGCTTAGTGGGTGTCATTTTGTTGTGCCTATTATGCGAAGGGTCTTGTCACAGCTCCTTTTCGAGGTACCATGGTGGTATTGAGGCGCATGGCAACATGTTGTGGGGTTGTGTCTTGTGAGTAAATTTGTACACCTCTGGTCAGAGTTTAAAACTGTTCAAATAGCCGTGCCCGCGGTTATGAGTGAGCCTAGTAATGTTTTTCATGATTAGTCCCACACTACTCATTAATGGTTATAATGTGATAATGGATGATAATTTGTTAGCTCTTGGTATGAAATGGTTAGTTCCTGTTTGGAGGTTAGATCTATTCAACTGGGTTTGGTTGTTCAGAGATGGTTGGGCTTGTGCAGCACTGGTGTGTTGTTCAGTGATTGGTAATATTGTTATTTAATTACTCAACTGTTTTACTACTTTTAAATATTTGCTAAACACTGCCTTTGCAAATGAACCTTATTATTGTCATCCTTTGGTATCCTTGTGCACTTGCATATTTGTTGTGTGGCTTGCTGAGTATTCCTTGTACTCACCCTTACAATAATCAATCAACCTCAGTTAAAGAAAATTTTGTTGGAAAAGATGTTTGGCTTATAGTTGAGCTGCCTGTGGGAGTGGAGCTGAAGCCATCGCTAGATCGCTTGTCCACTGCTGTTTTCTTTTCTTTTGTAAGTATGTAACGTTATTATTGATGATTTTGTATATTAAATTGTCGATTTGTGTACC
The DNA here is from genome assembly GCA_008326285.1 of Oryza officinalis. Classification (NCBI taxonomy): domain Eukaryota; kingdom Viridiplantae; phylum Streptophyta; class Magnoliopsida; order Poales; family Poaceae; genus Oryza; species Oryza officinalis. Next base: position 34,255,501 of record BDMV01000001.1, on the reverse strand, counting down.
TCGACTGATTCCTGGACGATGATTGTATGCACAAATTAGTTTGGAAATTACTAGTGAATTTCCGAGCGTGACACCCATGGTCAAGGGCAAACGTAAGGTGATTCCCATAGCGTAGATTTGTTTTTAAAACTTATTTAATAAATTAGATTCGTGGGATGGGAACCATTACCAGAGTCTTTCTTTATGATGGACGACCAACCTTCATGATTGGAAACAAGCCTGTGTGATCTGGGGTGTCGTTTGGCACCATAGGGCCCGAGATGGACGAGTTTGGGTTGGCGGGTCGAGAGGACCGGACCCGGTGTCGTTAACCTTGAGACTTGGTTAACGGATGGTTGTTGAGAAAACATTGGTTTATGTTTTGGAAGTGAAAAGAAACAAATAAAGGAAAAGATGTTATAAATACTAAAATTTAGCTTTTTCACTCAAGTTGTTGCAAAACAACTCGTGAACGGATTGAGGTGAGACGCCTCCTTCCGAAGGAAAAGTTTATTTTGAAACCACACTTAGATATTTGAAAAGTGTTTTAAAATAAATGCTTTGCCAAATAAACTCAGCTTTTTTTAAAGTTTGCATGTACACAATTCCTAGTGACTTGTTGAGTACGAAAGTATTCAATCCCTCATTGTTGTTGTTTTTCTTTCTTTGGCTTAAGTTCAGGTAGAAGATGAAGGTTGGGGATTCGTCCCTAAACCCAAACTACTGCCGGTGAATTTGGTATCCTAACTTTGCTAAGTTTCGCTGCTGCTGACTCTGATTGGAGGTTGTAACTTAAGGATTACCCGAAGCTGTAACGTAAAGGTATATTATATTTATTTAAATCTTGCATTGATTCATCATGTTATCGCTGGTCTAGCATCGTTATCCTAAGACTGGTACCTGTTTCGCGGTTCCGTGGAAAAATGGTTTGCCGTTCTCCTGTAGCATGTCCTCCTCGATGCCATTTGTATAATGGCGCAGAGGCGGGACGTTATAGCTTTGGAATAGAGTCAAATGAGCAATTGCCCCTTACTTTAATAGAAACACGTGCACACAAATTAAATCAGATTGGGTTCTTCATCTACTTTGTTTCCTAAAAAAGGAAAAGAACACCACCTTCATTATTCATTTGTGAGTACATTCCTTTACCTCACCCATGTATTTACGAACATCTGCAAGTGAAAACTGAAAGCATACAAATTCATTCGATACTGTTTAATTCAGCTGGTCATCTTTTTAAGGAGTTGGGGACTTGGTCCTATCACTCGATATTGTTTTTCTCTTTCTCAATACTAAAACTTATTGGCTATGTAAATGATTTCCATTATCTAAATAAATACAAAGGAATTCATTTGTAACTATGTACAAGTATGACAAAAAAAACATTTTGAAGAATGTATCTGCTACCAATATTGACAACTTCACATCACGCAAAACTGTAAGTGTCTTGATATATATTCCTAGGAATTAAATTTAACAAAAAAAAAACAGAAGCTTAGCTTATCTTCCACTTAGGTAGGACCGAGATGAACCTGATAGTGAAGGAGCAGAATGCGTGGACAACAACCGTGACTGTTCGCCTTGTTTGATATCCTCAAAGGCCTCGACATCCAAAAACGGAGGATCACTCAAGATAATCTCCAGATCATGCCTGTGGCTTCTCAGCAACTCCACAACCTTCGTCATTGTAGGCCTGTCGCCAGCGTTCGCTTGGGTGCATGACAGTCCAATCTGCACGACATGCATGACCTCATCCCTGATAGTATCCTCGTAGATGCTGCGGTCAGCGATCATTTCTACTGTTTTGTTCTTGTAGTGGTTCCATACCTTGAATGTAAAGAAGATATTTACATTAAACATATTGCAAAATGGTTGCTTAGGACCGACTGAAAATAAAAGATAAAAATGAACTTGAAAATGTCACACACACACAAAAAAAGCTTGATAAAGTCAAGTAAACACAATGGTTTGAACTTTGAACAAGCATCACTATGCTTTGTAACTAGCCTTTATTCAATGCTTTTGCTCATCCATCATCATGTTGTAATACAAGTCAAAAAGCAACTTTTGAAAATTTTTTTGAAGTAATGGTTTACTTTTATCTGTAGAATAACCATAACCATACAAAAAGAGAAATGATGCTCAATGGAACTTATCCATTAGCTACTTTCATCTATTCTTTTCCTTGAGCTAAAGTAATAGAACAGGACGCCATACCAGGTCAGCATTATTGATTGCTGTGCTTCTAGTGTTAACTGAAGTATTGTATGACTACATGCACCTAGATTTCTTAATTGTCCTGTTCTTCTTGTGCAGTTGATCCCTCTGTTTTTAAGAATGACTATGGTTATGGATTGCGCCACCTTTTCCATTTCTCAAAGATTTTATTGAGGAGTTGAAAAACTGCGATGATAAGTGTATTTCTATATTGATTCATTCCGTTCTTAGCACTTCGACCTTGATAGCCATATTAAACAAAAAAAGTACTCCCTCCGTCCCGTAATATAAAGGATTTTGGTTGGATGTGACACATCCTAGTACTACGAATCTGGACAGGAGGGAGTAACATTGAAAACTGATACTATCATGTTTTCATAGCATAATAGGAAGTCAAGAGTCAAAAGAATTTTAAAAAGGAAATTAATAAGGTAAGAAAGAGAGCAGTACCTTTGTTAACAGCAAGTGGCCTCCATGTGAACCAGTTGAGCCGCTACATCTTTGTCCTGTTACAAGCTCAAGAACCAGAATACCATAGCTGTAGACATCAGCCTTCTCTGTAAGATGGCCATGCGCCAAATATTCTGGAGCCATATAGCCTCTGAAACAAGCCAACAATCTAGTGAGCTTAATAATTACTACTATTAAAGAACAACACTGGGCAAGAATACAAAAAGTTCTTACAGTGTTCCAGCAACACCCGTGGTGAGATGAGTTCTATCCTCTGCAAAAGCTCTTGCAAGGCCAAAATCTGTTATCTTGGGCTTAAACTTATCATCCAATAAAATATTACTAGCTTTGATATCTCTGTGGATAATCCTTGTTTCTGACTCCTCATGGAGATAAGAAAGTCCCTCTGCTATGCCTTGAATGATATCAACCCTCAAATTCCAGGTTAAATTTCTGTTACGACTTGCATCTGGGAGGACACCATAAGTAGTTATTGTAATTTACAAAATATCCATTTGAATTTTAAGTGAAAGAAGATATTTTTCCAAAAAATATATGTATCAGAATTTGCACAGGATAGTCAAAATAAAATGGTTAGGTTGGTATAGTTAAACAGACTGAATAATGAAGACCCAGACATCTCAATAGAAACAATCATAAAGGACAAAAGCAAGTATTTTTACATTCACAAATATAAAAAAGGAAGCACCGAATATATGAAATAGAATCAAGTGAGAGACTTACCAAACAAGAAGAGATCGAGGCTCTTGTTGAAGTAGTATTCATAAACAAGCAAGCTCTCTGGACCATTCACACTGCAACCAAGCAGCTTAACTAGATTCTTATGACGAACTTGACTTATGAGTTCAACTTCGTTGAAAAATTGATCAACCCACTCCCTTGTATTTAGGAATAGCCTCTTCACAGCAACTTGTTTTCCATCCAAAAGAACAGCCTACAGAGCAGGTTATATTCTTGGTATCAGTATATGGAACCACAAAAACTCAGTTTCATTTCTCTCCAATTCTGAGGGGAAAAAATAAGCTAATTTTTAGTAGCACTTGACTGTACCTTGTACACAGCTCCGTAGCTCCCTTGACCAAGTTTGTTTGCTGGATCAAAATAGTTTGTTGCTTTCCTTAACTCTTCGTATTTGAAATTTAAACTGGATTGTGCAATTCTCACAGGGACTCCATCTCCGTAAATATCTGTAGTTCATTATAAATATGGCAGGTGTGAAGAAGAGTGTCAACTGAAAATTAAGCATGTTTCAATTTGACATACTGACCAATGAATGACTTGGACCTTTTCTTGTTCCTAAAAATTTTCTTCTTCCATGCCAGAAAAATAACAATGAAAACAATAACAAAGGCACCGAGGAAAGAACCCAATAGTATCCAAACAACGTCAATATTCCCTGCACATTTGATGAGAGAGAATTATTAGTACAAGTACAAAAAAAAAGAATGACTCAAGCAGTACACAGAGTACTGGAGAACAATGATTCGGTGTGTCTTGGTCAAATTAAGCTACCCAATAAACCTTTGGAAAAGAGCGCTGCTAAGTATTGACAAGTGACAACACAAACAGGAATCATTCATGGGTGTCCCCGGTAACAGATTGTAAAAGAACAACACAAAATGGTGTTAATGAGAGTACTTTTTCCTTTTCTAACGATCCTAGGAAACCAACATGTAAAAAGAAGAAGAATCACACAGAGGACGGGATTATTACTAATACCTATGTACTTTTCATATAACTTTGTGAGCTTTTCTTCAGCTCTGTAAGTCTGCATATGAATTGTTTGACAGTTCCATGCAGAAAATGTAGAAAATGCTTTGGTCAAAACTGATCCAAAACCGGTTAGTTTGTTGCCGGTTTTGATAACTGACATAACTGGTTTTGACAACTGACAACCCTCTCGTTGATAAATTCTAGACGGCAAAGTCAATTTTGTTTATATTTGGGCACTCCTAGATTATTCAGTCAAAAATGTGAGCTTGAAGATACTTGCTCCAGCACTTTAATCAAGCATTTCCTTTTACTATTGTTTTAGCATGAATGCATGATAAAACCGCTGGAAAATGTCAAGATTGGGTGGCGTTGAATTACAATTGAATTTAAGAATGCTGCAAAGTAGCAACTGAAAGGGCAATCATGCCGTCTGAGTCTCAGCTTTTTCGAAGACTACGCTACTAGTAGTACGCTTGAACAGTAGTGACCTTCCGAAATTGAGAGAAAGAGAGAGAAATCGAATCGAATCGCATTACTTGATGATTTTGATCCGGCTGTGGCGTTGAGATTCCAGAAGAGGCGCGTGGAGTAGCGCAGGTAGCAGCCGGTGTAGAGCGCACGGCCCTCCGTGGCCGGCGCGCACCGGGCCGCGGCGCCCGCGGCGGCGCGGAGGCACTGGCCGCAGGCGGTGGAGTTGAGGCTCCCCCAGCACTGCGCGAGCGCGAACGCCGTGGCGCCGCCGACGGACGCCGATCCCACCGCGTACCCGTCGCCACCCCCCGCCGCGGCGCCCGTGACGTTGGCGAGCGCCGCGCGCACCGCGTCGGCGAACCCGCGCGGGTTGGCGCCGGTGTAGTTGCCTCCCCCCGTCCCCGCGCCGCAGGTGACGGCGTCGTCGGGGCCTCGGGTTTCAGAGAAGAAGGAGTAGTTGGCGTAGCGGCCGAAGCAGCCGTCGAGGTAGAGGCGGCCGCCGGCGCGCGGGTAGCACTTGGGGAGGAGGGACCTGACCTCGGCGAAGCAGAGCTTGCAGTCGACGGGGGAGAGGTCGCGGTGGCACTGGCCGAGGCCGAAGACGGCGTTGGGGTTGGGGCCCCCCGTGGTGCCGACGGCGGAGGTGCCGAAGCCGTTGGCGCTGACGTTGCTGTTGAGGTCGTCCATGGCCGGCACGAAGTTGTCCGCCAGCGCAGGGCCCGACACCGCCCCGGCCGGCGCGCACGCCTGCCCCGCCACCGCCGTCCGCGGGTCCCCCGCCGCCCCGCCGCACAGGCACAGCAGCGCGAGGAGGACGGGGAGAAGCAGCGCGGCCATGCTTCGCAGCGGGACGCGTGGAAAGGGTTCGGTCGGATACTCGGATGGGTTGCACACGTTGGATAAATATAAGTAGTGCTCCGACTAGCTGGGTTTGGTCACCGGAGACGTCTCAGCGGACTAGTCCGGAGAGTGCAAGAGGTCAGCGATGGCGACCGGCGGTGGCGTGCGCGCGTGGCGCGGCGGCGGCGGGCCAATAAATGAGCGGGCGGCGACGATAATAACGTGCGAGGGATATAGGGGGAGGCTATACGGAATACTCACTCGTCCTAAAATATAATTTTGAAAAAATATAATTTTGAATAGATGAGATATATTATAATACTATAAATTTAAACTGTATTAAAATATATTGTATTTATTTATTTATTTATATTTTAGAACGAAAAAATATAAATATAGCGCTGCATGCCTGCGACCGAGAGGCGACGGCGGACTACGTATGTACTGTGTATTTCCGATGCTGCAACCTCTGCAGCCCATGGTGGAATGCTGACAACGGTCGGTCATCAACGACCAATTAGACCAAACATAATCGTTGTCTCGCGTTGAACAACTACTAGGGTGGTGTTTTTTTTTTGTTTATGTTGATTTTTGTTAGCATGTTTTTTAAAATATTAAACAACATGTTTTATGCGAAAACAAAATTATTTTAAAATATCAAATATATTCATTATTCAAGTTTGTAATGTTTAAAACTTAATTAATTACGTGTTAATGGTCTTCTTGTTTTACGTATCTCAATTTTATCTTCATCTTTATTAGATTCAAACGGGACCTAGCTAGATCCATAAGGGATTTTATATATCCATATAGTTATATTTTCAAATTAATTAAGTTAACACTGTTCGGTTTATTTAGGTTCTCTCAAGCAAAAGAAATGTTACAACCTCTCGTGTAATCACTACCACTTTGAAATATGAATTGAGCCGATTGGTATATATATATATATATATAAATAATGAAATTCATTTCATCCTTTGCGAAAATATGGTTTGGTCGTACGAGAAAACTGTTTCAGTAGCAGTGATATGATATTAAATGGCAGAAATGTGATGTTAAAGTATTGGGAGTGTCCTTACTTTAATTCTGTTAATACCAAATATTTTTTAATATGTTTATATAAATTCGTTTCCTATAAAATGTAATAAGGCACACTCTGTAACATCATTTTTTAAAGATGTTATACAACATTTACTCCCGTGTTAATTTTATTCATGTGTTTTTTTACTACTTGGGTATCTTCTCAGTCCAACGACTCTGAGGTTATGTGCTTTTCTCATTAAGATTAAGATTTATTTTTGGTTTTCGTTAGCATGTTTTTCAAACTACTTAATGACGCATTTTGTACCAAAACTTTCTATATAAAAATTGCTTTAAAATATCAAATATATTCATTTATCAAGTTTGTAATAATTAAAACTTAATTAATCATACGTTAATAATTTTCTTGTTTTGTGTGTCCATATTTAATTTGAATCTTCATCAGATTCGAACGTACCCTCAGGTGGTGTTCTAATTTCATGAAGATAAAGATAAAGATAATGATTAAGTGTTGTACGTAAATAAGATAGTATTAACGTATGATTAATTGAGTTTTAGTTATTACAAACTTAAAAAATAGATTAATCTGATATTTTAAAGTAACTTTTATATAAAAAGTTTTTTTACGAAATGTATCGTTTTGTTTTAAAAAACGTGTCACAGGTATTTAAATAAACGAACGGGACCGGAGTCTCTTCGCATCAGCCGCCCCCGGCCGGGCCGACGGACCGCCCTGTACCATCCACGTCGAACGCTCGTCGTCGTTATCGCTTGTGTTGGTCACCTACCAACGGTGGAGGATGTCGATGGCTACTCGCACGTGCGCACTCGGTTGAAAACACACTCTAGATGGGCCACCAGTGATTTTCAGGCGAGAAGATCCAGTGCCTTGGCCCAAAAAAAGTGAACAAAAGCCCAGTTTCATCTTAGTTTGGGCCGATTTTCATCGTGGCAGAGAAAAGGTTGTTTACCACCTGCGTTGGGTCGGATTGTTTTAAGAAAAGGCAAAACCCTCTCTGGTTAACCTCGCTTTGGTTCAAAACTGAAACGAGTAAGTAGGTTTTGAATGGATTTTCGGCTGTTGTTAGTCTCCGCTCTTTGCATGAATGAACTTTCTTAAGTTCTGATAAGTTTATAGAAAAAAATACACTAACAACTACAATATCAAATTAGTTTCATTAAAATCCACCATTATCTTGATCATGTATATATTTGGTGTGTTATATATAGTATTAATTAGTAATGAATTTGATCAAAGTTGAAGAGCTTTAATGTAGGATAAAACTACAACACATTTTGGAACCGAGCGAGTACTCTATCTATTATCTTTTAAAAAAATTAAGATGTGTTAGAGTATATTTTAGTTGGAGAAATATTAAAATAGAATTGATGGTGGACTCTTTCTTTTATCTACTATCATTTGTTATCTCCTCTATTTATTCTTTATATATTTATTCTTTCTCTTCTCTACGATTCAACAAGATGTTAATAAAACAGAATGAATCAAATTGAAATAAAGCTAGACAAGAAAAAAAAAGTAATCTTTGCTCAATATACTAAGTACGCATTAGGATTTAAACTTAAAAAGAAGGGTTAATTCGATCTATATCATTGCAAATATTCCATTTCAGATAAACACCATTACAATTCGTCTATTCGTATCCGTGCCACTACAATTTTACAAAATAAGACCACGCCACTGCCGTCACGTTTTCCATCCATCTTCTCATTGACACGTGGGACCCATCTGTTAGATTCATCTTCTTCATTTCATCCTCCCTTATTTTCTTCCTTCTCCAGCTTCTTCGCTATTGCTCACCAGGTAGGATGCGCTGAGGTTGACATGCATGGCGAGCGCTGGCCGCACACTACTTGGATCACCCCGCAGTCGACGGTTTGCGGGCAGCTGCCAAGCTCGCAGATCCCGATGGCCTTGGCAGTGAATAGTCGTCCCCATGTGTGGCGCATCCCAGCCACGAACGACAAGGCGCCTGTCACGCCCAGAGATTCACTAACCCGAATTCCAAACAGAATGTGCATTTAATCCCCGTCCAGGATCGGCCAGGGTACACAAACGACAAAGTTGACATACAGATCTATGTCTTACAAACACCATAAAAATATCTTACATAAATGCAGCGGAAAGAGATAAACAAGCTATTCTAGATAACTAGACGCTCGCAGCGTGGCAACACCATTCCACGGGCATCCTTGACGGCAACCACAAGCCTACTCCTCTGAGTAGCTTCCATCGGACACGTATTCCAACTCTGATGTGGGGGAAAAATAGAGCAAGACTGAGTACCACTCATTGTACTCAACAAGGTCAACAAGTCATACCGGAAAGGGAGTAATGATGCAAGTAATAGCAAAGGAGGCTGAATAGGTTTATTTGCATGAAAACGTATTTAAAGACAATAGTTGAATGCGGTAAAACAGTTAAGTTAATTAATCAAAATTGAACCATCGCTGTCCAACGCTACACCACGTTACGACAGGCCCAAAATACCACCTGAACTACACCAGTTCCATTAAGTATGGTTATTAGAAGTATAACTAATCACAGTGAATCTGGTTGATCTCCCATAACCACGGGTACGGCTATTCGAATAGTTTTACTCTGATCAGACGTGTACAATTGTACCCACAAGACACAGACCCACGACACGTTACCGTGTGTCGGCATACCACCACGGTACACCGGAAAAGGATTGTGACAGGACCATTCGCACAACCCTCCCTAACCAAGCGCACCACACCACAGGTTTCGCCCCCCCGTTAAACCAAAGCAGGCGACCCCCTCTCGTGCCTAGGTGAATCCGGCAGCTGATCAATGAGTACACCCCCGCCGACCCAACTCCATCATTGAAGCATCTAGGTCTCGCTGTTAATTTTGGTAATTAATGACAAACGCTAATTGTGGACTAACGATTCTTTTGAATTACACATATTTGAGTTAGGATCACACAATATGAGTGCATGGATGATCACCAAGGACATTGTGCAAAGCGAAAGGATTGAAGACGGTAAAACTAGCGGTTTTATTTTAATTGATCAAGTAGTTTGGGCGATCAAATTTGCTAGAATTTATTTATAGCTTTGCCGTACTATCAAGGGGGGTAATAACCTAGTCAAAGAGATGATCAAAATGTCACATTAGGTCATTTGCACTTAAGTCTTAGTTTGCATTTTTTTTCCTGTTGATTGTCCCTGGGCGGTCTGACCAAAGTGCTTGATCCGGTCTGACCGGCCCTTCTTAGCGGTCTGACCGGCCATTTGCCACCGGTCTGACCGGCCGGTTGGAGGCTGGATGGCCGCCTCTGGCCTGACGATCCAGAGCCACTAGAGCCGAAACCGGTCAGACCGAGCCAATGGCAGTCTGACCGAGCCATGGGCGGTCTGACCGGCCAATTGGCCTCCGGTCTGACCGGCCCCCTAATCCCAGTGCATTTAATGTAGTCCAACGGCTAGTTTTCCAACCGTTGCGAAGTAGTCCGGTCTGACCGGCCACGCAACGGCGGTCTGACCGGCAATACACAGAGTTGGTGGATTTGAGGTTTGGGGTATAAATACCCCCCATTTGCAGCAAGGGGGTTCTCTCACTTGCATACACCCCTTGCACTTCTCTCACATCCACTTGAGTCTTTGTTTCATTCTTTTGTGTGATTAAGAGAGGATTAGCCAAGAGTCAAGTGCATTTGCTTTCTTGTTAAGCTAGTGTGGCACTTGATCATCTCCAAGTCGGGTCATCGCTTATTACTCTTGGAGGTTGCCGCCTCCTAGAAGGCTTGTGGAGGTGCTTGCTCAGTGACCTTTCTAAGGAGATTGTGGAGGAGGCCCGGTGCCGATTGTGAGTGATTTGGAGTTCACCACCTTCGGAGTGAAGGAAGAACTACCCTAGTGATCAAGGCTTGGGTAGTCCTCTCCATGGGCCGGCTCCCACCTTGCCCACCCCTTGACGATGGGGGCGTGCGGTGGCTTCGTGGTTGAGCGGTGGAGTTGGGCTCGCCTCAACAGGGACATAGGAAACCGGCGAGTTTCCGAACCTCGGTGAAAAACTTCTTTGTCTCTTGTCTCTTTACTTATTGCATTTACTTTTGTGCAATTTACATTCCTAGAGACATACTTGAGCCACTATCACCCTAGGTTTGCAAAACATAACTTAGTTGCTTAGTTAGACTTGTCCCTTACCAAGCATAGTAACTTAGGTTAGTTTTGATTAGGTGTCATTTATTTTTAATTGCCTATTCACCCCCCTCTAATCGACATCTTTGATCCTACAAGTGGTATGAGAGCTTGGTCTCTCTTGATTGGACTTCACCGCCTAGAGAGAAGATGTTGAACGAGGTGAACCATGTGGGGAAGGCTCCCATGTTTAATGACACTAATTACTCCAGTTGGAAAATTAAAATGTCTACTCACCTTAAAGCTATGAGCTTCCATATTTGGAGTATTGTGGATGTAGGTTTTGCCATCACCGGTAGCCCCTTGACGGAAGTTGATCACCGTAACCTCTAACTCAACGCTCAAGCCATGAATGCATTGTTCAACTCTTTGAGCCAAGAGGAGTTTGATAGAGTGAGCAACCTTGAGACCGCATATGAGATATGGAACAAGTTGAGTGAGATTCATGAGGGCACTAGTGAGTACAAGGATGCTAAGCTTCATTTTCTCAAGATCCAATATGAGACTTTCGCTATGTTGCCTCATGAGAGTGTCAATGATATGTATGGGAGGCTAAATGTGATAGTCAATGATCTCAAGGGGCTTGGGGCAATCTACACTGACCTTGAGGTGGCTCAAAAGATGCTAAGGACTCTACCGGACAAGTATGAGAATTTAGTCACATTTCTCATCAACTCGGACATGTCAAGAATGACACCCGCTATCCTCTTGGGCAAGATCAACACCAATGACATGTACAAGTTGAAGAAGAAGGAGATGGAGGAAGCCTCACCGTCAAGGAAGACAAGTATTGCCCTTCAAGCCGAGGTGGAAGACAAGGGAAATGCAAAAGCTAGTGAAGGTAATGATGACTTGGAGGAAGAGATTGCCCTTCTTGCTAGGAGTTTCAATGATCTTTTGGGAAGAAGAAAGGAGAAGGGAAAGGGCTCTATCTCAAATAGAAGACCCAACAAGACTCTCTCCAACTTGAGATGCTTTGAGTGTGGAGAGAAATGACACTTTGCTTCCAAGTATCCTTCAAAAGGTGATGATGGAGACAAGTCATCCAAGAAGAAAAGTGGAGGCTACAAGTTCATGAAGAAGCTTAAGAAGGAAGGAAAGAAGATTGAGGCCTTTATTGGACAATGGGACTCAAATGTTGAGAGCACCGATTCTCAATCTAAGTCCGACAATGATAGTGATGATGATGGAGGTTCTAAGAAGAAGAACATGACCGGAATTGCTATCCAGGAGGCTCCATCACTCTTCTCCCCATTTTGCCTCATGGCAAAGGGCTCTACCAAGGTAACATCAAGTAGTGATAGTGAAAGTGATGATGATGTTGATGATGTTTTCTATGATGAGCTTGTGAGCATGTTTGAGGAGCTCCATGCTTATAGTGAGAAGGAGATTGCCAAATTCAAGTCTCTAAAGAAGAATCATACTTCTTTGGAGACCTTGTATGAGGAGCTAAAGACTTCTCATGAGAGACTCACCATTTCTCATGAGAAGCTTAAGGAAACTCATGACACCCTTCTTATTACTACACAACATGGAGCTCACATTGATGTTGGTATATCTTGTGATTTGCTTGATGATAGTGCTTCTTGTCATATTGCTCATGTTGCATCATCTAGCATATCTACTTCTTGTGATGATCTTATAGATATGTCTAGCTTTAACTCTTGTGCTTCTATTTGTGATGCCTCACTTGTTGCTGAGAACAGTGAGCTTAAGGAGCAAGTGGCCAAGCTCAACAAAATCTTGGAAAGGTGCTTCAAGGGTAAGAACACTCTTGACAAAATCTTGAGTGAGCAACGGTGCATCCTTAACAAGGAGGGACTTGGATTCAATACAAAGAAGGGTAAGAAAACTTCTCACCGTGCTCCTTGTTTTGTCAAGAGCAATAGTAAGTATTGCCATAAGTACCGTGAGGTTGGGCATATGGCTAATGATTGCACCGGTTGTAAGCCTCCTAAGACTTGCATGTTTGATTCTCACTATATGCTTAGGAAGGCTCATGATGGTACTATCTATGCTAGATATGTGGGTTCCCCTGTACTTGGTGGTAAAAATAATGTCATTTGGATGCCCAAGGCTTTGGTCTCTAACCTTCAAGGACCCAAACAAGTTTGGGTACCTAAAAGAGTTTAATCTTCTTTTGTAGGTAAACTACCACACCGGTGGAAGCCATTGGGTGCTTGATAATGGGTGCACTTAACACATGACCGGTGATAGGAGCATGTTCACCACATTTGAAGTAGGAAGCAAAAATCAAGAGAGAGTTACTTTTGGTGATAATAGCAAAGGAAAGGTAATTGGGTTAGGTAAAGTTGCTATCACCAATGATCTATCAATTACAAATGTCTCTCTTGTTGAATCACTCAATTTCAATTTGCTTTCGATTGCACAAATTTGTGATCTTGGTTTGTAATGTACCTTTAATCCTCAAGATGTGATTGTTACTAGCCTTCATGACAAATCTTGCATCTTCAAAGGCTTTCATTATGGAAATATTTATTTGGTTGATTTCAACTCTAATGAAGCAAATTTGAAAACTTATTTGGTTGCGAAAACTTCATTAGGTTGGCTTTGGCATAGGAGGCTAGACCATGTTGGTATGCATCAATTGAGTAAACTTTCAAAACGTGATCTAGTTGTGGGCTTGAAAGATGTGAAGTTTGAAAAGGACAAACTTTGTAGTGCTTGCCAAGCCGGCAAGCAAGTTGCATGCTCTCATCCTTCCAAAAGCATTATGTCCACATCTAGACCATTGGAGCTCTTACATATGGATATGTTTGGCCCAACAACCTATAAGAGCATTGGTGAAAATAGTTATTGTCTTGTCATTGTTGATGATTATTCTCGTTATACTTGGGTGTTCTTTTTGCATGACAAGTCTATTGTTGCCGAGCTTTTCAAAAAGTTTACAAAAAGGGCCCAAAATGAATTCAATTGCACTCTTGTGAAAATAAAAAGTGACAATGGTTCGGAGTTTAAAAATATCAATATCAAGGACTATTGTGATGATCTTGATATTAAGCATGAGTTTTCCGCTACCTACTCACCTCAACAAAATGGTGTAGTGGAGAGGAAAAATCGCACATTGATTGAGATGGCAAGGACTATGCTAGATGAATATGGTGTTTCCGATTCCTTTTGGGCGGAAGCCATAAACACCGCTTACCATGCAACCAATAGACTTTATTTGCATCGTCTTTTGAAAAAGACTTCCTATGAGCTAATTGTTGGGAGAAAGCCTAATGTTGCCTATTTTTGAGTTTTTGGTTGCAAATGCTATATTTATCAAAAATGTGTTAGACTAACCAAATTTGAAAGTCGGTGTGATGAAGGGTTTTTTCTAGGTTATGCCTCCAATAGCAAGGCATATCGGATCTACAACAAGAAGAAAGGTATTGTGGAAGAAACCGCCGATGTTCAATTTGATGAAACTAATGGCTCCCAAGAGGGGCACGAGAATTTGGATGATGTAGGTGATGAGGGTTTGATGAGGGCAATGAAGAACATGTCTATTGGAGACATCAAGCCCGTTGAAGTGGAAGACAAACCTTCCATCTTCACTCAAGTTGAGGAAACTACTTTCGCTATGCCAAGCCAAGATCAAGTTGATGTGGAGGAGGATAAGGCACAAGATGCACCTATGCCGCCAAGAATTCGCAACGCTCTCTCCAAGGATCACCCAATTGATCAAGTTTTGGGTGACATTAGTAAGGGTGTTCAAACTCGATCTCGTGTCACTTCGATTTATGAGTATTACTCTTTTGTTTCTTGTCTTGAGCCAAAACATATAGATGAAGCTCTTGGTGATCCGCATTGGATAAATGCTATGCATGAAGAGCTCAACAACTTTGCAAGAAACAAGGTGTGGACTTTGGTTGAAAAACCTAGAGACCACAATGTCATAGGGACAAAGTGGGTTTTTAGGAACAAGCAAGATGAGAACGGGTTGATGGTAAGGAACAAAGCAAGATTGGTGGCTCAAGGTTTCACACAAGTTGAAGGTTTGGATTTTGGTGAAACCTTTGCCGTCGTGGCAAGGTTTGAAGCCATTTGCATCCTACTTGCATTTGCATCATGTTTTGATATAAAGCTTTTTCAAATGGATGTGAAAAGTGCTTTTCTAAATGGTGAAATTGCCGAACTTGTCTTTGTTGAGCAACCACCCGATTTTGAAGATCCTAAAAATCCTAACCATGTCTACAAACTCTCAAAAACTCTCTATGGCTTGAAACAAGCTCCTAGAGCTTGGTATGAAAGATTGAGAGATTTTTTTTATCAAAGGGTTTCAAAATTGGTAAGTTGATACAACTCTTTTCACTAAAATCATTGGTGATGATTTCTTTATGTGTCAAATTTATGTTGATGACATCATATTCGGTTCTACTAATGAAGATTTTTGCAAGTAATTTGGTGATATGATGTCTAGGGAATTTGAGATGTCTATGATTGGAGAGTTGAGCTTCTTCCTTGGACTAGAAGTCAAGCAACTCAAGGATGGGACCTTTGTGAGCCAAACCAAGCATGTCAAGGACTTACTCAAGAGGTTTGGCTTGGAGGATGCAAAGCCCATCAAGACTCCAATGGCAACTAATGGTCACCTCGACCATGATGAGGGAGGTAAACCAATGGATTTAAAGCTTTATCACTCCATGATTGGTGGCTTACTTTATCTTGCCGCATCTAGGCCGGATATCATGTTTAGTGTTTGCATGTGTGCACGGTTTCAAGCCGCCCCCAAGGAGTGTCACTTAGTGGCCGTGAAAAGAATTATTAGATATTTAAAGCATTCCTCAACTATTGGCTTGTGGTACCCAAAAGGTGCTAAGCTCAAGCTAGTTGGCTATTCCGATTCGGATTATGCCGGTTGCAAAGTGGATAGAAAGAGTACATCCGATAGTTGCCAATTGCTTGGTAGATCCCTTGTGTCATGGTTATCCAAGAAACAAAACTCCGTAGCCCTCTCTACCGCCGAGGCGGAATATGTTTCGGCGGGTAGTTGTTGTACCCAATTGCTTTGGATGAAACAAACCATGTTGGACTATGGCATTACCTTCACCAAAACCCCACTCCTATGTGACAATGATAGTGCCATAAAGATAGCCAGCAACCCGGTCCAATACTCTAGAACCAAGCATATTGACATTCGCCACCACTTCCTAAGAGACCATGTTGCCAAAAGTGACATAGTCATTAGCCACATAAAAACCGAAGATCAACTAGCCGACATATTTACCAAGTCTCTTGATGACACCTGCTTTTGCAAGTTTAGGAATGAGTTAAATGTCATAGATTTCTCAAATGTTACTTGAGATCATGCACCATGGTTGCTTCTTGTTCATATTGCCTAGTTGCTTGCTTTTTGCTCTTATGCTTGGGATTTATTGTTATTTGGCTCTTGTTTGCGAAAATGGAGCTTGTCACATTAAGGGGGAGTATTGCACTTTTACATGTGCTCTACTACTTTTTAGGTGTGAAGCAATGAAATACAAGTGCTAGTAGAGTTTTCA
The DNA here is from genome assembly GCA_008326285.1 of Oryza officinalis. NCBI lineage: Eukaryota > Viridiplantae > Streptophyta > Magnoliopsida > Poales > Poaceae > Oryza > Oryza officinalis. The sequence continues at coordinate 34,239,077 of BDMV01000001.1, read as the reverse complement.
AAATGCCGAAGTCAACATTAGTAAAAATTTTTTGGAAAAACAAAGTAATTTCAAAACTATCTCTTGAAAAAGGTTTGAAAAGGTTTCCTATATGTTTCCCAAGCCTCACATTGCAAGAAAAATGAAGTTTGATTGAAAATGACCTTTTGGCCCTCTTTTGAAGAAACTATATTATTAGTTTTGGCCAAAATGAGCTTTACCTCCAAAATGAGTTTGAGAAGGATTTTGAGAAAAGTGCCAAAACAAAGTTGGTAGAGAAGACTTTTTCAAATGTTTTTTTTTTCAAATCATATTCAAAAACCAAATACTTCAAAAGTTATTTGCAAATTAATTTCCCAAAACCCCCATAGACCATAAAAGGTCACCTCCTAGCACTTAAGTGAGTTAAGTTGCAAATCATCATAATTTTCAATTATTATGCATGGTTAGCAATATTTCAACTCATACATTTCAAAATTGCTCCAAAAATTAAAATTTTATTGGATTTTATTGTGTGGGGTTGCCGGCTTGTGCAAGGGCTGTGCACAGCCGGCAGGGGGCCTGGCGGTCTGACCAGGGCTATATGCGCGGTTTGACCGGCCGGGTGAGGCAGTCTGACCGGCATCTAGCCGCTGGTCTGACCGGCCTGTCAGGTGGGCCCAGGGTTTTTACCCCTTTCTTCTTCTACTCGACCCCTTCTCTCTCCTTCTCATCCCCTCACTTCTCCTACCCGAAAAAGGACCCTCTTTCTCTCTCCCCTCAAGCCCTAACTCATCTCTCCCTCAAATCCCATCGGTTTGACCGTGGATTTCACTTCGGTTACACCGTAAGTGATTCTCCTCCGCTTCCTCTCGCTATTCCATGGATTATTTCGCGTTTTTGTTGATTTTGTGTTCCATGGCATGGAACCCTAGGTGAAGGAAGAGGTGTCTTCGATTTGCACCAATAGAGGGTAGTTTCTTGGTGTAACTCAACTTCTTTCAACCGGTAAATCCCTCTCACTCTTGTGATTAACTTTGAATCGATCTATTTCATCTTAGGGCTAAGAGTAGTTCGTTCAAATCTTGATGAAATAGACCCACCCCTTGTTGCTCATGTTCCTCACCTTGTGCAATATTGTTCTAGCAAGTTTTAGAATCATTTGAGTAGTGGTGGACATGTGTTGCAATGTGTGCTCTGTCAGTGGCGGTCTGACCGGGACCTGCGACGGTCTGACCGTGGTTATGCCACCGGTCTGACCGGCCGTATGTTGGCGGTCTGACCGGCCCTGTCTCCGGTCTGATCGGCCTACAGGCCATGGTCTGACCGCCCCTGACAGAGACATTGCCCATCTCTACTCCAAAATTCAAATGTGCTCTAGAGTTTTGCTAATACTCCATCCCTTGCTCCTTCTTGACAGTGATGGCTCCTTGCACTCGCCGTGGTCGTCAAGCGGCCGTGCAAGATTCCGAGAGTGAGCAAGAGGAGTCTAGTGGAGAACAATATGCTCAGAGTGAGGAAGAAGAGCAAGAAGTGGATGAAGAACAGCAAGAAGAGGAAGAGGAAAGTGGAGATGGCGATGGTAGTGAGAGTGAGGAGGAAGGAAGTGGAGATGATATGGAGATAGATCCCTCTATCCAGTTTATGCTGAACATCAGGAATCCCACTCAATACACTATATTGCGACATCATGATCAGTTCAAGAGACCTAGAGACACCACAGATCCCCGCTTTCACACAGCTTTCCAGAAGACTGTGTATGAGCAGATTTATAGAAGAAAGGCCTTTGCTGAACATAAGTGGATTTCTTGGAGGAACATAAATGAGACCCCGGAGTTTGGGAGCTTGCAGGATCTATTGACCGTATTGCTATCCTCAAGCAAGACTATGATGAAGACTTAATTCGCCAGTTCTATGCTACAGTATGGGTTGCTAAAGATTATTCTGAAATGAAGTGGATGTCAGACACCCTCCAGTGCACTATCTCTAGGAGGCAATTCCGGAGGTTGTTCAACATCCGGTTTGATTATGGGGATGATCTGCATGAGGAGCACGCCCACAACCCATTCTCCATTGATGACCTAGCACAGTTCTATAAAGATGGAGGGCAGCACACTTATGGGAAAGTTGCAGGGTTGATGACTATTCCTAGTGTTGTGAATAGAATAGTGAGAGCCACCATCCTCCCTCGGTGTGGGAATAATGATGAAATCAGGGGGGTGACTTGGCATGTGATTGATGCCATCCTTCAGGGTCGCCAGTTTAATGTGGTGAATCTCATGATGCAAGAGAGTGATATATCCAAAGGCACTTTTGGTCAAGGTATCTACTATGCGCCTTACATCATGACATTTATTCAAGAGAAGCTTGGGCGTGCCAGGAACAATTTTAAGGAGCACAAGCAGTACAAGCCTTGACTTCAGCTTGGCACCCCCCATGTTCCTAGGATGAGATAGTCCACATTCCATCATGGAGCAAGCTCAAGCTCAGCACCTCCTCCACCACCTTCTCCTCCTCAAGGTATCGATGAGTACTTCACTCCTTCATATGCATATTTTGGGATGCCTCCACAGGACTACTTCAACTCGGTGCTTGGGGCCATCAATGCCCTAAGTGATAGCACTCAGAGATTATCTACTAGGCATGAGGCCATGTATGAGGATGTGAGGGGCATAAGATCTGAGGTTGGTAGGATATCTCAGCACATGTGTACTTTGGACCGTCGTATGACTACCTTGGAGAACTCTCATGCCTATGTATACTCTTGACGCTGTGGTCTCTCCGATCCATCTCACTATCCTATTTCCCGTCCTCCTTCACCTCCTAAAGAGTGAAGCTTTTTGGTCCTTGATGCCAAAAGGGGGAGAAGAAATGACTTCTTTTATCTTCTTTGGGATGAGACTAGTAGTAGTGAGGTTAGTTACCTCCTATCTAGTAGGCTAAGATGGTTGGGCTATATTATGTATGGGTATGGGCTATTACTCTATCTTGTGTGTTTTTTATCGTTTTATTGAACTTGTGTGTCATTTGGACCCTTCGTGGTCTTGTAATAGCCTTTGTTACTTTTGTGAGCCCTTAAGGATGTTTATGTGAGACTTGTGGTGAACTTATGCTATGATGGATGGTGGATGTCATTTTGATATATTTGTGACCATCTTATGCAATTGTTTGAACTATATATGAAGTTCACCTTGGATAGTATTTTTGTTCCATATGTGTTCATTGTCATTGTTGTGCACATGTTTAGGGGGAGCTTTTTCCTTTCATTGCAAATTGTATCCATGTATTTCATTGTGATTATATTTGTTTGAGATGTTTGTCATCAATTACCAAAAAGGGGGAGATTGAAGCTTCTAGGCCCCGCTGTTAATTTTGGTAATTAATGAAAAGCGCTAATTGTGGACTAACGATTCTTTTGAGTTACACATATCTGAGTTAGGAGATCACACAATATAAGTGCATGGATGATCACCGAGGACGTTTTTCGATGGTGCAAAGCGAAATGATTGAATACGGTAAAACTAGCGATTTTATTTTAATTGATCGAGGAGTTTGGGCGATCAAATTTGCTAGAATTTATTTATAGCTTTGCTGTACTATCAGGGGGGTAATGACCTAGTCAAAGAGATGATCAAAATGTCACATTAGGTCATTTGCACTTTTTTCTCCTGTTGACTGTCCCTGGGCGGTCTGACCGAAGTGCTTGATCCAGTCTGACTGGCCCTTCTTGGCGGTCTGACCGGCCTCTTGCTGCCGGTCTGACCGGCCGGCTGGAGGCTGGATGGCCACCTTTGGCCTGGCGATCCAGAGCCGCCAGAGCCGAAACCGGTCAGACCGAGCCGATGGCGGTCTGACCGAGCCGTGGGCGGTCTGACCGGCCAATTGGCCTCCGGTCTGACCGGCCCCCTGATCCCAGTGCATTTAATGCAGTCCAACGGCTAGTTTTCCAGCCGTTGCGAAGTAGTCCGGTCTGACTGGCCACGCAACGGCGGTCTGACCTGCAATACACAGAGTTGGTGGATTTCGTCCCCAACGGCTAGTTTTGGGGGTTTGGGGTTAAATACCCCCCATTTGCAGCAAGGGGGTTCTCTTGGCACTTGTTTCACTTGCATACACCCCTTGCACTTCTCTAACACTCACTTGAGTCTTTGTTTCATCATTTTGTGCGATTGAGAGTGAATTAGCCAAGAGTCAAGTGCATTTGCTTTCTTGTTGAGCTAGTGTGGCACTTAATCATCTTCCAGTCGGGTCATCGCTTATTACTCTTGGAGGTTGCTGCCTCCTAGACAGCTTGTGGAGGTGCTTGCCCGGTGACCTCTCCAAGGAGATTGTGGAGGAGGCCCGATACCGATTGTGAGTGATTTGGAGTTCACCACCTTCGGAGTGAAGGAAGAACTACCATAGTGATCGAGGCTTGGGTAGTCCTCTCCGTGGGCCGACTCCCACCTTGCCCACCCCTTGATGAAGGGGGCGTGCGGTGGCTTCGTGGTTGAGCAGTGGAGTTGGGCTCGCCTTAATGGGGACATAGGAAACCGATGAGTTTCCGAATCTCGGTGAAAAACTTCTTTGTCTTTTGTCCCTTTACTTATTGCATTCACTTTTGTGCAATTTACATTTCTAGAGACATACTTGAGCCACTATCACCCTAGGTTTGCAAAACATAACTTAGTTTCTTAGTTAGACTTATCCCTTACCAAGCCTAGCAACTTAGGTTAGTTTTGATTAGGTGTCATTTATTTTTAATCGCCTATTCACCACCCCTCTAGTCGACATCTTTGATCCTACAATCACACCCACCCTTGCCTGGATGTGTCGGCTAGGAAAAGCCACACTACAAGCCCAGCCATTACCCATGCTGGCTTGTGGAAAGTACGGTAAATCTTCCAGGGTTTCCCGCGAACCGGTCCTTAATTGTCATGAGCATGACCATCAAAACCATGTGCTCACAACCCACCGTTAATCAGGTTATAGTTGGACCAATTAATTAATCATTCACGATTCACCATCGTGAGCTACCATTAAATATCCATCATTAAGTAATAGTGAAGCATTAGTTACCTCAATAGTGTGCTAATGTTTTTAAGCAGGGCTAAGCATGTTCTAACCTAGCAATTACTCAAATCATTTCCCAAGCTACCAAAGAAACAAGATATTTGGAACGTAAGGCTAAGTACAATATGTAATTAAGCCCATAAATGACATTATAAAACAATACGATATTTAGAAAAAAAAATAAGACATTCGTAATTTAGGTACAATATGTTCAAGTGAATAAGCATGACTTGCCTTGCTCCTGCGCTGGATCGACCTCTGCAACAACCTCGAAGTAAACCGGAGTGTCGGAATTACCGGAATCTAAACGAAAAACAAAGCACGCAAACAAACAGGCTATAAGTCTACTGAAACAGAGAGCAAAACCATTTTTAATGGATTCTAGACATTTCTATGAATTTTCTGCAACTTGAATGGACTCAAACGGAGTCTGGATTAATTAGTTATGAATTTTAGAAGATTAACTGTGTTTTTACTATAAACAGAAAAATCTTTATTCAACTTATTACGCAATAATCCCTACGGCTGACGTCATCGGCGCAAGGGCTGACGTCAGCGGGGAGGGACGGCGGCGCCGACAGGTGGGCCCCATCTGTCGGTGGCTCGGGGCCCGGGTCCACGGTGGACCGAGTCCATCGGCCGGCGGGCGGGCGGCGCACGTGTGGTGCCGACGCGGCGGCCACGCGGCGGCACGCGCTGGCGGCGGTCGGGTGGCGACCGAGCGAGCGGCGCGGCGGCGGGATAGAAAGAAAAAGAGAGAGAGGGAGAGAAGGAGGGCTCACCGGAGCCGAGGGAGACGACGGCGGCGGTGGCGCTAGAGGGCACGGGACGCATCGGCGTTAGGGGAAAAAGAGAGAGGGGAGCGCGGGGAGGAGCTTTATAGGGGTCCGGGAGCTAGGGTTTGGCCGACGGCCCCCGGATTCCTCGCTGGAATTCGAAGGAGAGAGGAGAGAGGGCCGGGATTCGGTTGCGAATCCCGGGCTCTACGATGCTGGGGAGAGGGCGCGGAGTAGGGGAGATGGATGCGGGCGGCGCGCGCTTCTCGAGGAGGTGGGTGGCGGCGGTTGTGGAGGCGCGAGCGACGCGGGTGGCGTGGGCGGCGGCGGGCTGGGGAGGAGACGGCCCGGCAGGTGGGCCTCACCTGTCGGCAGCCCGGGAGGGAGAGGGAGGCCGGCGGACTTAGCGACGCGGACAGCGACCTTGGGCCGGCTCGGGGAGAGGGAGAGGAGGAGACGGCAGGGGGCAGCTCACGGCCTTGGGCCGGCCCGGGAAGGGAGGGAGATGGGCCGATGGCCCGAAGAAAAAAGAAAAAGGATAAAGGATTTTCCCAGGGATTAAATTATTGCGGTGAAGGTGTTTTTAATTGATTAAAATTATTTTTATGGCTCTGAAAATTTCATTAAAAATTCTGTTAATGTATTTTAACATGGGGAACTCAAGAAAAATCCCACCATGCCATATCCACTTATTTAAATATATTTTTAAATTAGGATTTTGCTCTAGTTTAAATGAAAATTTTTAATTTAAGCGATTTATTTCACAAAAAGCCTAGAAGGAATACTCCGGGGTGTGACAGCGCCCAGCCCTATCGCGGAGCCACGGCCACGTCCACCACTATGCGAGCATGGCCCAGGCGTTCACGCCCAGCTCGTTCGGCACCCACATTGTGACACCGAACCACTGCAAAGACGGGAGCATTACCCTAGCGCGCTCCGGAGAGGACCTGTGGTTCCGTCCGTCGTGTTGCTCGAGTAATCTTCTTCTTTGGCAGTGGGCTAGCCGCCATCCACAACCTTGCCATTGCTGGATCAGCTAGCGCCAATGCCAGACCCTGTGCCTCGTGCCGTCTACTCAAGTCGTTGCCATCCTCGACCTCGCCACTGCTGCTAGCGCTGTCGGCGGGCCTACGACTCATTGCCGTCCCCGAGCTCGCCGCTGCGAATCTGATCGCGCCGTTGCCATCCCCAACCTTGCCGCTGCTGCTAGCATCGCCGGCAGACCCACCATCTCCCGCTCCGACTTACTCTGTGTCGCCATCTGCCGCCTGTCCCGTTGTCGGCTACCGCCAGTGGGTTAGGTAGCCGGGCCCCTGGGTCGTCAACCGTCGCACTGCTGGCACTTGCACTGCTACCGCCGCTGTTGCAAAGCAAGAGAATGGGAAGAGAGAAGGAAGATGACGGATAAGGAATGAGATGAATGAAAAATGTGGCGGCAATGGCACGGTCCCAATTTTATAAATTTCAATAACACGGCTACGAATAGATGAATTGTAGTGACATTTATCTGAATCGACATATTTAAAATGACATGGATCCAACTAACCCTAAAAAAAGCAGTCATGCCCATCACTCACAATACAGAAGAGGATCCTCTGGTTTACTTCTCTCCGACATAAATGTCTGACATATAGATTCTATATATAGCGGTTCACTTAAAGTCAGAGAGAAATAAGTCAAGGATCTCGATCCCCCACGAACCATCATGTCGGCATGCATACAGAATTTAATTCCATCGGAGCTTTGGAGTCCAAGCCTAGAATTGCACAATAGCTCTTCAAAATTTGTGCTGGTTTTAGCCTGTCCGTGAAAATTCCCAAGAATATACCTCGATTTTCAAACTCCAAAACCATATCCCGTCCGCTGGAAAATCCGCGTGCGTGAGAAGCAACGGTATTCGGGGACGGGGTAGTGGTGGCAGTGCCAGTGTGCCACACAGCCTGGGCTGCCGCTGCTGCTGCTGCGTTGCCGTTACAGATTTTGTCAGGCTTTCTCCAGCTGTGCACTGCTGCTCCTCAAAGCCTACACCGTCTCCTCCTCTCCCACCACCCGGAGCAACCAACGCATGGGCGCGGCGGCGCTGCACCTGCATTGCGTCTTTGCTTAGCCGGCGAGAGAAGAGATGGCGGCGAGCAGCGGCGGAGACAGCTCCCGGACAGGTCGGATGGCCGCCTGGGCTTAGCCGTTACCGTTTTTATTGCCGTTAGTTGTCGACGCGTATAAAAATTAGTTGGTCACCAGAAAACGCTACTAGTCGTCCGAACTTCACGGTGATGCTGGCTCTGTTATTGGCGGCGGGAGAAGGGGATGGTGGTGGAGAGAAGAAGAGGTACGTCACGTCGACCGAGATGTTGCGGCACAGCATTGAGGGCGACATGTGGGTGACCGTTGCAGGGGAAGGTCTATGACGTCATCGCCTGGCTCCCCCACCACACCAGTGGCAACCTCTCGCTGCTCAGCTTCGCCGGCCGTTGCATTGGACGCGTCAGTTTGGGATGTCAAAGAAAAATTTGGACTCTGATCCGAATCTGACTTCGATGTCGACTCTTTTTTGTCGTATGTTTAGATTCGTAACCAGAAGTTATTTATTCTGGAATGAAGAAGAATGTATATGGAAGTGATTTTTTTTCGTCCTCAAGGGAGACATCTCTTTTTTTCCATATCACCTCAAAAGTTATTAAAAAATAGTAAGATAAAATTAATAGGTAATATACCATACGCCCTCCTATTCATATTATAAGCCGTTTAACTTTTTTTTCCTAGTCAAATATCTTTAGATTTGATTAAGTTTACAAAAAAATTAACAACATCCACAATACCAAACTAGTACTATTGAATGTAACATTGAATATATTTTGATAATTTACTTTTTATGTTAGAAATGTTGCTATATTGTTTTATAAACCTAATAAAAATTTGACTATAAAAAAAAGTTAAAGCGACAGAACGGAGGGCGTACAAGTTTAAATTTCCGAATGCAAATCATTTGTTGGTAAATAGGATAGGAGTGGGTAAGTAACAATTAACTAACTTTAACTAAAAAAAATATGGAATGAATATATATAAACAGCGGAACTTTGGCAATTCATTGAATGGGCCGGGATTGAGGCCTGCCAAACAATGCCTTAGCCTGAGGCCCTGAGCACTCACCCGAAGTCTACTAAACCGTAGCTTGCCGCGGCTCATCTCAGGAAAGACCTGGGAAGACGAATACATGGCGACCAAGAGGAAGCAGCCGGAGCAATGGAGCATGGCCACGCGGAGGCGGTGGAGTCGCCATCACCAGCAGCCGAGCTCGCCAAGCCGGTGTACCTCGTGGCGTGGCGGAGCACGGCGTCAAACAGCCGGCCTACTCCGTCTACAAGGTCGACGACGCCGCCACCGCTGATGCTGCCGGCGTAGACGACGACGAGCCGCGACGCGCCGCCCTCGCGCTCGTCTCCGTCTGACCTCCGCCGAGCACGGAATGTCCTTCGTCGCCGCCCACTCGAGGCACTGCTCATGGATCGTCGGCGTCGGAGGCGGGCTGCGAGGGAGCACCACCATCTTTGACCCCGCCACGTCGGAGGTGTTCGACGCGCCGCATCTCCAGTGCCCCAAGCACGAGACCGTCCTCGTCTCCCACGGCGGCCGCGGGTGCTGGAGGAGCCCCGCGACATGGACTTCGAGCCATGATTCGAGTTCCTCAGCTTCAACAGGGGCGTCCCCACGTACCGCGACCTAGGCTTCGGCTTTGTCTCCTACTGGCGCAAGCCGCCGCCACCGCCGTGCTTCCCGTGCCGGCTCACCCCGCTGGAGTTCCGCGACCCGCCCGACGTCTCGGTGTCGTCCTACGCCGCCGCCGGCGACCACATCCTGATCTCCATGCAGCAGGAGGAGACGGGCACCTACGCCTTCCACGTGGTGAAGAAGAGGTGGGGGAAGGTGCACGACAAGAACCTGCCGTTCGTCGTCCACGCCGTGCCGCTCGGCGACGGCCTCTTCGCCGCCGCTTGCCCCAAATCGAACGACGCTAATGTCGCCGCCGCCACCGTCTCGGTGTTCCGCGCGCATCTCCATCGTCGAGGTGGTCTCGCGGCGATCAACGTCGAGCAGCAAGGCCAGCTGGCTGTCCGTCTTGGAGTTTCCGGTGGCAGCGTCGGAGAGCAGCTGGATTCCTGGGCAGCTGTTCTGCGCCATTGGAAGTGGCAGCTTCTGCTCCGTCAGGTTGGGGTCAGTAGTCCCTCGAAGACGCAAGGCCAGCAATAATGGATTCAAGAAGGCTCAGATCATCTTGAATTCGTTTGAGATGGAGAACGCCGAGGTGATCTTGCCTGCATCTGATCAGATGGGGAAGAATGTTAAGGATTTGAACGTTGCTGTCAGACAAGTGTTGCAGTTGAAGGAACAGAATAATCAGACGTACAGCGAAATCGCTAATAAGCGGATAGCCACGCGCGGCACAGGCTCTCTCACGTTTTTTCATACGTATATATATACAATTTTTATATGTATACGTACAAAATTTATATATATATACATATTATAAATTTTATATTTATATGTGTAAAGTGTGTGTGTATACGGTCACGCTACGTGAAGCGTAGCACGCCACCAAGCCAATAGCGCACCTAAGCCAATAGCGCCACCGCCGTCCAGTCTGCTCAGATCCTGGAAAACGAAGAGAGATGAAAAAATGTGTGATTGATTCCTATAGTAAGATTGGATCACGTATGTATATATACATTTGGTTCTATTAGTAAATAAATTACTAATTGCATTAGGTGATTATGTTAGTAAATAAATTACTGAATGCATCCAACGAAGGTGCATATGCTGAAGGTGGAAAGACGTTGGTGTTCGTGAGTGTGCTACGTAGCTAGATAGCACGCTGATTGTCATGTAGTAGTTCTATATATATATATGTGTGTGTGTGGACATGTATTTCGTATCGTACGTATAAAGTTTGTATACTACCTATATAAAATTTGTACATGTGTATATAATTTTTTTAATATATCAAAATTTTATATGTATACGTGTAAATTTATACATATATAAAAAATTGCATAGATATACAAAGTTTATATATTTACATATAAATTTTATATACGATGTATATGTTTTATATAAATACATATAAACTTTATATATATATATATAATTTATACATATGCATATAAAATATATACATATGTATATACTATAAGTGTAGGAATACATACGTATAGGAGCGACTAGAGTGCCAACTGACCCCGCGGGGTCAGCTGCGCGCGGCATGACCACGAATCAGCTGCCCCTGACGTACAAGCTCTGCAGCCGACATCGTTTACTGGCTTCGCCAATGCCTGTGGTTGCTGTTCTCTCCATGTTAGCTTCTGAATTTTGAGTGGGAGATGAATTTTTATTCGTCGAAATGATATCTCTTTGTTTCTTACATATCACTTAATAGCCATAATTTTTTTAAAAAAAATTAATAAGATAAATTAATATGAGATATATCACTTGTGTTTTTAGCTCTCTTTCACTTTGCTCTCCAAACTTCTTTTTTACTTCTATGTTGTGTTGCTGCTACTATATTAAGTACTCCATCCGTTCCCTTTTACTTCACAATACGGTACATCGGGGTGGTTGTATCTTTGACCACCACTAAACACTTTTAAACTACCATATTTTGATGAAAGTAAGTGGTGTAGTTTTATTTAGCATATAGAGTACTTTGCCAATATATGATATGTTTTAAAATAAATTTGTGAGGGCAGGATGTGCTTCCGGACAAAAGCCCAGCATGGTTTTCAGGCTGGCAACAGCGACGTTTTCGAACGCTGTAACCCTGCCGGGGGCGTTGTCGTGGTATCCTTTCCTTCCTAATAAAATCCTTCGAGTGAAAACTTCATCCCAATTTACTGAGATGGGCGGCGGCGGCATCCTCAGCATCACGACCTCCTTGGAGGTGATGTTTTGACGCTCCATTTCGTGCTAATCTCTTCTATAGGTTGTTCGTCCTCTTGCAGTGACATTTTTTGTCCACTACAATATGGCCACGTCAGCGGGTTTATACGGGAGAGAACGGATCTATTTTCTCTCTTGCCCTCTCCCTCTCCAACCCAAAGACGTTGATGGAGATGAGTGCTGCCGGGATGTTGTGCTCCTGTTTGCTCCTAAGCGGGGTCTTCTGCTATAGGCATGTGATGTGGCGGTGGTTTTTTTGTTTTTTTTCCTGATCATATATATCCTTTCAGGTTGTGGCCTTGTAATTTTTTTCTTGCTATATCAATATATAATCTCGCACTATCTTTTATAGTTTGTTTTTCAAAAAAAATTGTTGTGAAATAGAAGCGGCCAAAGTATATACATGCGTATATTGTATATGGAATGACAAGTATTTAAAAACTGAGAAAATAATCTATATATTTTCAACAGCAAATGAAGACATGTATTAGTGATGTGTGCTCATAGATAAGCATTCCAATCTATACGTGCATGTATAGTTATATTAGGCTAAGACTGTTGAGTTCATTTAATTGGGCTTTTAATTTTTTTTGAATACACAATAGAATTATAGAATTATATATCATTTCATTAAGAAGAAAAGAAAAAGGGAAAACTGGGAGGGGAGCCCCTCCCTTCATAGGACCCCACAGGCCTAAGCCTTTACAAGCTCAAGAACCTAAAACCAACCTCATCCCAATGGAGCTAGCGACCTACTATCTAAGAACATCTTGAGCTTATTAGCTCTCACCATAAACCAAAGGATACACTCATTAGCCACTGCTTGAAAAACAAACAGTAGTCACACAAGGATTAACACTGTTTAAAACACAGTTGTTTTTATGTTTTCAAATCTCCCACACTACTAAAATTATGAGAGTACTGTAGTGTTTGTCTTTGCCTCTTGTCGCCCTTTACTATCATTTCATGAAATAGGTTGAAGCTTGCCCTGGAGCTATACCTCCCAACCCCAGTCTTTGCAAAATTAAGAACCAAATCTGTCAGGAGATGACACATCCAACCAATAAGTGATGGATAAACTCATCCGCTTGGTCACAAAGCGGACAAGCTGCAGGGTGTGACAGTCCTTTCATTGCCAAGCGGTCCACTGTCCAACACCGATTATTGCTCACTAGCCAAAGGAAAATTTTGCACTTCAAAGGTGCCCAGTTCTTCCACACCTTCTCCAATGAGAAAATTTGATTATGCCCTAAAAGAAACTTTCATAAGCTAATTTTCATGTATAAATACATGTCTTGTCAAGCTTCTACTGGAAACGATCCGCGGCATTGACCTGCAGCTCCACCTTTGCCACCGAATCCCACAACTGGAGATATTCGACAATAACCTGTACTGACAGAACTCCATTTATATCTGATGCCCATCTATTATTCTCCAAGGCTTGAGCCATAATTCGGTTTTTGATGACCTTATCCAACCAACTTGATGAGATTAGGAGCCACCTCTTCCACCTTCCTACCATGTAGCCATCTATCAAACTAGAACATGATAGAATTTCCATCTCCAACCAAAGCTTCCACTTCCATATTGAAGAGAGCATGGGAATTGCATGGCACTTGTAGCCCCAACCCTTGTCATGCACAGTCACTATCAGTCTTCTACAACCAAAGCCAATGAATACGCAGCACCTAACTCATATGCTCCAGGTTGTGAATACCCAATCCACCATATATGCAGGGTCGGCTCACCCACTCCCATGCAACCAAACAATTGCCATTGTTGGCCTTCTCATGACTTGTCCACATAAACCCCCTTCGTCTTTTATCAATAGCTTTAGTGACCCACTTAGGAATATCCATTGCTATCATTAGGTAAATCGGTATTGCCAAAAGTACCACCCTTACTGTAGTGAGTCTTCCTACCCTATTCATAAGGGAGGCTTTCCAAGTCAGGAGATTATCAGATACCTTGTCCACCAGGGATTGTAACTCTACTTTATTTGGCTTTTTGATACTGAGAGGAAGCCCCAGATAAGTGCAAGGAAAATCCTTCACCTCACAAGAGACATATTTGAAATAACCTCCAAATCATCCTCTTTGCACTGAGTAGGGGTAACCGAACTCTTCTGCAGGTTAGTCACTAGACCAAAAGCAAGACCAAAAGCCTCCAATAGTTCTTTAATGATAGAGATGTCACTTACTGTCGGCCTTAGAAACACAATTGCATCATCCTCATAGAAAGAGCATCGATGCTGAGCCCGCTAAACTACAAGGGGCTATATTAATCCTTCTAGTGATGTTCGGTTGATCAAAGAATTCAGGACATCCATGACTAAGATAAAAAGCATGGTGGAAAGGGGATCTCCCTACCGAAGACCACGACGATGTAAGATCACGTCTCCCAGCTCACTATTGAACAAACCTCGAGTAGAGGAAGTGGAGAGAATCAAGCAAAAGAGATTACATCATGAGTGACCGAAACCCAAATATTGCATAACTTCCAAAAGAAATGCCCATGAGACAGAATTAAAAGCTTTTGATATGTCTAGCTTAAGCAGGATATGAGGCTCTTTCTTTCCATTAAGACACTTGGCCATTTGTTGGACTAAGAAGAAATTGTCATGAATGCTTCTCCCCTTGATAGAAGCGCTCTGATTTATGGAAACCAAACTGAGCTAGCAGCGGAGCTAGCTTAGCAAAACTATGGATCAAGCTTATGGGGTAATAGTCCTTCACTTGTGACACATCCACTTTTTTAGGCAAGAGATAATGAAGGCTGAATTTAGCAGTTTTAACTTTGCAACATCCCCTTGTTGAATAGCCAAAAGCGCTAGAAGCACATTTGACTTGATAGTCTCCCAACAAGCTTTATAAAAATGACTTGTGCAACCATTTAGCCCTGGAGCCTTATATGAAGTCAGATCTTTGACAATTGCCCACACCTCCTCTCCTATGAAAGGGTCATCTAGAGGGGCAAGATCAGCTTGGGGCTCATGAAAACTAGAAGATCAAGGGAGAACGACCTGTCATGGGAAGAACCAAGAAGACCTTCATAAAAATCATAGACGGCCTCATGCTTGTCCTCCTGGCTAGGACCCACCTGATCCCTCACCCTGAGCTTAGCAATAAAATTCTTCTTCTTGTGATAACGAGACTGTTGGTGGAAAAGGCAGTATTGGCATCACCATCATGAAGATAGGCAACTTGAGACTATAAGCGAGCAATGGTACACCCAAGAGAAGCCAGACCAAGATAGTGGAGCTTGAGCTTCATCCTCAACTAGTCTTTCCTACTAGAGAGGGCCTGCGAGTCCCTTGCAATCTCACTCCGGTGAAGGATTTCTTTAGCCATAGTCAGATGTACCTTGATGTTACCCACTTTCCTTTGACTCCATCCCTACAAACATTTACTCAATCTCTGTAGCTTAAGAAAAAGGAACTCACACTACTATAAAAAGGCACATAGAGATTGGCACTATAGGTGCCGGAAGTACTAAAACCGATACCTATAGACCTTTTCTCACCTCTGCAGGCTGAAAACACAAAAAAAGTCACCTTTAAGAGACTATAGGTGTCGGTTCTATAGAAAAACCGACACCAATACTATAGGTGCCAGTTTTTTAAAAAACTGACATTTTTAATTTACTATAGGTGCCAGTTAATTAAAAAAATCGACACCTATAATGTATTATAGGTGCCAGTTTTTTAAAAAGACCAGCACCCTAAAAATCGAGCCGAGCCGCACAAGGGAGTGAGAGATATTTTTAGCCACGCCCTCTCTCTCCCCGACCTTATCTTCTCGTTGTCGCTCTCATCTCTCTCTCTCGCCCTTTCTCTCTTAGCGGCCGTGCCCAACGGCGAGTGGTGGCCCACGCCTGGTGTCGTGGCGGCGTCCCTCGGCAGCGCCGGATCCGGTGGCGAGTGACGGCCCGTGCCCCTTGGCAGCGCCATATCCAGCAGCGTGGCGACGGCCTACTCCCCTCGGCCACGCCAGATCCGGCAGCGTGGCAGCGGTCCGTGCCCCTCGGTAGCGTCGAATCCAACGGTCTGGCGGCGGCCCGTGCCCCTTGGCGGCGAGCGGCCCTTGGCAGCACCGGATCCAATGGTGTAGCGGCCCTCGTACCTCGGCAACGCGGATCTAGTGGTGGGGCTACCGGCTGGAGGTGCGACGCGGATCCGGTGGCACGGCGACGACCGTCGGCATGGAGGTGGGGCCGCCGGCTGGAGGTGCGATGGCGTCGGCGGCTGGCGGATCCGCCTCTTCCCCTCCCTCTTGTGATTTGTTGATGTTTATTTATGTTTGATTGTCTCGGATTTGATCTAGATGTGTTGTTTTTCTAGGATTATGATTATAGTTCATGTGTTCATGAATTTGAAGTATCATTTTGGGATCGGCTTGATGACTCAATGCATCGGCTCGATGCGTTGACCCGAATTTTTTTTTGACTCGTGTGCGTCTCAAAGGTGCTAGCTTTGGAACCAACACATTTGATCCGAGGTCATCAGTGTCGTCTTCTTGCTGCCGGTTGAGAAATCCAGCATCTATGGGGGTTTTTCAACCGGCACCGATGGCGTTTTCTACAGTAGATCAACCGGGCAAAACGATCTTTGGGCTTTTAATTGACACCGATGCAATTATATTAATTCGTAGCCTGCTGTATCTTAATATCTTATTCTAGCGAAGCAGTCTGGCCCAACAACTGTTTTAAATGCAAGGAATGGTTTAGAATGCAGTTTAGCTCATCCTGTACTCCAGCAAATGGATTTGTTGTTCTTCCAAATCTTCTATCATACTTGCACAATGTTACTGCAGGAATTCGAGTTCAAAAACATTTAGTTAAGATCTTTTGTTATATGTCACTGAAGAAGTACAGAGTCTGAATTTGGAAACCATTAGATCAGATTATGTATTAGTTATGCTATTAGAAAAACTAGTATAGTTACTGTTCTCCTAGCTTCATTGCGTGTTCTAATTATACTGATCAATGCTGCTATCCTGTTTCATATTATAAGTCGTTTTGATTTTTTTTAAGTCAAATCTAGAGTCTAGCTTTGATAAGTTTATAAAAAATATAGTAATATTTTGAACATAAAATAAAGAAACTATTAAAATATATTCAATGTTAAATTTAATAAAACTAATTTGATGCTATAAATATTATTATTATTTTTTATAAAGTTAGTCAAACTTTAAAGAAAATTGTTTTTAAAAAAATCAAAATGACTTATAATATAAAATATTATAAAACGAAAGAAGTATTTTATAATGGCCGAGGGACAGATGTTGAGCTATTTGAAAGCCGAAACTAATACAAATAGCATTATCTTCAGAGTTTGTCTTGGCAAACCAGTTTGTATTCATTATTAGGTGCTATCGAGAAACACAAAGCCACCCGCAACATGGCAATGTGTGGCAAGCAGTTCCTGAAACATCTGCAGAGCAAATTGTGGCTAATACTTGACTGAAATTGGAAGATGCCACTGAGGAGTGATAACAGAAACCAATTAATACCTAATTAACTCCTAGCAAATTAGACTAAATATTAATCCCTGACATTAATAATTATTACTCCATCATTTTTTTCTAAATCAAAAATTTAAAATTTGATTAAGTTTATAAAAAATATAGCAACATTTATAACATCAAATCAGTTTAAATTAAACCTAATATTAAATATATTTCCATTTAAAAATATTACTATATTTTTTAACAATATTTAATTTTAAAAAAATCAAAGTGTAAAACCGGAGTATTAGTTATTACCAGCCATGGTACAGCTTTCCGAAGATAGATTCCTCTGTGATGCATAATCAATCGTGTATATCATATCGTGCATATATATATTTTTATTCCACGCTCTTTTGCAACTCCCGATGCAAACAAAGCGCGGCCATTTTTTTCTCTCTCAATCCGTTTAATCCACTTTTATTCATTCGTCAGGCCATCATGTCAAAATCTGTTTCATCTCATGCGTGAGGCCCATCATGCTACGGGGACACTGCACTCCCTGTCACGCCTAATCAATTAACTAATAAGCAAATCACTTATGCCGTTAATTCTATTTCCTATTGCAGACTTGCAGTTGCCAAAGCTGATCGCGGTATGGTGCCTAGTATTTGTCTAACCCAGCTCAAGACCATGCATGCATGCTTGCATATGGAAGGCCAGATCGAGAGAACGCGACAACCATTGCAAAGTTTGATCCTTTATACTACTAGCTTTTAATTTCTTTTCTCTGAACTTTTGCATCAAGCCATGCCTGCTGTTATATATGTATGTGAATACGGTCGCAACGCGATGCCTGAAACTTCAGAATTTTTCAGCTCAGAGCTGTACGTAGTAAGAGCAGTACTAGCCTGTGCAGCTGCGTCGTTGCTTCTCACCGGTTGGCATGTTGATCGCCGGCGCAATCCTGTGCCTGCTGGTGTCGACGGCGCCGGCGAGGTCGGCCGGCAGGACGACGTTTAGCGTCTCGTCGTTCGGAGCAGCCGGGAACGGGATCGCCGACGATTCAGAGGTAACAGAGCAACCGGCAAAGCTCTTGCATAGACACTGTCATTCATGATCTTGATCAATTCTTGGCTCGTTTTTTTTTCTCTGGCAATTTGGTTTGCCTGCATACGCAGGCGCTTGTAAAAGCATGGAAATTCGCATGCCGAATCCCTCGTTCAACCGTGCTGCTCCCATCAGGACACAGGTTTCTGATCTCGCCGGTCACTCTCCAGGGCCCCTGCAACACAAGGCTCACGCTCCAGGTTGCTACCCCTCTAGTATAGGCCCGCGCGTTGCAACTGTTCTTTTATTCAGTTTAGTGAGAGAATTTAGGCTTATTAGGCTGCTCGGTTTTTATACAATGGTTAGGTGGACGGATGTTTCTACGTGGGGTTAGAGGAGGACGACTTTTTCTTTAAAGTAGTAGAGAAAATCATGCATTTTTACTTTTAGTTTTGCACTTAGAAAATTCTCTTATCTTGTGGTTAAATGTTAATTGAGAAATGCGCTTTTAATAATCCTTTCCAGATAGATGGTGATGTGTTGGCTCCTCCAGGGATGGGTTACTGGCCAAAGGCCAGGAGGCCTCTGCAGTGGCTCAACTTCAAGTGGCTGAACGGTTTCTCCATCCAAGGCATTGGCACAGTTGATGGACAGAGTTCTTTGCTGAGAAGTGTTTCATCAGCCAATGTATCTCAGGTGGGATCAATGGCAAGTAAAATTTCGATCTTTTCAACATCTACTAGAATAGAACACATATACTGGCAAAAGAAAAAATCATAAGCATTAAGATACTAAAAGAGAATATTTGACATCTCTCTTTTTACCTTTTGTAGCACTGGTATGTATCAGGAGTGAAGCCTACGGTATGACTAGATAATATACTGCAAATTTCCTCGTTTCTAGTGCAAATTATCTGAAGAAAAACAGGTGTACATAGCTTGACATGAACTGCACTTTTTTTTTAATTTGTCAGCTCATAAGGTTTTATAGCAGCTTCAATGTCAGCGTGCGCAACATCAGAATCACCAACAGCCCACAGTGCCACCTGAAATTCGACAGCTCCGGTGGCATCAAGGTGAAGAACATCACCATATCTTCCCCAGGAGACAGCCTCAACACCGACGGCATCCATCTCCAGAACACCAGGGATGTTGACATCAGGAGCTCCAGCATCGGCTGCGGTAATTGAACTTCATGACTGAACTTACAAAAGTTCTCAAATTCAGACAAGCATTGGCAATAACTGAGTGTCTGAACCGCACGGTCGTTCTGCAGGTGATGACTGCATATCGATACAGACGGGATGCTCCAATGTTCACATGAAGAACATCAAATGCAATCCCGGCCATGGAATCAGGCAAGAGTAGGACGTTTTCGTTTTCTGGACTGTTGATGTGATGAAATCTTGTTTGAAACTTTTCTATGTCTAAATGTTTTACAGCTTAGGAGGATTAGGGAAGGATAACAGCTTGGCTTGCGTCTCTGATGTGTTCGCCGAGCACATCAACGTGGAGAACGCCTTGTATGGTGTCAGGATCAAGACATGGCAGGTAAAAAAGTCTACAATTTTTTTTTTGGAAAAAGATCTACAAATTCAGATACATAATATTGTCTTCAGTTCAGCATGAAAAAGATTCAGCAAAATGACCATTCACCATGCAGGGAGGCAAAGGCACGGTGAGGAACGTCACCTTCTCCAACGTGAGGGTGGCGAACGTGGCGACGCCGATCGCCATCGACCAGTTCTACTGCGACGGCGGCGCGGCGGGCGCGCGGTGCGGGAACAGGACCGACGCCGTGGAGATCACCGGCGTGGCGTACCGGCGCGTCGTGGGGACGTACACGTACCAGCCGGTGCACCTGGCGTGCAGCGACGCCCGGCCGTGCACCGGCGTCAGCATGGTTGACGTGCGCCTTTCGCCGGCGAGCGAGCCCGGCGCCGGCGGCGGCGTACGGCAGCCGCTCTGCTGGAACTCGTACGGCGAGGCGATGGGGATGATCGAACCGACGGGCATTGCCTGCCTGCAGAGGAGCAATGGATTCGTGATGCCTTTAACCAAGCCTTCTAACTACACTTGCTGAATCTTGTTGAAGTTTTTGCTGAATCTTGTAGAAGTTTCTCTGACCAGCAAGAAGTGATTTGTTAATCACAGTTCTGTTCTACCATGACAGCCACAGTTTGGCACTGAATTTGTAAGGAATCATTGGCAATAGTCCTATATACCATGATATGAATTGTGACTTCAATATCATACTATTTCAAATCACATTAGTAGCAAGTAGCCACTGCTTATAATAGCCATGCAGAAAAACAAGGGGCATGATTACATGAAGGTCCCAACTCGGAATGGAGGATAATAAATAACTCACCATTGAGGCCAGAAAGGCACATCCTCAACATGAGCTGATGAGCAGCACTTCCATCTTGTGAAAAAGGGGAGAGATCTCACAAATTAGCAATTGAAGCTTGTAAAAGCAGATTACCAATTAATCACATCACCGACAAAATTACAGAATACAAAGGCTATAAAAAGGATGGATACTTTCGGCTATATCTGTAAATTACAATGCACCTTGTAAAAGCAGATTACCAATTAATCACATCACCGACAAAATTACAGAATACAAAGGCTATAAAAAGGATGGATACTTTCGGCTATATCTGTAAATTACAATGCACTGCATCTACATTGATACCCTCTGATTTATGGAACACAATAATGACGTGCCACCCCACAAACTTTGGCACTACAAAGAGGTTGGGCAACTGATCTACTGCATAATACAAATGTTATAGTTTGCTCGAAACACTAAGATGCAACTAGCAGATCAAAATCTAGCATTCGTTTTACACTGGACACAAGTAACAGATGTGTATTAACTGTAAAAAAATGTGAATCAGCAGGTCAATGTCATGATATCACTGTTGTACATACAGATAAATGTTACAACAGTTGTACATGCTCAGCTCCAAACCAAAATTGTACATCTCTACCAAATGAAAGGTAAGCTGAAGACCTCAGTTGTCCAAGGTCCAATTCTTCCATAATCACGACTGCAGAACTCCAACAGTAAGTTAATTGTAATCCTCACATGAACAGTCAGGCAGGAAGCAAAGCTGAGAAGCATCATGGCGGAGAAAAGCAGAAACAGTTTGCTATTTCTCTGTCTTCACATCCAACGACCTGAGCTCTTGTAATAATTCCTCATATTTCTTTCTTTCCTCAGCAATTCGAGATCGGAGCTTTTGTTCCTAAAGAACATGAGGGGCCATTTCTCAACAACAACGAGTTATAAAAAGAACACTGAAGAAATATAAAAAGGGGCATCAAACAGAGTCCAAAATACTAAATGACAATGTTTCAGAATCGTGTTTAGATGCCTTTGAGGTTTAGAAATTTGAGAGCTTGTCTGGGGGCTGAGTTTGTTTAGATATGTGTTTCAGGCACTGTGGGTGTTGGAAATTTTGGTGTTTCTATAAGCTGTAAACGCTGAATGTTTCGTGGCTTCTTTTTTCAATGAATAATGGACCAGGTGCTGTTGCCTTTCGATCTAAAAATAATAATGAATATTTATTTCTGTGATCGGGAAATAGTGACCTCGCATAGTTATGTCGCTAATTTGCAGAAGAGCAAATGGCAATTTTGCCTTTCTTGGCATTTTTTTTACAAGGTCTGTGGTGTTGCTTAATCAGTGTTGGACAGCCGATCGTTTTTGGCCCTTCGGGTTCTTGATCATCCTGACCAACGCCCACTATGTGATCAGGAGGAAAACATGCAACATTTGCTTACTACATGTGTGTTTTTAAGAAGTGTATGGTTCTCAGTCTTGTAATGGGGTTGCAACAGCAAACATCAGGTCCAGATGATCTCAACTTCAGTAATTAGTGGTGAAAAGCGTCGCAGAAAGTGAGAAGCAACACCACAAAGGTTTCAGTTCCTTGGTTGTGTTGGTGGCTTAGTGGTTATGGAAGCATAGGATTGGTTGTCTTTGAGAGGGGGCTCACCTAATTACAATGTTATCATGCAGGACACTAGGAATGAGGCCATATTATGGTTTATAGTGGGGGCCAAAGGCCTAAGTAGCTTTTGCCCATAGATGTTGTTTGGGTCGATGGTCGTAGTTCTTTTGATTTCTTTGGCAAGCCCTTTGTACTAAACCTTGCCCTAATGAGCTTGTTTGAGTCTTCTTAGACTCGTGTCCTTAATATAATGATGAACAGCTCTCCGGCGCCTTCGAGAGGAAATAAAAGAAAGGTAGAAATTCTGCCTACTTTTCACCGTGAATCCCCCTTCCCCACACCAACAATAATAATTCAGAAGCTCTGATAAAACATTGTGGGAGAAATTATGCATCCTAAATAATGTGGTGAACTAATAGTGAGAGATACTAGTTGAACAAAATATTAAATACCTTCAGAGCAAGTTGTTTTGCTGACTCCTCGTATTGCAAGCATCTGAAAAAAATGCAAGTTAAACAACAAAATATGCAAGCAGAATTTGCAGCTTTGTCATTATGGTAAGTATTTGAACTTCTATTACACAGAACAGTAGTAAAGAACTGGACTTTACAGCTAGCCAAATAAGGCACAATGCAATTAAGGCACTAATTAAGCTGGTATTATCAATAGGTAATCAACTGACTGTGCCTACACCTAAAGAAGGCTACATTAGCAGATTTTACATTGAAGCCTTTCTTTAGGAGATAGTTTGAAATTTCGAAAAACAATGAGCGCGATGCTGAGCCAGGGAATCATTCGTCCTAGCACTTCGCCATTGTCGTCGCTCGTGCTGTTGGTCCACAAGCAGGATGCGTCATGGCGATTCTGCGTCGACTACCGCGCACTCAACATGGTGACCGCCAAGGACAAGTTCCCGATCCCCATCGTCGACGAGCTCCTGGACGAACTCCGTAGCGCCCGGTTCTTCTCCAAGTTGGATTGCGCTCGGGCTATCAACAGGTTCGAATGCACGCCGTCGACGTCCACAAGATGGCGTTCCGCACCCACCAAGGCCACTTCAAGTTCTTGGTGATGTCGTTCGGCCTCACGAACACGCCGGCGACATTCCAAGCCCTCATGAACTCAGTGCTAGCTCTATTCCTACATCGCTTTGTCCTCGTTTCCTTTGACGATATTTTGATCTACAACGCAACTTGGTTGGAACACTTGCAACACGTCCGCACTGTCCTTCGCACCATCCGCAACAACAATCTGGTGCTCAAATGATCCAAGTGTCATTTCGGCAAGCTCCAGGTGCAGTACTTAGGGCACATCATGTCCGCCAATGGGGTCGCCATGGACGAACAGAAGGTTCGCACCGTGGGGGAATGGCCAATGCTGCGCTCAGTCCGTGCCGTCTGTGGATTCTTGGGCCTCACCGAATACAACCACAAGTTTATCCAGGATTACGACGCCATCGCCACACCCCTAATGGCATTGCTCAAGCAGGAGGCATTCCGGTGGTCGCCGGACACGGACGTGGCGTTCGCTGCACTCAAGACGACGCTTTCTTTAGCTCCGGTCCTCCAATTAACGGACTTCGTCAAGACGTTCACGGTGGAGTGCGATGCCTCGGGATTGAGCATTGGTACGGTCCTACACCAGGGCATTGGCCCCCTGGCGTTCTTCAGTCGGCCCCTAGCACCATGCCACGCCGAACTCGCCGCATACGAACACAAGCTAATCGGCCTGGTCCAGGCCATGTCACTGGCACGCATACCTCCGGGGTCGTCAATTTGTCGTTCGCACGAACCACTACAGCCTCAAGTTCCTCCTCAACCAACGCCTGTCCACAATTCCCCAACACCACCGGGTGAGCAAGCTAATAGGCTTCAACTTCACCATCGAGTTCCGGCTGGGCCGCAGCAACATGGTGGCAAACGCCATGTCTCGCCGCGAAGAACCATCGACCGCGCTCCTGGCTATCACAAGACCATTGTTCGCAGCATTCGACGACTTGCGCCGCAAAATCAACACCGACGCCACCCTCACCGCACGAAGGGACAAGATCACCACCAACGAACAGGGCGAGCCTTGCGCTATCGCCGACGACCTCATCATCAATCATGGCTGTCTTCGTGTCCGCCATATTACCATCACTGCTGGTGCTGCTGAAGGCAGCCCATGTAGGGCACGAAGGGGTGGAACGAACGCTGCACTGCCTCCACGCGAACTTCACCATCCCTAACGCCAAACAAGTCGTCCAAGAGTATGTCTGCGCGTGCCATCTGCCAGCGGAACAAGGTCAAACACCTCCACCCGGCCGGCCTCTTCCAACCACTACCGGTGCCGACGCAGGTCTGGGAGGACATTTCCATGCACTTCATCGAAGGGCTGCCGTGCATCCATGGCAAATAAGTCATCCTCACCGACGTCGACCGCTTGTCCAAGTGCACGCACTTCTTGCCACTCGGCCACCCGTACAAGGCAATATCCGTCACACGTCTTCTTCAACAAGGTAGTGCACCTCCACGGCATTCCGTGTTCCATCATCAGCAACAGGACCCGTGTTCACCAGCGCCTTTTGGACAGAGTTGTTCCGCCTCGCTGGGGTCAAGCTCGCCCTCAGCTCGGCGTTCCATCCCCAAACCGACGACCAATTTGAGGCGACCAATCACGTCATCAAGATGTACCTGCGCTGCTTAACAGGGGATCGACCTCGCCATTGGTTCGATGGCTGCCATGGGCGGAGTATTGCTTCAACTCCGCCTTCCAAAACTCCCTGCACGCGACGCCCTTCTAGGTGGTGTACGGACAGCCACCACCCGCGCTGCGCTCGTATGATTGAGGCACTGCGTGCATACCAACGGTTGATCAAGCTCTCACGGACTGCGACGCGTTCCTGAACGACGTTCACGAACATCTCCTTCAAGCTCAGGATTGCGCCAGCTCTATTATGATGACAAACATAGGGATGTGGTATATGGCATTGGCGATTAGGTCTGGGTTAGGTTGCTCCACCGTCAAGCGGCGTCCTTACCAAGGTTTGCCAAAGGGAAGCTGGCACCTCGCTTCTATGGCCCTTACAAAGTGGTGGAGCGCATTGGCGAAGTAGCCTACCGTCTGCAACTTCTAGCTAGCACACGCATTCACGACGCCTTCCATGTTAGCATCCTCAAGAAATTTCACGGCGACCCCCCTGAGCAGGTTCCAACACTGTCAGTTTTGGTCTACAGTCGTGTGCTAACGGTTCCAGCGAAGGCTGTTGGTGGCCGGCTAGCCCGTGGAGTACGTGAGGCGCTGATTCAATGGGAGGGCAAGACGACGTTGGAAGCTACATAGAAGAACGAATCAGAGTTCACTCGACGCTGCCCGGCATTCCAGCTTGAGGAAGAGCTGTTTCCAAGGATGGGAGAAATGTCATGGTTGGGATTACCTATCGTCGCAGGGGTGCAAAGGCCTGAAACAGAGAGCCAAGTACTCACGACGTGGGTGCAACGACAAGAGCTGCACGGGAGGGCGAGTAACGCAACATGCTGGACGGCTACAATTCTTATCGGCTTGCAGTTTAGATAGGGTTTGTTAGATCTTTCGCTTATCAATTTGTTAGCTATTTGTTAGCAATTCAGTTAGCATTTGTAAGCCTATTTAAAGGCACCATTCAGATGAATAAAGCAAGCAGATTCAATCTAGTTTTCTCATCCCCATTCTCTATTTTTCTCATCTCTTGCTGCTTGCCAACACGGGTCGCCGATCGACCAAGTTACCACGTCCTAGGCCATCGATCACACACTCCTATACCATTAGATCATACGTCGGGGCTTGTAACATCTTCACTCTATTTGTATCTCTCGAAGAGTACATTCACACATTGTTTCCTCACACTCTAGAGCACGGTGCACGCATGCATTGGTACAAAAGGAAGGAGCACAAGGAATAGAGAAAAAAATATATCATTTCCTCTGTTACTCCCTTGCATACAGGCCAACAACTAAACAAGTGCAGAGTTAATCACTTAAATAATATCAAATGCATGCATAGTGCAGCTACCTTGATTGTCTTTCTATGCCATCAATGATATACATGCAACATGAAGTGCTCCAGTAAACTACCAAACTTGATTCTATCCTATGTATGCCATGTACTCGCATGCATGAAAGACAAGAGACTCAACTCAGAGCAATCCCTATATCTGCATGTAACTCAAGCACATCATGCATACAAGAACAAATTTAGCATATGAATGTGTGCATAGTGCTAAAAACAGGAACAGAGGGAACTTTGGGTGCTATTAAAGTGAACCGGTAACTTCCGGTGAACCAAAAAACATGAACTTTCAGTGCTCCAAAACCAATTTTGCCGAGGATCATGCACTGACTTAACCAAATATGACAAGATGATTCCAAACACTTCTGATAGCTTTCCATTTTCTTTTTTATTTTATAGTTCTCTTATCGGTAAAATGGGTTCATATTCCTCACTAACTAAAGCATCCATAACAGACAATCACATGCAGGAAAAGGCCTGAACTAAATTGCTTTTAACGCAGTACTTGTTCCTTAGAGAGTGACAAGATTACAATACACAAAAAGAAAGCACTGAAATGTGCAAGTTGGGGATATTGTACTTACTCGCCACGCAACTTGTCATTCTCTAGTGTCAAAGTCCTGTATTCGTTAAACCGTCTCCGTTGAGAAACATCCAAGTGCTGTCAAAAGAGGACAAAAATTAGTCATGTAACAATATTCAGTAATTTATAGGCATTTCTTATCGCGCACTGCATATATGATTAAAAAGAGAAAATTTCACAATACTACAGGTTTGGGGCTTCTCCCACTTTGGCTGGGATGGCCCATATATCCTGCTTTTCTTCTTCTCTTCTTTGGCCTACAAGATTTTTTTTTTGTGCACTTGGAAGATTCAAAATCTGTGGTTTAGCATTACAAGCACCAAAACATTGGGTTTTGTGAAATTTAATCTTAAAACAAAACTTGCTTCTGTGATGGTGGAAAAGATGGTAAGCATAGGCATAGTCCATGGAGTGTTATGGTACCATTTAAAATCTCAACTTCAAACTCAAGTGTTAAATAAAACAAAATATGTTAATAGCGTCATCCGCTTTACTTTTCTATTAGAACCATTTATCATAATTTTCTCACGTTAATGGATTTGAACTTGAAATTTTACACATAGGACTGAGAAGTATTTTGAAAATGTTTGATGTTACTTTTCAACTTATCCAAGCAAGAAGCATGATTAACAACCCAAGAGTGAGTTACACCTCATATGCCATCATAGCGTTTTCAGATAAGGGAAATGTTTTCGTATATAACCATAGTTAACAGAATAAGGTTTAGATTTTCAATAAACCATCAGCTAAATCATCAGCTACTAGTTTCCACCACCTGTCTGCTGATACTTACAGATCCATCTTGGTCAGCACTGTCTGTCTTGGATCCAAGGGCATCAATATTTCTCTTCAATCCCATCTCTGTTAAATGTCAGAAAAATATTAACACCACAATCGATAATTAAAAGACTGGACCTGAAAAAAAAATGTATTCGCTCTTTGACATCACATAAAAATTATTACGTTTTTGCCTTAATGCAGGGGCCATAAATGTAGGGACAGCACAGCTGCTTGTCGGAATATCAGCAGCCAATAGCTGACGTGGACCAATTGGTGGGGAACTGCCAGCATTCATCTGATTGGCACGATTTAGTGCACGGGATGCTTTAGGTAATTTTTTGTTGTCATAACCAATACGATGGCAATGCAGGTCCCTACAAATATAATTAGTTAGCATGAAAGTATGAATGACACAAAGTCATCATTCCAAATAAAGCGCTACAACATTACAATGACACGGCAAACACCAATAGATAAATAAAAATTCAGAGATTGTCATAGCAGTTTTTTTTATCACACAAGTTGTATAGAGATCCCAGAAGACGATGTCGACAAATAGTGGCTATTGCATCTCAAATGAAGTAGTATTTGGCTTTGTTCAATATTGGAGAGCTAAAAATAGACGTGATAGACTGCTTATTATTTTTGACGTGATAGATTGCTCACTATTAGGTGAAAAATATATTATTGTGTCTACCAGTCTAGATTAGTCTAGTTACCTATTTACTGTCAGACACATGGTCTGTAACCTTACAGGACAAATATGCTGAAACCCTGCCAACCATACATTTTATCTACTTTTTGGCTGTTGCTATGTCAACTTTATCACGTAAATGTTACTATGCATTAACAAATACTACTGCTATAATTAAGTACAAGAGCAACTAGCCAGCCTCTGGACAAGGGCAAGGGTGACCATCTATGCAACTTTCTCAGCAACCATATGATGGTAGAAATCCCACTGGATTAAGTATGACAAGAAAGCAATATTGCAGCTGTGGGTTGAGGATTCAAAATCTTGAATTAGCAGAGTCAAATGTGAGATTGTGTCTCAAAAATGGAATTATACCTGTGACCAAGGAAATGGTAAGACCTCAATCTTTTTGGGTCACAAATGCCCAGTATGAATTGATTGAGCATGAAAATGTGTGCGCCTGTAGGTTTTTATTCATGAAATCATGCACCTGCACATGTGTGTTGTGAGCATGCCATGTACAGTGCACACTTGTCTGTGTGTCGTGAACACATCTGTCAAGTGCATTGCTGTGGATGTATTTAGATTGATGATGTGGACTTTGATTCAAATCCAAATAACTATCATGCAAAGGAAGGCCAAACAGCATGTCTTGAGTTGATGGATTAGATTGAGAGAGAGAGAGAAGGGACAATTGGACCTGAGATGGGAGGCAGGGGACACTTAATTATGTCCTGCTTGCCATGTAAGCGTCAACTATATATTTGAGAGAAATACCTAACAGAAGTTAAAAGCTAACTCGAATTTCACATGGACTCTTGAGATGAGCATGTACTCAATCAATAAGCAAACTTTTTTTTTCTAAATAACCCTGATATAATCAAACTCCTAAAGGGCACGAACTGCATATGCAGTATTCACTCATGCATCTTTGTGGCATTGCATGCTACTGCTGTGCACCACTACCACTGCTCATGTATTATTCCATCTCTCACAGCTTTTCAAGACAACTTATCAAACCCCAAAGAAGTACACGACAATTAGAAACATGACAAAGTTGAAATAGTTAAAAGAACAAAAACTTTACCAGTATTCATATGTCATTTCTTTCAAGCGGTTCTCCAGCCTTTGATAAAGGACCGACTTTTCAAAATCTTGCTTGTCATGGGTAGGTTTGATGAAGTTTGCCTCCAGAATGCCTGAAAATGCCAACAAAAATTAAAATGTATCCACTGTCATTCTTCTATAACTTACATTGACCACCCTGTTCAGGATAGCAGAACATCGCTTACCCACAACTCCTCGCCCTTTGCCATATGAGTTGTTCGCAACTTTCCAAAAGGGCTGCCGAAAAATTGCAAGTGACTTTTACTCAGTAAATGGAAACAATATAAATATACCCAGAAAATACCATTGTTAAAATCATATCTAGTTAATGACGTCCTATGGAAATTTGTATCAAAGTTGAGCCAGACAGGTAATTTGGTTTTTTCAAATATCTAGAAATAGTCCGGTAACAGCATTGAAAGAGTTTTCACTAGTGCACTACTATTATACAATTGGAGAGAAGGCAATGTCAGAAGAAATAAAAACACAACGTAATCAGGACATCACATTTTACTTAAAATAGAGCATAAGAAACTAGGGTGGAACCACAGGTGGTAAGAACTAAGAACACTAAAGGTGTAGGCAATGAGGAAAATGAGCATCCATTGATTTAAAACTGCAATCAGTAGAACATAACCTAGAGGTATCAACCAACTGAAGGGAAATCATCGATATTAAATGGATCAATTTTGGCAGAGTTCAATTTGTTGAATCCCCTGCAATTTCATCTAATAGTTACATCAGGAATTAACATAAAGTCCATATACTGATGAATACCACTGTTCCAAATGGCGGTAATTGTCAAGGTAGTGATGGATCTACCACTACACTACATGTATATTGGTGTAATATACCAGTTAAGTGGCCATGAATGCACAAGCTTTCAGGCAAAAAGAAAAAGCACTTTGCCGCGTGACAGACAATTAGACATGCCATTACATATTGCTTAGGTAGTTAGGTGCTTCTCTTCTTTGTTGACATAATGGACATCAGCACTTCTCAATCATCAAGGCAATAATACCAGAAATTACAGAGAGAATATACTTAGCAATCCTTTGCATATCAACATGACATTTGTTGAGCTATATGGAATTCAAGGCAATATTTTTGTATTTCAGCTATGGAAGCATTTTTTTTAATGGAAACAATTTGTTGCGCTCACTCATTTCATCCTTTCAAATGGAAAAGTAGCACATGAACTCTTAGAGACATGCTGGGAGAGCAATAGAAAGAAAAGCAAATTAAACAGTATCTATCATGTGTCATACAAAGAAGAAAGTCCTCACCGTTATTAAACGATTCTTGTGGTATACATTAAAGCCTTGTACATCAATTTCTGGGGCACCTTTGACAAATCCAATGGTGGTTATTGCAGATAGCTAATATAAACAATATGAGGAAGTTAATCACAGAAGAATCGGGGCAAATTCAAACATTTGCTGGTAAGGAAAATAAAAACATTCACTATATTGAAGATATTGCCAAAGTAGAGCATTGTGTAGTAAATCAAGAGGAAAAAAGGTTCCTTTTGATTGAGTAAAAACCAAGAACTGCCTAAGGATATTGGCTGATCCATGCTATAGCCTTATCCAGAAGGTAGCATGTCAGGTACAAATATATCAAATAATCAAAATCTTGTTTTACCTAGCAGTTAAAAGATTGTATTAAAAAAACTTGCAAAACATAGAGCTAAACTAGGCCCTTTAGGACAAGCATTCAAGCTAAACTAGAAACGTGTGACAAGCATTTTAGAACAGGCGTAAAGTGAAGAGTTATGGTGGGATTTCCTCGTGAATTATGATGCATGACCATGTCCAATTCTTAAATCTACTATAATCCCAAGCAAGGTAGCTACAAGAAATACCTCCCACTTCCTAGAGATGTGTAAAAACAAACTGCAAACATTATTCAAAAGCTAAAAAAAAAGACCCAGCCTGCCTAGCCCACACTTCAAAACAATATTATATTTCACACTTTTTGGATATGACTGATGAGCGAAGAACTAGATAAACCACAAGTCTATCAAGATCAAGTACCCTTAATTTGCTATTCTTTTTTGAAGCAATAATTTCCGGCAGTTGGACACTTTTATAAGTGATGTCAGTTGTCAAATGCAAGCATCGTAAAACAAGGACACCAACAGGAAGTCAATAGTACCAAGTCACCAACTAAAATTGACCATGATGCTCGTAAGAGCAGCCAGTCAACAACATAGAGCTAATTAAACAGTTGATCAGACTTAAGTCAAAAAACAGTTGACCAGCCAGAAAATAGTTAATGACATGAAACAAGTTCAGAAAAAGAAGCCTGTAATATGGGTATCCCATTGATCAAAATGGGTGAAAATGCATAGTATGCTTCACTAATGTGAGTTGCACGTACCTCTGCAAGCCCGGCAATTTGTGGTTTATACAATACGCATTCAGGATACATCAAATCATTTATTACATTATGTGATTCCACATCATGTCCACGCAAGACTATTCTGAAATTATCAGGAATGTGAAGGTACAAGACAGATGTGTATGCCTGTTCAAATTTAGATAGAAACGAAAATAAACATATCAGCACAATGAAATAAGTAAAACTGATTTTAGCAAACCAGTAAATGGGGATCAATACTTAACTCTAAGAGAATAACGGAGTCGAGTTGAAACATAGTTCTGTGTTGCAATCTTATCCGCCTTGTTGGTTATCACCTTCTTGTGTGCCCCAGTAATGAGGATATCCTAAAATATTAAATACGAATTGAGCAATTACAACTTAACGTAATACATACAGCTTATGTATAAACCAGTCATATAACTATATAAGAAAGTTGGAAGGAGGATGGTGTATCTGAAACGTGCCCAAAAATGTGCCATGTGATTTGGTGGGGGTGCGGGTGGGGGTTGGGGAAGTGCTTCCATACTTCACCCGTTCGATAGGTTTTGCATGACTTGAAACACTCAACGAGTGGAACTCACCATTTATTTGTGCATTACAACTTTTCAAATTCCCACATACTGAAGCATAGAAGCTCCTAAACACAAATATCATTGGATAACGCCCAATAGAGCCCTAAAATATGCCAGCATTACTTACCTTCTTATCAGAGTTGAAATCAAGCTCCATATCCCCATCATCATTGAACCAGAGGTTGAATACAATTATCTTTGTTCCATGCTCCCCGATATCATCAAACTATATCAAGTAAAAATCACTTGAACAAACTTGAAAAAAAAATCTCAAGTAGGATGATAAGATTGT
This sequence comes from Oryza officinalis, assembly GCA_008326285.1. Lineage (NCBI taxonomy): Eukaryota > Viridiplantae > Streptophyta > Magnoliopsida > Poales > Poaceae > Oryza > Oryza officinalis. The sequence goes on along the minus strand of BDMV01000001.1, from coordinate 34,206,466 downwards.
TTTAAACAATGTCAACCTACCAAAATATATATAATATATGCTCTAGAAGGGGAAAAGGCATTGATATGAACAAAGAGAAGTGTTTGGTTAAATTTCTATTCCATTCAATTTTAAAGAAATGGCCCATAATGCATCAATAAATCTTTTGCCACAAATAATAGTCATAATTTTCAGCATAACATAAATTCATACCGTGTTTCAGTTCTGGTGTATGTATATTGCATTGAATAAATTATCTTCAACCATTTCAATATTTTATTTACCAAAACTTCCAATGACTTAAAGAATTAGCAAAATCTTTTCTAGAAGTCATTTAGGGGGCTAAAAGACTACTATACAGGCAACTCAACATTTGGAGTTCCCTGCAAGCATTAAAATATACAGCCTCTTTTGTATCAGCCTGATGCATATTGCGTGCCCCTGAAATTCCAGGCATTCCCTTCCATGCCCTTTCTCACTCCCTTCTATACTCTGAATTTTGATTTTGATCCCTTCCATACCCATTACTTCAGTTGACCGTTTAATAGCTATGAAGAAGTCCATTTTGCCCTTAGGAAAGAAGAAATGTATAAATTCGTGGAGTATATTATTCGAAGTGTTGGAGTTTGATGTACAAGACTATCAGTTTGTTGTGAGAACTATTATTCACAGCAAAGTTTACTTTTTAGATAACGACTAGGAAAATTTAATATTTATCTTTCTAAAAAGAGTATATGTATAACTTATTTTCATGCTATATATAATAGATTTAGCGTATATTATTTACATTATGTAAAAGAAATGCAATACCAGTATCACTGTTATGTACATCATTTTTTTCAAAAAAAAGCGCTACACATATTTTTTTTAAACTATATATATTGAAATCAATTTGTGAAACACAGCAACATACAGCAAAGTTATGATATTATAGTCACATGACAAACTTCTATATTTCCAAAATACACTTCACAAATTTTTACATTCTTTCCATGTCCAAGCGTAAAATGGACTTTTCCACTGCCATTAAATGGACAATTAATGGTCAATTGACAGAATGGGTATGGGAGGGATCAAAACCAAAATTCAGGGGTATATAATGAAATGACCAAAACTCAGGGGTATGGAAGGAATTGGCTGTAATTTCAAGGGAATACAAGGAATTTTCTCCTTCCATAACTTGTCTTCAACCCGTTATTTATATAAATATCAGTATACGACATTATGTAACAAAGTAATGAAATTTTAGTAATATACTTGTTTGAGCAACTCAGCTTCACTAGCAAAAGGGGACCATTTCAAGAGGATCGCTAAATTTGAAGAGAAGAGCTTCTGATCATGACGCAACATCTGAGTATATGAAGCTGTTGATAGATCATACTGATAATCAACCTGCATGAGAAAGAGGGTGTCACAAGAGAAATAAAACTACAAATATTGACCAATGATCACTCGTCTTTAAAATGTCAGAGCATTTGTGAGCCTACTGTTGGAACCAAAACATCATCGCAGCCAGTTTCCATCAAAAATGTGTATGAAAGAAGACCGATACTTCTTGTTGGCACCCTACAGACACAAAAAAGATAATTAAATAGATATATGAACCAGGGTGGACAGAAATTTTACATGATAAACTGGACTGGCAGAAGGCTTAGTGGGATCGGATGAGCTTAAATGTTTGACTGGGCAGCAGCATGCAGAAAGTAACATATAAAATACATAATTCTCCTATTAGGTTTCACTTATAGTTGTTTCCAGATAACGCAATAAGAAAAGTTAAAGCAACTGTATGCAAACAATTTCTTCTAGAACCCACAGAATGAAAACATTGCAAAAGGCTGTATGGCCACTTATTTCTTTTGACATAATGTTTAAGCACTTATAAGTCATAACTGTTGTTTGATTTTGCTTCTCTTCTATCCCTAAGCTGTGTTGTTAGAACTTTCCAGGTAGTCCCTCAGAGTTTATTACATTACAAAATACCATGGTGACATCACAGAATGCTTGTTCTGGTGTAACGTTGAACAACCAAACTTCCAGAAGTAGAAAAAGAGGTATACCAGTTATTTTGGTTTTGTGTAAGAACAATCACATCTGCTCCAAGCCTCATTGTGCTAGTTTTGAATCCATTTCCATCTGATACAACAAACAGCAGTAAATCCAAGAGAAAGGTTCTAGATATCAGTTTCCCAAAGAACTGCAGAAAAAGTACACAAGGCCATACATTGCCCGATTAAAGCATCGGACTGCTTATCTGAAAATCCAAAGCTCATGCAGCGTCTCAGTGCCTCTGGATCCATTCCCCCTCCATCATCTAGCACACACATGTGAAAAAAAGCAGGTCTTTCTCACTTATCCAATTAAGATTTACTATGAACTTAGAGGATTTGCATATATTTATATTACTGAATCTGCCAACCTTGAATTAACAATGAGGAGCTCCCATCTCGTGGGTTTGTAAATTCATTAACGCGAATAAATGTTGCCCCAGTGTTAACCTGATAGAGATAGTGGAATATAATAAATCATACATAATATATATCAATATCTTTTAGCCATTGGAAGTTTGGAACTGGGCGTGCTTGTTAATTACCTCATCAATTGCATTATCAAGAAGCTCGGCAATGGCTGAAAAAATGATAAGCATAATATTGAACATAAATCAGTGGGAAAATAGTGCCATATAATGCAATGCAATGTCCTTATATGATTGATTACTTTAAGAGAATAATATAATGGAACCGCAAATACCTGCATGACGGGTTAGGTTATAAAAACGCTAATACTTTTTTTATAGATACACAATAATATAAGTGGGTTTATAACGGCCGCGTGTAGAGTAGTCCACTTGTTCGTTATGGTACCAGTTCCTGAGCTCAAATCTCAAAAAGTGGAGTCGTGCCACCAGAGATGGGCTTCACAGCGTTTTACATGGCAAAGACAATTTTAAATCCTCAAAAATAATAAAAACATGTACAATATTCAATTTGTTTATACTGAAGTTAGTGCTTCCTTAAGAAGTAAAGTTTTATTTACTTTAGTGAAATTACATGTTTACAACTAGAAATTGATTGACGCTGTTCGGCAAACAAGAAATATGATTCAATGCAACTAAATACATACTGCACATCACAACTTCTTACTAAAGGAAATACCATTAGTAGAAACTTAACGAACGTACGAATTAAAGGTATTAGAATCAAGTCATTGCCTAAAATGGAGTTGTTTCCACTAATAAGATTTGTCAATTCTCATACCACCAAAAGCCCACTTGTGGGAAGTAGCATTCGAGTGCAGGAACCTGGGATTAATCCGAAGCCGGTTCCGCCCACCTGCACATACACAAGCACCAAATCGCAACTCCATATCGATCAGCCTCTTCAAACCGTCAAGCTACCAGCCTCCACCAAAATCCAAATGGAAAGCTGAGAAGCGAAGCGAAATGGGAGAAACCCTAGGTGCTAGCTAGCCTTAGCTTACCGGAGGCATCGGCGTCGGGGTTGCGCTGGGCGACGACATAGTCGCCCGACTTCCAGAACTGGCGGCAGAGGCGCGGCGGCGGGAGAGCGACTTTGGTGGTGGTGGACGGGGAAGAGCCCGCGGCCAGCAGGGGCACCGGCGTCAGCACCGGGAGCTCCTCCTTCACGGGCACGAGCGCGCCGCCGACGCTGCCTCCGCCGACGACGACGCCGCCCGGGGGCTGGAGCGGGTACAGCAGCGCGGGCTTCACATCGACGAGGGCGTACGGCGTGACGTCACGCGGGGACGTGGAGGGCGCGATGCGGCGCGCGGCGGCGGCGCTGGCGCTGGTGCTGGGGACGGGCACCTCCTCGTCGTCGTCGCTGGAGAGATCGATCACATCGCCGCCGGCGGCGGCGGCGGCGGTGGACCGCATCGCCGGCGAAGGGGGAGCGGTGTTAGGGCTCTCCCTCTCTCTCTCTCTCTCTCTAGTGTGGGAAACGGAACTTGGGAAGTTTTGGGTGCGTTGGCAAGTTCGATCCGCGTGCCGGCGTGTGTGCAGTTTTTTTTTTCTTTTTCCTTTTCGATTGGCGCTCCAAACACCTAAAATTCGAAGGTGGAGTGTTACTGTCAGTACTGATACACTGAGAGCTTTCGCGAATCGTGCGCGCCAGAAATTCCGGGCAAAAAAAAAGTTTTGTGTTGCGTTGCAGAAGAAAAGAGGTATAATTTCGATTGGATGAAAATAACCTACTAAAACCATCCAAGAATGTTACATTGTGTATAAAAAAAAGATAAAGCCTAAATAAATAGCCCGTCGATCCGCCCATTACATTTGCCCCATTTTCACTCTTTATCTCCTCTCCTCATTTCCTCTCTATCTCACATTCTCACAGGGCGGCAGAGTGGCAGCGCGGCAGCTAAGGAGACGGGTCCGATGGAGGCAAAGAGAAGGTTCAATAGTGACAGCAACGGCGGAGTTTGACGGCTCCCCCTTTGAGGGCGGGAGAGGTAGATTTGTTGGTCGTGGGCTCTGGGAGGGGTGGATCCGACGGTCGTAGTTTCTAGGAGGCGGCAGATCGTCGGCGGGCCTCCTACCTACGGTGCCCATGAGGCCATCCCCCTCTCCTGTCGTTGCATTTTGTTTATGAATTTGAATGTGATAGAAATTAGAACTCATGGATTTTTAATCGTTTTGTGGAATTTGTGATTGTTGATTTCGAGTTTGCCTAATTGTGAATCTCACTGGGGCTACTAGGTTTGGTTAGAGGCTTAATTTTGTGAATCTAATCCTTTCTGCGCTAAAAATTTTTACGTAGTTAGGTAGTGCTATCAACCGCATTGATCCACACAAGTGGGTCTCTTAAAAAGGGCCGTCTGTAAAAATCGATTTCATAGGCGGTCTATGAAAATCTATTTTCACATGTGGATTAGCCAGTCACCTGAGAAAATTACATTTTCGCATACACTTGCTTCCAGGTGGGTGTATGTGAAAAGTAGTTTTACCCATTGGAGAATATCATTTTTAGTAGTGGGACAGATAGAGTGATGCATTTTTAGATGCTTGTTTCGGTTGAGTCAGGTCAATTGAAAAGAAAGCTATTGACATCCATCACTCCAAGCTAATAAACTTACGGTGTGTTCGTTGGGGTGAGTTCCCAACTCACCCCACTCGTTTTCCGCGCGCACGCTTTTCAAACTGCTAAACAGTCTGATTTTTGCAAAAAGTTTCTATATGAAAGTTGCTTTAAAAAATCATATTAATTCATTTTTCAAAAAAAAATTTAGTAAATACTTAATTAATCATGTGCTAATGAGTCGCTCCGTTTTTCGTGCGGAGGGAATTTCTTCCCAACTCATACAAACAAACACACCCTTAGACCTGCTATGAAAAATATATATAAGCTAAATTATAGTTAGTACTTGAGAATTAACCAAAAAAATCATAGCAGTATGAAGAATGGTTATATATTTATGGTTATATAAGCTGGAAAGGTAATGCACATTTAGGCACATGAATATGTGCTATGTTGCTAGGAGTGGAAAGGTGAAAAGATAGATGACTAATGACTGAATTAGATGGATAATAAGTAACTTCTTGATATAACGGTCGCTATTTTTGCACTAATGTGATCTAATGTCAAAAATATTGATAATGATGTGGCTTTATGCATGTCTTACTTTATAGAGTTACTGCCTCTTAGTGGGTACCAATCGTATAGAAAGAACAGGTTACACTAAGTGAATTGTTGAATGCTGAGTTGTATAGTAACTAATGATAAAGAGTAACTAACGACAGAATGGATGGTTGTGATTAAGAACGGGAATGATCTAATGACTCTTCTTTTTCAAATTATGTGGTGTACCTAAACAACTCTATAGAATATATCGATATCTCCTTTTGTCTACAAATATAATGGCTTTTGGGAATTTTAAGTAGGGTTAAGAAGGAAGATAAAAGACTATGATGATCCTTATTAAATAAGAGGTGAGAGGTAGTTGGGAAGAAGGTTAGGTGGGAAAAATTAGGAGTGGTTGGCTCAGAGTAGTACTCTAAAAGTAGTGCAACTAGTTCTCTTGTAGTGCTGATGTAAGCGCTAACATCATCATTGATGATGACATATGCGATGACCTCAATGGTATGCTCGCATAAGTGGTGACATTTAATCTAAGTCCACAAATTGGATTTTTTCTTCTCCTGAAACCAACTAGTTAACTGGTTGTATCTTTTGCTTATGTGAATTATCATGTTCATTCCTAAATAAAACAACATCAAGTAGTAGAAATTCATTGATCCATGATGCTTTCGTGTTGACATTACTATTTATTGTCACGGTTGATTTTCAATGGTGACGAAAATTACAGGACCGTTTGCAAGGTTGTCGAGTCGAGATCCTAAAGATTTGTGATGAACTTACTCATTTTGTCATAAAATAGGATTAATTTCTGTCATGAATGTTATGCGTCCCACTTACCAGTGCTGGTCTGTCGATCCACATGTCAGCAGACGGCCCACCTTGTTCACGTGAGCGACACACGTGTCCTAGGCCCCGCCTCTTAGTGAAGGAATAGGAGGTTCACATGGCATTATGGGTCCCACTCAGCACGCATGTATGACCCAAGCTAGCTAGACCCACTTGTTATTGACGGGCATGCTGATACACATGTCATAGTGGACCCCATGTTGTCCACATGTTGTGGGCTCGCCTGTTAGTGATAGGCATGTTGGTCCACGTGTCTCAGTGGGCCTTACTATGTCCACATGTCCATCCATGTGTCTTGGGGCCCACTTGTTATTGAGGGCATGCTGATCCATGTGTCAGTGTGGGCACCACTTTGTCCACATGATGTGGGCCCGCCTGTACATGATGGGCATGGTGGTCTACTTGTCATTGTGAGCCCACTTTTCCACTTGAGTGTCACTGCCTAATTCATCATCACAAGCATTAAATAGCACTACATTTTATAGATTTATCTTTATGCCAACCTAAGAACATACTCACCTGATAATTAAGCGAGCTCAAGTGATTGGTCCTTGTATCACAAGTTCAGCTTATGGTCTAATTTGGTGGCATGGATGGTGGTAGGTCAAGTGAATCATAATTATGCAAGCTTTTCATTAGAGGTGCCATCAATGGATAAGATCATGACAAAAAGCCCATCCCTTTTAAACATTCTAAACATTCATTGAAGACTAGTTCGTTTTAAGTTGCACAAAAACACTAGGGTGTTAGCAAGTGATACATAAACCAAGTATATTATGATTTTAGATTCTCAAAAAACTAAGTATATTATGATCTTTGTTCTAAGATCATATCCTATATTCATGAGTTATTTTGGCTAGGTGTCGCTTTGCTCCATATATTTTCAGATATAATGGCGTTTGGTTGGACTTTAGCTACTCTCGCTGAGGATTTAGCATGTAGAGCCTTGCCAAACAGCCCCTTATTCTAGCATATAAAGGTCATGCCTATTTCAATTATGTATTTTTTTATTTTGCTACAGTATTGGCTAAGGTTGGTTAATTGTGTGGTTTCATGAAATTCTAGGACTACAATATGATATATAGGGTTATGTACCACATGCTAAAACTTCTACACTTTTTACAACTTGGACCATAATATGTGATGGTTTCAAAAGTTTACTTCTTACTCAGCAGTCCATGTGTGGTATTGCACAAAATAAAAAGGGATAAATCCATTTTACACCCTAAACTATTTGTTTTGTCTAAAACACACCCTTGAAATACAAAGCAGGTATTTGACACCCCCAAACTTTCAATACTGTGCAGTTTAGCCCCCTTAGCAGATTTTAAGACTATTTTTGCCTACATGGCGCTGATGTGGTGATCTAGTCAACAAACAATTTTTTTAAAAAAAATACAGGGCCACATGTCAGTCTAATACCTCTTCTTCTAACTCCATCTCCTATCCTCTTTCTCTCTCTCTCTGTCCTTCTCCCTCCCATACCCCTATCCTCAATCCCTACCGACCATTTGAGCTCGCTGGCGACCATCCTAATCTCGGCAAGGAGCAGCGGCGGAGCGGTGGTGGCAGCCTCCTCGAGCTCCCCAAGGAGAGCGACATCGGTGGCTATTGGTATTTATTATAGTCACAGAATAAATCCGCAAGCATACGGATACCGTTGTATCACTTCACCTTAGAGTATTCCAAGGGTACCGAATCACAGGGAACGTGTGTGTATATCTAAGAACAGAATTCAACCAAGGACAACAACTAATGGTAGGCTTAGGCTAGAGAGGACTCCTTTGGGTTCATTTACTAGACTTAAGTTTAAGGTAAAACTCTATCGATTGTTTCGGGCACCGGTTCATCCTGGTTTGCCAAGAGACTTCGGCCTGTAGCTCTATGATGTACCTGAACATTAAGAGATACAAATGACAGACATGACTATCACCACCTGTCGCCTACCTCACTTTTCGTGGAGCACACAACAAACGAAGGTAATCGCTAACCTAGATACCATGCCTAAGTTATTAATTACTACTTTAGCCTCGCGTAGAAACTTTCTTCTTTATCCAGAGTCCTAGTACTAGATCACTTAATATAAATACTAAGCGACGAACCCGCAACGATAAAAATATATCAAGTAAATTAAATATCAAAAGAAAATCTCAAACAATTACTTTATTAAAGATGTATGAAAGTGAGTTGTACTCTACTTTGTTTGTGTGTTTGAGAGTGAAGTGAGCTCCTTCTTTTATAGCAGCTCAATGATTGTTGTAGGTCAGTAGTTAAGTCGGTAAACACCCACAATTGCCATCAACAACCAATAGGAGATCGCCACGTAGAAGCTAGCGGTTAGGGGGTGCCAACCCTAGTTCGGTCGAACTAGGTAAACCGCCTTTGGCCACCACCTCTCTTTTGTGTATGACAGGTGGGCCCCTATGGCGGTGCACTGTGGATTAGCTCAATTTTAGTTGGTTTTGACTGTCACGTGGGCCCTCTAATCCTTGTGCCCGCATATGATTGGCCAGAGGTACATTTCGTCGTATGGCGGGTGTATTTTCATCTAAAATTACCTGCATACAAATATTTACCAATACTCATGGAAGCGATTAGTAATAAACCCCTACTACTAAGCTTGATACTTTATTTTGTATTCGTTTATGCAGGAATTGATAGTAATGGGAGGTGGAGAGAATGCCTTCTGATCGGCGGGGAGTNCGGGGAGTCTTGAGATGCCGCCATCTTCATCTTCTCACTGGGAGTGACAGCAGACTTCAGCACCTTCTCGTATCCCGTGGGAGTCCTCACACCCTGGACACGGCAACGGGGATGCAGCCATGGGCCTTCGATGAGTAGGACGTGTAAAATCAAGGTGTGTTTGATTCTTCTGTTGTGATGAACAATTGGCATATGAGGTTATTGGTTTTAATATTTAGAGATTATTGGCGAAATGGTTTTTGAGATAATTGAATTTTCAGACGGTGAACAGGGACTGTTGTTTTGTTGGGTCCGATCAGACCGGGAAGGTAAGGCTGGTCAGACCGGTGGTATGTGTCCGGTAAGACCGGGCAGGTAAGGCCGGTCAGACCGGAGGTATGTGTGCGGTCAGACCGGTCAGCTCACGGTCTGACTGGCCAACTCTGTGTCGGTTTCGGTTTCGGGTTGTTTCATTGGATATCCGTGGTTAATTCATGTTATGACTTCTAGATGGATACTATGCATATGTAATACTGTTGTGTGCTAACAATGAGTCAAGTTGGTGATAACTTGTGCTCGGATATGGTTTCTTTGTTTGATTCATGTGTAGGTAATCTTTACGTCTCGGGAGAGTATTGCCGGTGATGGATCGGGAGTCAACTTGGAGATAAGGTGATGTCCGGATGGTTAGATATCATGCGGGATACTTAGGCTAAAGATCAATGCACGTGGTTGGTGAAGATTCCATATGGCATACGATGGAGATATTGTGTGCGTATGGGATGCGGAGTCGAATTTGGAAGGAGTTCAAATTTGGTACAATTGGAATATGTAAAGTTGGTTTCTTGTACGGGAAGGTTTCCTAGGTGGATTAGGACTTCTTGTATGAGTTTGGTTCGTGGCTTTAGGCTGCCTACCTCATGTATAAATAGAGAGGGAGGGTGTGGCCTCCCGGTATCACTTTTGAGAGCATTGAGTTGTGAGTTTAGTTAGGGTTTCGAGTTTAGTCGAGATTTTCGTGAGGAGTGCTATTGTTGCACTTTGTAAACACAGAGAGAAGTAATAAAGTTGTCATCTACTTTAAGAGATCTTCAATTTATGTTTGCTCGGGTTCGGCGGTCTAACTGGCAAGACACCGATGGTCAGACCAGTGCTTTACAACGGTCAGACCGACGGGGATACGACGGTCAGACTAGTGACGACGACAGGAGGCAGAGGCGGCTTCGGGGCGGTCAGACCGAGAGATCAATACCGGTCAGACCAACGGCATAGGCGCGTTCAGACCGGCTGATCTATTTCGGACAGACCGATCTACATCGATTTGAGGGTAACTTTTAATTTTACTAAAAGTTTTGGTTTTTGGGTACTTCAACCATTCACTCCCCCTCTGGTTGGCTTAGTTCTTGTTCTTCGATCCTACAGGATGCAATGTCCTGATTGTACTGATGGCAGCACCATCCCCGGACTTGGTGATCATCATTTCGGTGTGGTGTTCACCAGGTCGGAGGGATGGTCGTGGAGTGTCGTCCCCCTAGAACAGATGAACGTCGATTGGCTTTTTAGGGCCGATCATGTCTGTTTTTGGCTTCTAGTAGGGACTGGATGGCCGGGCCTGGCACTTCTAGATCCTTCTCGACGAAGGTGAGCGCACAGTTGAACAGAGGGTCCAAGGAGGCAAAAAGGGGGTTCAGCTGAATCGCCCTGATGCCTATTTGGCCCCTCATTGCGCTTGACAAGAGGTAGGATTGCCAGGGGCTCCATGTTCAGCAGTTCGCCATCTTCAAGCATCGGGAAGGCCTGATTGGTGCGTTGGATCTCTCCCTCAAGGTGGTATGTGGAGTTGGAATTGAAGAGGGAGATCACAGCCTTCCCGACCATGGGATTGAGGTTGAATTTAAGCGAATTTGAGAGGGATGAGAGGAAGAACTCATAGGAGGACAAAGAAATCAGAGGCGGAAGACGAAACTTTTGAAAAGAGCAATCTCTGATCCTCTGCTTCGCCTAACTCCGTGGATCCACCGGGGATAAGAGGGGGGTCACTAGCAAGCCAACTAGACAAAGGCCAGGGGCTAGCGGTGCCAGGCCTGGGTCGGCCGAACTAGGGTTCGGTTGAACTCGGCTGGGCCCCTATGCGTCCCTGCTAAGGAGGGTAACTGGGATGGTCCATCCCAGAAAACTCAGGTTGGGCTGCGGTATAGGCACAAGACTCGACTAGGTCCACTAATTCTAGTGTCGTCCTAAATTTTTTACCGGTTCTAGGAGAACTTTTAAACGGTGGCCATTTACCTTAAAGATGTTACCTTCGTCGTCCTAAAACATGACCACTCCATGCGATGAGGTGTCGATGACGGTATATGGTCCTATTCATTTGCTTTGTAATTTCCCATGCCCGAAGAGTTTCACCCTGGAGTTGAAGAGCAGCATCTTATCTCTTGCTTCAAACTTGTTCGCCTTGCTCCTCTTATCATGCTATCTTTTTGTTCTTTCATTATACATCCTAACATTATGATAGGCTTTGTCCCTTCATTCCTCCAATTCTGACAGCTACATCTGTTTGTGCCACCCGGCTCGTCCTAAGTCCATGTTCCATGTCCGGATGGCCCAGTGCGCCCTATGTTTCAGCTCAATAGGTAGATGGCACATTTTTCCATATACGAGCTGGTAGGATGACATACCGACGGGGGTCTTGTGTACGGTCCTATATGCCCAAAGTGCATCAGGTAGCTTGTTCTTCCATGGCTGACCCATCTCATGCACGGTCTTCTGCAAAATGTTCTTGATCTATTTGTTGGACGTTTCTGCTTGACCACTTGTTTGGGAATGGTATGGAGTTGCAATGTTGTGCTGTGTCCCGAGCTTTTGTAAAAAGTTTTGGAAGGTCTTATCAATGAAATGAGACCCTTCTCCACTTATTACCATCCGAGGTGTTCCAAAACGTGGGAAGATAACCTCGTGGAACATCTTGTGGGCTTGCTTGGCGTCGGCGGCTCGGCATGGCCTTGCTTCTACCCACTTTGACACATAGTCGTCAGCCACTAGAATGTTGGGGCTTTGAAAAGGGTCCCATGTAGGGGTGGACAAAAAACTCGAAACTCATAGCTAACTCAACTCGTGTAAAACTCGGCTCGACTCGACTCGACTTAGGCAATTAATGAGTCGAGTGGAGTTTAAACTTTTACTTGTTTGCTTAACGAGCCAACTCGAGCTAGCTCATGAGTTACTCGGTTAGCTTGTTGAGCTCATGATTCATTAAGATAGAAGTTAATTGTCCATATTTTGCAGGTGTAAAGGTTGTAAACTCATAATTTTCATTGTAGCACATTCTTGTGAGTCATGATACATAGCATGTCAATCATAATCTTTGGTCTTCGCTCACAAATTATTCTGCATATGAATTTTAAACCATGTATTTCGGTGTAACAAGTTTAATGAGTTTAATGAGCCAACTCAGACTTTTTAATTGTTCGAGTCGAGTTCCATTTTTAACTCGTTATGTTAATGAGTCGAGCCAAGCTAGCTCGTTAACTTAACTTAATGATATTTTTTTACGAGCCGAGTTGAGTCGAGTCGAGTTGGCTCGTTAGCCACCCCTAGTCCCATGTAGTCGATGCCCCATACGTCAAGTAGTTTCACTTAAAGGTTGTATGTTAGGGGCATCACATCACAAGCGGTGATACCTCCATGCTTCTGGCATCTTGCATACCTCCGAATGAATTTTTTTGTATCTTCACACATTGTTGGCCAGAAGAATCCACTCTGCCAGATCTTTGCATGTGTGTGGAGTGCACCATGGTGGCCTCCATATGGCACCGCATGGCATTTCTCTATGATTTGGGTGCCTTCAGCTGCTGGTTCACTCCTCTTGAGTAGGTCGTTTGCACAGATTCAGTATAGGTACAACTCATCCCACTATTGCCTTCTGCTCTCGTAGATGAGTCTCCTTTTGTTCTCCCCTGGTGGTACATATCATGCGACTATAAAGTTCACAATGTTTGCATACCAGGGCTTCAAGTCTGTCACCATTAGTAGCATGTCGTCCCGCAAAAAATCATTTAGTCATAGTTCCTGCATGTTAGTGATTTGCATACACGATAAATGATCTGCTACGAAATTTTTTACTCCCTTTTTATCTTTAATTTTAAGATCAAATTCTTGTAGCAGAAGAACCCATCTTATAAGCCGAGGTTTTGTATCTTTCTTAGTGAGTAGGTATTTTAGTGCAGCATGGTCAGTGTAACAATAACCTTAGCTCCAACTAAGTAGGATCTAATTTATCAATAGCAAAAACAACGTCCATGAGCTCTTTCTATTGTGGCATAATTTAACTAAGCACACGTCAACGTTTTACTAGCATATGTGATAGCATGGTGTTTTTTATCTTTAGTTTGGCTGAGAATGACACCTATAGCATAATCACTAGCATTGCACATGATTTCAAACAGGATCGACCAATCATAGGGTTGAATGATTAGTGCTGAAATGAGCGCTTCTTTTAAGATATTAAAAGATTTTAATCACTTATCATCAAAGTTAAATGTAGAATCCTTAACTAGCAGGCAGGTTAAGAGTCTAGCAACTAAGGAAAAATCTTTAATGAATCGATGGTCCAACCCTGCGTGACCCAAGAAGCTATGGACCCCTTTAACATTGGTAGGGGTGGAAGCTATTGAATTACTTCAATTTTTGTTTTATCCACCTCTACTCTACTTTCGGAGACTCAGTGTCCTACAACTATGCCTTCACGGACCATGAAGTGGCACTTTTCCCAATTAAGTACCAAATCCTTTTCTTGACACCGTTGCAAGACCTTATCTAAATTCTTGAGACAATGATCAAAAGTTTTTTCATAGATGAAGAAGTTGTCCATGAAAAATTCCATGATTTCCTTGATCATGTCAGAAAAGATAGACATCATGCACCTTTGAAATGACGCGTAGGGGTGGACGAAAAGCCTCTAGCTCGTTAGCTCGCTCAGCTCATGACCAGCTTGGCTCGGCTCGACTTGGCTCATTGAATTTTCCTAGCGAGCCGAGCTGACATGTTACCTCGTTAGAGATAACGAGCCAGCTTTAGCTGGCTCACGAGCTGCTCACGAGCTTAATGAGTTCATACATACAAGGAGAAATTAGCAGGTTGCCCAAGGCCCATAGCTCAACTTGGTGGCCTAATAAAAAAACTAAGTACATCCGCTGACAAAAGCCCAAATAAAACTATACAAAAGAAAACCCTAGCTAGTTGCCTAGTTAGATCGAGCTAGTCGTTGTCTAGATAAAGAAAGAAAATTCTAGATTGAGTTGCCATTCGTCGCCCTAGGCAGCTACGCCTACCTCCGTCCAGCGTCGGCGTCGCTCCCTGCCTCCATCCTGCACCAGCGCCGCTCCATGTCCTCCGCCCTATGCTACTCCCTGTCTCCGTTTCGAGTCACTCCTTGGTTCCATCAAGGCTGCTCCTTGCCTCCATCCCACGCCACTCTATGGTTCCTTCCCATGTGGTTGCCGACTGTGCATTCTTGTCCGCCAGGGCCATGGAGGATGAAGGTGAAAGAAAGATTTTTGCTCTCTTTTCCTCCGTAACAGTAGGAAATTTTTTATTTTCTTCAACATGTCCTCTTTGGTGCCTCAAACTATGGAAGTATTTGAACTGGTGAGTGATGTTGCATTTGCTAGCTTGCTTGTAGAAGTGGTACTAAAATCATGTGTAGACATTTCCAAACTTGACTTCCATTGTTATTCCTATCTGCACACTTTTGATTTGAATGTGTTGGCTCGTGAGCTAAACGAGCTGGCTCGAGCTACCAACCAAGCCAAGCCGAGCTGGGTTTCTAGCTCGGCTCAGCTCATTATCCTAACGAGCCAGACCGAGCCGAGCCAAGCCAACTCGATATCCACCCTTAATGACGCGGGTGTGTTACACAACCCGAACGACATCCGTTGGTAAGCATACGTTTCGTAAGGACATGTGAACATGGTCTTGCTTTGATCATCAGGACGGATGGGAAGTTGATGATAGCAAGAATAGCCATCAAGGAAACAAAAGGAGGAGTGGTTTATAAGCCGCTCTAACATCTCATCAATGAAGGGCAGCGGGAAATGGTCCTGCCTAGTGGCCTTATTTAGCTTTCTATATTCTATGCACATTCTTCATCCCGTGATGATTCATTGTGGAATCAACTTGTTTTTGGAGTTTTCAATAACCATCATACCTTCCTTCTTAGGCACAACCTGGATTTGACTGACCCACTCACTATATGGAACAGGATAGATTATCCCGGCATGAAGGAGTTTCAAGACCTCTTTTTTGACAACCTCTCTCATGGCATTGTTTAGTCTCCTTTGGGCCCTCTAGAGGGCGTACAGGATGGATCTAAAGGAATGGATGGGTATAGAGGGGCGGACTAATTCCTTTGAGGTCTTGGAGCGAGTAGCCTAGAACAGAGTGATGCTTTTTTAACACGGTAGTGAGTTTGGAAGTCTTGTCGTTGGAAAACTTGTCACTTATGATGACGGGCGACTTTGTGTCACCGTGTAAGAAAACATAGTGAAGCCTTGAAGGTAGAGGCTTAATCTCAACCGGGGTTCGTGAAGGCGGATCGGTTTTGGGCAACTCGATCTTCTGTCCAGGATCCTCCTCCTCTTCGATGAATGCATTGGTATCATTTTCGAGGAGAGATTTTGGAGGCTGAAAAGGAGAGATAGCCAACACTTCCTCGGTTGGCTCGAATTCAGGGATATATTCCGTCAAAGAATTTTTCAATCACAAGATCGAGACGGAAAAAACACTTCTTTCCCGAGCTTTATGTTTAGGACTTCAGTTTGTGGCACATCTAAGAGAAGTTTTTCTATAGGATGACCTATGAGGAGGTCAAAGTCGGAGACTTTGAACACGTGGAAGTCCAGGATAGCCTTGACATCATCGTGCCGTATAGGCAATTCACAAAGAATCCCATAACCTTTGATGATAGGATCAGATGGGCTCCGGAAGGTTTTGTCTATGGGTGCCAATGGTTCGTCCCATAGGCATGTTAATGTAAAGATTGCAGACACAATATTTGCCACGACAGTGGGATTATAGAGAACTTTCATCATGGCCTCTCTCACGAGACATTGAATAGCTAAGGATGGAGAGATAATCCGAATTGCTTCGGAGGAAACCTCCACTTCCCTTAACCACTCATCGCTCATGATGGTAGTTAATTCCCTCACCGTCTCTTTAAGGAAATCTTCCTTGAGTGGCTTAAAGGAACTACACGGGATCGGTGGTCTCTTTTGACAAGAATAGCTCAAGGTGTTTCCATAATCTTAAAAAAGATTACCCTTGAACTGGAAAGAGGATTCTGAAGGCCGAATTTCTTCTTCCTCCGGTTCCCGAGGTTCGGGTGTGGACTCAACGGTCGAATCTTGGGATGTGGAGGTTGTAAGCTTCGATTCAACGGTTGAGGATTCCTCATGTGGATGCTCGATTTCCTGGAAGGTTTCGCAACGAATGAAAGAGGTGTTCTCAAAGATACAATCTGTCAGGGTTATGGATAAGGTATATCTCCTATCCTTGGGATGGTGAAGTATACGGATACAACATACTCTTAGTATACGGGAGGTTACCTTAACATTTTGAAATTCGGCTAATAAACAGGGAAATTGTATCCCGAATAGAAGGTGTTAGAGTCCTATTCGGGAAAGATACAATCTTTGTGATCTCGTAGGCCAAAAATACTCTCCGAGTTCTACTTGGAGGCCAAGGCAGTCTGTGGTATAAATACAAAGCCCCCAGGGGATACGGGATCATCGAATCATAGCACAAGCCACCACCTAGTAAAGGCAATCCGGAGGACTTGAAGACAACTCGCCGGTTGGATCTCATCGAGTCATTCTCGATAGGGATCTCGTCGGTACTCGATTCTTTCCATTGTTCTCTATTGTAATATCTGTGGTTCTCGTCGTAATCCCATATAAACTGAAGTAGGGCTATTACCTTACGAGGGGCCTAAACCAGTAAAATCCTTGTCTTTTGTGTGCTTGATGTCGTTTTGTGTAGATCCTTGCTCCAACGTACCCCAATACCTTTAGAATACGGTCTATAGATATAACCCGTCGACAGTGGCGCGCTAGGTAGAGGGTGCTTGGTGCTCAAGGTTTCGTCGAGATGGCTTCAAGCTTAAGGCCTTCCGACAACAATGTCCACATTCGTCCTGGCCTGGAAGATCCTACCCATCCGGCGTTCGTTTGGACTCAAGTCAGATCCATCATCTTTTCTGTCTTCACCGCAACTCCAATCTTGCCTTCCCCAATACCAGCTGGGATCGAGAATGGAGCCGTAAGGACGACAGAAAATAATCCTTCGTCAGCTGTTCCTCCTGTCCAGTCAGAAAATACGAGGCCGACGATTTCAACTCCTCACTCCTAAAGCGGCCAAGCCCCAAACATCTATAAAGGGCCAGGTGCCGATAAGGAAATGTTCTCCAAACCATCATACCTGGTGTCCGATCCACAAGATATCCCAGCACTCTCTGGTTGAATACTAGGTAATACTTCAAGTGAAGGCTGAACTCGATGCTTGCAAAGATCGAGATATCCAGCGCACATCTCCATACAAGGCGTGGTGCCCGATCCACAAATAAAAGAGTCATCCCTTTATCGACTACAAGATCTTCTTGAAGATCACCGGATCCATGGTCCGTGTTCCCTGTTGTTCGATCCACCAACATCGAGATCAACCTCGAGACGCATCGGTGGACGATAGTGAGATGGAAATCCCAGATCGTCTGGTCGGATTCATTGACATCGATCCTTGTGAACCTTCCGTTCTTCACAGCTTGAAATCTTTAGGATCCAACTCCCCACATGTAGTGAACGTGATCGAAGGGGTTGTCGAGGACGCATGTGAAGAGGGTGAAGTTTGCTCGGGAGAAGAACCGCCTGCTCCTGTTACGCCATGACAACCTGTGGGGTTGGTTCGAACTCCTGTCGAGCACTTCACCATGGTCAACTCGTTGTTGAAGCAGACACCGTTTAATCTAGTAACCTTCCCAGAAGCAGATGATTGGGTCAGACGAATACAGTCAATGGTAGCCAACCTCAATTCTGTCTTCTTGGCTGCGGCCTTATCAAACCCCCAAGGTCCTTCTCAACATCCCCACCCACGAGGTGGAGACCGAGCACCGAAGAATGACACTGCTGATGACACTCTTAATCTACACCCAGCCGAGATCCGGGCCATAATCCTAGAAACGCATTGCCAAGAAGACAGGACAATCAGCCCCCTCCTCATTAAGTCGACTACGATCTTCGCAATCACTTAAATGGGCGTAGACGGGAGCAACGAGATCGGAAGGATGTCGACTACTGCCATCCTCACGCACTTCGCGGAGGAAATAGAGGGCGGGACGACAACGACAACCGAGAAGATCGCAACAATGATCGAGACCGCCAAAGTCAACAGGACGAGAACGATCAGGGTCGACAATGACTTGATGACGATCGACAACAAAACTCGCGATCCCTGAACTCCAGGAGGAATGAGAAAAAGGTCGTAGGTCCAGGGGTCGCACCCCCGACTACGGCAATCCTTCGTCGTCATCATAATCAACTGGAGATGGTTCTCGTAGGCTGCGAGGACGTCGTCCCCCCTTTATATCGGGAGGCAGATGTCGGGCTTTCACACCTGCTCTTCGAGAGGTGCGGTGGGTAAACAAATTCCGTCCTACGGCGGTAGAAAAGTATGACGACAGTACTGATCCAGAGGAGTTCCTGCACGTCTACTCTATAGTTCTCTACACGACCGGTGCAAATGACAACACGTTGGCAAACTACTTACCTATAGTGTTGAAAGGATCTGCTCGGTCATGGCTGGTACACCTCCCACCTCGCTCGATTTCTTCCTGGGAAGACCTATGACAGCAATTCGTCGCCAACTTTCAAGAAACATACAAGCGGTATGCTGTTGAGGACGATCTACACGCCCTTAGGCAGAACTCGGGCGAATCCTTAAGGGACTATATACGGTATTTTAGCGAGTGCCGGAATACGATTCCCGAGATCAACGATGCCGCTGTCATACACGCGTTCAAGTCAGGTGTCCGAGATCGATACACCATCCAAGAGCTGGCGACAAGGCGAATCACTCCTGCCATGAAGCAATTCGAGATCATTGACAGGTGTGCTCACGTAGATGACGCCCTCAGGAGGAAAGATGGAAAAGGCAAGGTGGTCATGAAGAAGTAATCGACCAATAAAGAAGCACCAGAGTCCACAAAAAAAAGAAGCAAAATCGCAAAAGGAAGGTAAGCGCAATGTGAAAATAGAGGTCCTTGTCGCAGAACAAGCAAACCCACCCCGAAGGCGTAAAGGTGATGAACCAGTACAACAATGGAGCCCAATCCACAAGACCGGCACACACACTCTAGAGGAGTGTCAGGTCTTCTAGAAAGCATTGGCAAAATAGCTGGCCCTCAAAAAAGGAAAGCGAGTTCATGTGGTCGAGAGGAGCACTGATGATCTCTTGTCTGACAACGAACTCGTGTTCCCAGACTTTGACCTGCATGTAGCGCATATCTTCGGCAGCTCTATGACGTACACCTCTAAAAGGGAATATAAGAAGTAGAACACGACGTCTGTTCTACGTCACAAGGAGTCGCTGCCAAGATGAAGTGGTCTAACAAGAAGATCGAGTTCTCTGAGGATGACCACCTGACAACAACAATCATGCCCAGGCCAGTATCCGATAGTAGTCGAGCCTACTATTCGGAATATCAAGGTAGCACATATCCTCATCGATGGCGACAGCTCCATCAACCTCCTCTTCGACAGTACACTCGTTGCAATGGGTATCCCTAGAAGCGAGCTTGTCACTTTCGACCAGCCCTTCCATGGGATCACCCCAAAATCATTGTCAAAACCGCTAGGGAAGATCACGGTAGCCGTGACATTTGGCCAGGCTAACAACTTCCATACAGAACAGATCACTTTCAACATAGCTGAGTTTGACATGGCTTACAACGCTATCCTTGGAAGGACTACTCTCGCGAAATTCATGACGGTGTCCCACTACGCGTAGCCAAGCTCGACGGTGCAATCAAGATCATCTGGTTGGCCAGTAGCAACCCCGACAAGACAGTCAAGATTGGGGCAACGCTTGACAATAAATAGGAACTCAAGCTTACCACCTTCCTATGTGAGAATGCAGACGTGTTTGCTCTGGCAACTGTCCGACATGCCCGGAGTCCGTAGGGAGGTGATCGAGCACAAACTGATGGTCCGTCCCGATGCCAAGCCAGTCAAACAAAAACTACGGCGGTTCGCACAAGACAGAAAAGCTATTCGAGAAGAATTGGACAAACTTCTCAAGGCTAGCTTCATCAGAGAGGTTCTCCATCCAGAGTGGCTCGCTAACCTAGTAATGGTGCACAAGTCTAACGGCAAGTGGACGATGTGTGTAGACTTCACCGATCTGAACAAGGCGTGCCCCAAGGACCACTTCCCTCTTCCTCACATTAACCAACTGGTGGTTTCAACACCTGGTTGTAAGCTGTTGAGTTTCCTTAACGCTTACTTCGGCTACCACCAGATCAGCATGGCCAAAGAGAACAAAGAGAAGACAACGTTCATCACGCCCTTCGGTGTTTTCTGCTATACCAAGATGCTCTTTGGATTAATCAATGCAGGCAACACATACCAGCGAGAGATCCAGGACGCTTTCGATGATCAGATCGGTAAGAACATGGAGGCATACGTCGACAATGTTGTGGTCAAGACAAAGACAAAGGACAGGCTGATCGATGACCTGAGGGAAACATTCAACAATTTCCGGCAACAAATGCTCAAATGAAACTCAGAGAAGTGTACGTTTGAAGTACCGTCGGGGAAGTTGCTTGGATTTTCGTCGGGGAAGTAGCTTGGATTTTTTGTCTTCGGACGAGGAATTGAAGCAAACCCTGAGAAGATCAAAGCCATCGAGAATATGAACTCGCCAACAAGACTTAAGGAAGTACAGAAGCTTACAGGATGTATGACAACTTTAAGTCGGTTCGTGGCCAAGATGTTAGAATGAGGACATCCTTTCTTTGCTCTTCTCAAAAAGAATGATAAATTCGAGTGGACACAGAATGCCGAGAACGCGTTTATCACACTTAAGCGATATTTGTCCAACCCTCCTGTACTTGTTGCCCCACAGCCAATGGAAGAAATATTTCTATGTATTGATGCCATGTCTTATTCTGTTAGCACTGTGATTATCGTTGAGAGGGACAAAATACAACATCCAGTGTACTACATCAGCGAGGCCCTCCACGACGCCAAAACTCGATATCCTCAAATCCAGAAACTATTTTATGTTGTGGTCATGACATCGTAGAAACTGCGCCACTATTTCTAGACCCATAAAGTCACGGTTGTCTCTTCTTTCCCCTTAGGCGAGGTGGTTAGGAACAAAGTTGTCGTGGGATGCATTGCCAAATAGGTCATTGAGCTCAGCCAATTTGATGTCAACTTTGTCCCAAGTACAGCCATCGAGTCTCAGGTTCTCGCTGACTTTGTTGCCGACTGCATAGTTCCCGAGAACACCTCAACTGGTCAAACGAATAATGAGACATGGACAATGGCTTTCGATGGGGCATTCAACAGTCAAGGAATAGGGGCAGGATTCATTCCGACATCTCCAGCCGGAGATCAGTTCAGACATGCAATACACCTCAATTTCCAGGATACAAATAACACCGCAGAGTACGAGGGATTACTCACCGGGTTACAAGAAGCCACAACACTTGGAGTAAAGCGATTAAACGTGAAAGGGGACTCAGAATTAGTCACCAACCAAGTGCACAAGGACTATAAATGCTCAAATCCCGAGTTGACTAAGTACCTCGCCGAGGTCAGGAAGCTGGAGCGAAAGTTTGATGGCTTCGAGGTGCGCCATATCTACCGCAAAGACAACACCGACATTGACAACCTAGCACGACACGCGTCCAAAAGAGAACCTATTGAGCTAGAAACCTTCCTAGACGTCCTGACAAAACCCTCAGTTAAAACCACGGACGACGAAGGCACCTTAGCTATTGCCGAGAACAGCTCGGGGGCTATTGCAGAGGTCAACAACGTTGTGGCAGACATCGAGATCACGGAAGATTGGCATACTCCGCTCAACAATTTCTTGGATGTTGACAAGCTATCGGACGAAGACACCACGACAAAAAAACTTACCCATCAAGAAAATGCTTACTGTATGATCGGCAATGACCCATACAAAAAGCCCCGAACGGAGTTCTGCTCAAGTGTGTCTCTCCCGCAGACGGCAAAAATTTGTTACTCGACATCAATGAAGGAATCTGCGAATCTCACGCCGATGTGGTCGAAAAAGCCTTTCGACAAGGATTTTTCTGGCCAACAGCCCTTCAAGACGCTTGCGACTTGGTAAATCAGTGTGAAGCCTACGAATTTCACACCAAACACACCAAGATGTTGGCCCAAGTGCTCCAAACTATCCGTCTCACCTGGTCGTTCTCGTGCTGGGGGCTCGACATCCTCGGACCGTTTCCCTGAGGAAATGGCGGCTACAAGTTCTTGTTCGTGGCTATTGACAAATTCACCAAGTGGATTGAGACAGAGCCAACAAGAGAAATCAAAGCCGAACACGCCATTAAGTTTATGAAAGGGATATTCTTCAGATACGGAATCCCACATCGGATCCTGACAGACAACGGCTGCCAGTTCACTAGCGGTGCCTTTTAGGACTACTGCATCGAATATGGAGTAAAAATCTGCTTCACATCAGTCTCTCATCCTCAGAGTAACGGGCAGGTCGAGCGGGAAAATGGTATTGTGCTCCAGGGGATCAAAACACGTGTGTACGATTGGCTCTTAGCCTATGACACACGTTGGGTTGACAAACTCCTTTTTGTCTTATGGGTTATCCGTACTACCCCGACAACCTCCACTAAAGAGACTTCTTTCTTCCTCGTGTACGGTTCCGAGGCCACGCTCCCTTTGGAGTTGCGACATTGATCTACACGAGTTGAAAAATATTCAAACAAGGAACAGGTGAAGCAGCAAGCAGACGATGTCAACCTTCTAGAGGAACATTGAGAACGTGTTGTCGTTCGAGCAGCCACGTACCGACAGGCCCTACGTCGCTATCACGAAAAGTGTGTTTGTACTCGTACATTCAACATCAGCGATTTCGTCCTCCCACGAGTTTAGAATTAGGCAGGGTGAAATAAGCTCTCACCCAAGTGGGAGGGAGCGTACATGGTGGTCGAAGTGTTAAGGCCAGACGCGTTCAAGATCGCAGACGATGAAGGCCGTGAGTTTGCAAATTATTGGAACATCGACCAACTACGTAAATTTTATGTATAAAATCGATGTACTAAAGTATGTAAGTCTAGTTTAATAATATTCAGTATTCCAATTTCTTTTCTTTCAAATTGTTTTACCCGGTGACCCCCTTTTCTTATATCACCTTATCTCGAAGTCGATCCTACTGTTCTCTTACGCTAGTCTGGCAAGCTTATGGGTCCCATGGACCTCAGCTGGGGATGCCTAGCACTATGAAAGTTTGTCAAGCCATGTAGGGTCAAACGACCATGTTAGATCTGGTCATGTTAAAGTACCCACTTAAGCATATTAACCAAGCCATGTAACCAGGAATTGGTTTTCTCAACTTCACGGCTGGAGCTAGGAATTCAACCAGGAATTGGTTTTCCCAGCTTCAGCTTGGTTTGTTATAAGATTCAAGCTGTCTTTATGGAAAACGACCTTTCCACAAAAACAATTGGGGGCTAGGGAGAGTACCATACTCTACCGGTTGAGGGTAGTCCTTGTGAGAGTACACGTACACTATGTTTCTTTCAGATACTTATACAATAGAATTCAATTCTTACTTAATTTCTTATATATATATAAAATGTTAACATGTACATTGAGTGTTCCCTAGGTACATAAAGTACCAAGACGGCCACTGCTAGTTCATTGTAGAGAAGACATCCTCGGCCAGTGGAGCGAAGGATTGCGCGAGTCGATCTCGTCAGCTTTCATACGAGAACGCATAAAACCCTCCCAAAGAAAACATAAGCTTATCTGTGGACGCTCATCTTAGATGCAGGCAAGGATGTGACCACCAGCATACTGGCTAGCACGACGACGCTCCTATTTCAAGCTGTCGTCGATCTGCTTCCCGTTCTGTGCAAATTGATCGCACGTACAACACATGCAGGAGAGATGACCGCTTATGGACTTCTCGGTAGGAGGACGGACCACCCGCAGCTCTTCGCAAAAATGTTGCAGCGCCAGACAACAACCCTCGAGGTAGGCGTCGACCCAGACTTCCCTTCCTCAAGTGGCCTCTACGGCTTGTTCCTTCCAGGCAGCGTTGGCCATCTTCTTAAGCTCCGCCTTCTCAAACCTTGCCTTCCAATACTCGACATGGCATTCTCTCTCTTCTCAAGTGTTCTCGAGGCCTACGCATGACATTTGATCTCGATTAGCTTCCCCTGTGTACACGGGGGCAAAGGTTACAAAGGTCAAAGTCTCGTACCTTGATTCCGCTCGAGGAGAGAGCTAAGTTGGAGTCCCTGCGGATCCAGCGTGCTATCCGAGTTAACGACGACCAAGGATTGGTTGTCGCCACTTGGGGTGGAGGAAGCGTGGGGAGAAGGAGGTGCAACGTTAGAATCGCGAGGATATCCTCCTTGCTGGACAATCTCGTCTTCGATACATCTAAAAAACCGTCATAATGACACCAAAAAACTTAAGCACAGTGAAGAAGGACATCGTTTTTGAAAGACGACAGGCCTACTAAATTGTTCTTAAAGTTACGAGAGGAGCAACGGTTTTCTGTTCAAAATAAGGGATGATGCTCTTCCCCAGATCGACAAGTTCCGACATCACGTCATCGCACGTCACGTCAGCCCCGCCCTTCTCCAACGCCTCCTGCAAGTTGACCTCGGGGTACGTGAGCTTTAGGCAAGCGAGAACGTGACACGTGCCGGTCCGGAGGCCGGTGCACATCTCCTCGACAATGTGCTCGGCGTGCTTTGTAGACGTGTCCTCCAGCTTACCGATGAGAGATCCCAAAGACACCAAGACGGTCATTTCGTCGGGGAACTCGGGACCTTTCTCGTGCACGCCCAAACTACGGGCCACCATGTCAAGTCGCCCATAGTTGTCTTAGAGGCCTTGATGGAACAACGACAGGTTCTCCTGAGTCTCCTCCATCCTTTGCTCTCAGCCTTGCCGCTTGAAGCATCTAGGCCCCCGTTGTTAATTTTGGTAATTAATGACAAGCACTGATTGTGGACTAACCGTTGTCTTTGAGCTATATATTTTAAGTTAGATTCACATCATGTGTGCGCATGGATGATTATCGATAGATTAAAATTGACGGCGCAAAGCAAAAAGAAGAGAAGACGATAAACTAGTGTTTTCATTTTAAATTGATCGAGGCGTTGGGCGATCAAAATTGTGCTAGTTTATTTATAGCTTTGCCGTACTATTAAGAGGGGTAATGACCTGGTCATTATGCATTTAGACTTGTGCTCACATTTCTTCACACACACTTGTGTATTCACTGTCTCAGCCTGACCAAGGGCGGTCAGACCGGCCATATAGTGGCGGTCTGACCGGAGTGCCCCGGCTGGTCTAACCGGCACCAAGCGGGAGGTCTGACCGGTACATAAGGCCGGTCTGACCGGAGGTACTTTTGCGGTCATACCGGCACCCTGGAGGCCGGGATGGTGTTGCTCGGGGTGGCCGATCCAGAGCCGCCAGAGCTGTTTTCGGTCAGACCGAGCCGATGGAGGTTTGACCGAGTCGTGGGCGGTCTGACCGGCAGTTTGGCCTCCGGTCTGACTGGCCATGTGGTCCCAGTGCATTTAATGCAGTTCAACGGCTAGTTTTCTAGCCGTTGCGACGTAGTCCGGTCTGACCGGCCACACTATTGCGGTCTGACCGGCAATGCACAGAGTTGGTGGATTTCGTCCCCAACGGCTAGTTTTGGTGGGTGGGAGTATAAATACTCCCCCACCAGCAGCAAGGGGACTCTCTTGGCACCCAATTCAATTGCATACACCCCTTGCACCTCTCTCACACACATTTGAGCTTAGTGTTGATCCATTGTAGTGATTGAGGTTGTTCTAGCCAAGAGTAAAGTGCATTTCTTCCATTGTAGAGCTAGTATGGCACTTGATCATCTCCGAGCCGCGTCATTGCTTGTTACTATTGGAGGTTGCCGCCTCCTAGACGGTTTGTGGAGTAGTTGCCCGGTGACCTCTCCGAGAAGATTGTGGAGGAGGCCCGGTGCCGGTTTGTGAGTGGTTTGGAGTTCACCACCTTCGGAGTGAAGGAAGAATTACCCCGAGTGATCGAGGCTTGGGTAGTCCTCTCCGTGGGCCGGCTCCCGCCTTGCCCACCCCTTGACGAAGGGGGCGTGCGGTGGCTTCGTGGTTGAGCGGTGGAGTTGGGCTCGCCTCAACGGGGAGTAGGAAACCGGCAAGTTTCCGAATCTCGGTGAAAAATCTCTTGTCTCCTTGTCTCATTTGATTGTCGCATTTACTTTTGTGCAATTTATATTCCTAGAGACATACTTGAGATCATATCACCCTAGGATTGCTAAATCTTGACATAGGAGTGTGATTTACTTTCCTAGAGATATAATTGAGCCACTATCACCCTAGGTTTGCAAAACATAACTTAGTTGCTTAGTTAGACTTGACCCTCACCAAGCCTAGCAACTTAGGTTAGTTTTGATTAGGTGTCATTTAGTTTTTTAAATCGCCTATTCACCCCCCCTCTAGTCGACATCTCGATCTTACACCGCTGTCTCTCATGGTCGATGACCAAGTCTTGGAATTTCTTCAAATCCCTTTGTGCTTCCACCAGTTGAGCTTCCAGCTTAGCGACGCATCTGTCCAAAGTCGAAGCTACCTTCCGGAGTTGCTCAACTTCGACGAGAACGTCACGAGTGCCAGATTAAAGCAGACGGCTGGCTTCTACCAGCCCGTTGATCGCCAAAAGCGGAACTACGGCGGGTGAGACACCTGGTGGAGGGAGAGGTGGAGCTAGCGCGACGATGACGATGGCAGGGGGCGTGGAGCTGAGGTCGCGGGGGAAGGGCTACAACAAACGAAAGCATACATTACAGAAGATACTATGAGAACACTAAATACGAAATTGAGGAAGACGGTCACTTACTTGGGCTTGAACTGCTTCAGGAGCACCTTCTTTCCTTGAGAGGAAGACTTCACGCCGAAAGTCGTCTATAAGATATGTTACTCAGGACCAAGGATGCTCCTTAGGGTTAGTTTATGGACCACAGGGAGTGTGACTAACCTCAAAACTGCTTGTCTGCACAAGCGTTCCTGCTATGGACGATTTCGTTAAAGTCGTCCACCTCCTCTTGGAGGGTTTTGTTCCATTGCCGCTTGGAGCATTCTCGGCAGTGGCCTGCTCCGAGATCACCTTCTCCTTCAGAGAAGTTGCAACCTGGTGGTCAACAAGCGGGCCGATGACGTCCGTCAGAGGCAGGGCCTGCAAAATTGAGATTACTACTCTTTCGGATAACAATAGTCAGAGGAAGGATAGTAATCGAGATCACTTACATTGATGGCAGCGTCCTTGTCCAAGGACGTGAGGTCGCAAAGCGGGGTGAGGAGGTTGTCCGGGTCTGGTGGAGCGTCGATCACGAGATGATGCACTCGGGTGGCCACAGCTCCGTCATCGAGTTCTACAAACAAGACATTAATATTAATATACATCGATTGGCCATGATTGGATTAAGGTCAGGAGGGTTACGAGATCGTTATAAGCCGATGCAACGTCCAGATAACTCATCGGCTGAAACCCCGATAAAACCCTTATTGGCAACAAAGAGCAAGCTAGTTCTTACAATTCCTAACACGACTTAGTAGGTCAAACCCAATTGATGCAGCACTAAGTATGAAAGAAAGTATAAGGTCTAATAATTGAGCCTTTGATTGATTTTATGGGTGGTCATTTATTAAATTTAACCAAGACAGTAAAACTATCAAAGAGAAATTTAGCACATCAGATAAAATCGGCTAACCCTTTGATGAAACATTAGCATTAACCTATCAGCTTAGCAAGACTTAGATTATCAACAACAATCTAGTAGATCAAACCTAACCGATGCAACATGAGATTGTATATAATAATCTAATACTCAAAGAGCCGATAAATCTATCTAATGTGACGGATATAACCAATCTATCTAAAGCATCATTGTGATTGTAGAGATATATCGGCTAAGACAGAAGATCAGGCCTAACCGAGATAGTCCTAGCTAAACCGATGCATCTCTAAACACAATACTATTAAAGATAGAATCAAAATATCAAGTAGAAAAATATATCAACTGAACCAGAGCGATCCAAGAGGTTGAAGCAATGCAGCCTTGAACAACACCAATATAGCTGATATATTCATCGGGGCCAGCGGAACATAGGACTTACCCCTTCGCCGGAGATCGAAAGCCGATGCAACCTCGCGTCAGGTGCCAAGTTCCACCGGTTGATAAGTAAAACCTCCAAAAAGAGGATAGCGATGCGCTAAAAGTAGATGTATTGATCGTTGTGATATATTACAGGGACCCTAGGTGTACATATTTATACCCACAGGCCGATAAGAGTCCTAATCGGACACGACATAAACTTTCCTAAAGATAAAAGGAAAAACATAAAGTCCTCATTGGACATGACACAAACTTTTCTAAATAGAAAACTTGCCTAATTAATAGATAAACTCAAACTGCCATGTCGTGGTCTTCGTGACTCCTTCTCGATCTTGGTCTCTTCTGGATAAGCTTTTCATCGGCTGATTGTGATCTTTCCTGAACCGAATCCACTAGAAAGTCTTACCAAATTTTGGCTTTAACACATACCCCCAATTTTGGAGTATATTTTGGAGTATGAGAACTCATGCTTCAAAATTATCTTCTTTCTGATCTTGATAACTCCAAAATTGATTCTTCTTTGCTTCTTGCCATCGGCTCTCATAAGCCAATACTGTCTGCATTAGATGAGCCAGGCTATCAAACTCGTGGCAAAAAAATTTATCCTTGATAGGTGCTGACAATCCTTGAAATGCAAGATGTGCTAGCTGCTCATCACTTAGGCTCAAATTATAACATCGGCTGCGGACATTACGAAATCTTTGAATATATTCCATAGCTGATTCTCCCTGTTGCTGCTCAACCGATACTAAGTCTGCAAGCTTCATCTCATTGATTCTAGCAAAGAAATATTCATGAAATTGTTTCTCAAGATTGGCCCATCCTCTGATAGAATTTGATGGTAATGACGAAAACCATGTGAAAGCCGATCCAATCAAATACAATGAGAAAAATCTAACTTTCAGAGCCTCTTCAGCAGATACCTCCCCACATTACACTAAGAATCTGCTGACATGCTCTATTGTAGATATATCATCTTGCCCTGAAAACTTAGAGAAATCTGGAGCCTTGTATCGGTGTGGCAATGGAACCCTATCAAACCATTCAGGATATGGCAGCCTATACGCAAAAGTTTGTTCCTTAGGCTTAAGTCCAAACTGCTCTTCTAATAACATTGCAATTCTATCGACCAAATCATTATTATATTCAAACTCTTCACCATGCCTATATTGATGAAGTTTCTCTGGCCAATATTGATATGACTCGTCATGCCGATACTGATGTGCTTGCCCCCCGAGCTGAATTCTTTGAGCAATTAATTCAACAACTGATTTTTGATCAAATCTTGTAATGTATTCATCAAAACTCCAGATTGATCGAACAAGGCACGATGAACTGCTTCATCAACTGTATCTTGAAGTGTTTCAACCATCGACTTGGGGAATTGAGTCTTCTGAATTGGTCCTTGTTGTGTCATGACGAAAGATTGAAGACAACGCTTTTGAAAGTCAGCCATGGATTGCTCCATATGTTGGCTCTGCTCTTTTGTCAAAATCTCCATCGTGATCAAGATCTTGGCATCGACTTCTTCCTCAGACATGATGGTATAAAACTTGTGTCCCACCGGGCATGCCAAATCTGTGTTGACAAAAAATCCATGTCCAGCCAATAGTGCCAAATTTGCATTGACGCGAACCGTGTCGAAACACACGTAGGCCTGGGAGATCTGCTTACCTCTAATGCAGGTCCTAAAATATTAATGGAATGCGGGCGTGCCAGTCAGTTTGATCCTGCAACTGACAAGATATATAAATTGACGATCAAATAGTCGATCGGCTGACAAGCCGATATAGTAGTTCCAGCCGATGCCGATAGGGATTTGAACAATTGGCTATATGTTTGATGTAGTTTATGTTACTTGAATAAATAATGATATAAAGCTTGGACAAAAAATCCAATCAGCAGATGATAATATAATGAAGTAATGAACTAATCGGCTTTGCTGTCATCGGCTAAAATCAACTTGTATGTAATCCTTATAAGCCGATGCAATGTCCAGATAACTCATCGGCTGAAACCCCGATAAAATCCTTATTGGCAATCAAAGAGCAAGCTAGTTCTTACAAATCCAAACATGACTTAGTAGGTCAAACCCAATTGATATAACACTAAGTATGAAAGGAAGTATAAGGTCTAAACAATCGGGCATTTGATTAATTTTCAGGATAGTCATGTATTAAATTTAACCAAGACAGTAAAACTCTCGAAGAAAAATTTAACACATCGGATAAGATTAGCTAACCTTCCAATAAAACATTAGCATTAACCTATTGACTTAACAAGACTTAGATTATCAACAACAATCTAGTAGGTCAAATCCAACCGATGCAGCACGAGATTGTATATAATAATCTAATACTCAATGAGCCGATAAATCTATCTAATGTAATGGATATAACCAATCTATCTAAAGCATCATTGTGATTGTAGAGATACATGTAACACCCTGGGGAAATTCCTAAATAAAAATACACCGATCAAAAATCATTTCTGTTTCATGTTTAAATTTTTGCATCATGCCGACAGTTTCTTTGTTTTATGCCAGTGCCAAACTTTTATTGAAATTTACCATTTTTTTCTACTCCTCTGATCTTCTGGTCTTTGTCCCAGGATTTTCACTCTAACCAAAATTAGTTTTACTCCAAAAAGTCCACGTAAGCTCCCTCTACTATGGCCTTCTTGTTGCTGGGCTTTTTCTGGAAAAAGTCCATGTTACCTCCCCAAGCCCTTTTCATTCCTATTAGGTTGGAAAAGAGAAAAGTCTAATTTTCCCCCATACTATTTTCGGCGACGACGTCGCCGCACGCCGCGCCGCTACGACGAGGCCGCTACGACATCACGGCTGTCGCCTTCCGCTCCTGTCTCACCGGCGAGCTTGCCATCCATTCCATACGCATCCGGCCCCACCTCGCACCGCCGCGAACCATGCAGCAAGCTAGTTGTGCATGCGCGTGCATGCAGGCAAGCCAGCCACGAGCAAGCACCATGCAACTAGCTAGCTATGCGTATGCCTGCATGCAAGCAGCTAGTCGAGCCCAAGCTAGCATGCATGCAACAGCCTATGCAGTATACGCGCCAACCCGCGCGGCCGCTGCAACTGCCCCGTCCCTGTCTTCATGGCCATTTAAGACGAGCTCGTGCGGTGAAGCCTATATAAGGGCAACCATAGCCAGTATGCAACCCGTCCCTTTCCATCCTCTTTTCTCCTCCTCCTGGCTTTCTTTCTCTTCAGTCACACCCTTCCGCGCACACGCCGCCATCTCTCCGCTTGCTCCGCCGCGGCCGGTTTCGGCTGGGCCTCAGTTGAGCAAGAGGACGGATAGGCCGCCGCGCCGTCATTTGAACCCGAGAACGACTGACTTATCGAACGGCTAATCCCTAACATCTGACCCGCTGACTTCTAACTCACTAACCCGCTGACTTCTAACTCACTAACCCGCTGACTTCTAACTCGCTGACCCCTGACACCTAACTTGCACTAATCCGCTAACATTTATTCCTTAACGCTGTGTGTTCGTTTGTTGCCGAGCGAACACGTGGTGGGCGAGGACGATCCGCGGGTCGACCGGCCCCAGGCAGTACCTCGACGACCGTAGTTCGTGCGAGGACCGTCGGTCGGTACGCCGCTACCCGGCTGCCGCAAGGTGAGCTCCCCTCCTGCCCTTCCTCTTGCTTTCGTTTCCTTACCGCATTTCTCGTCTACCGTCGCACGGTGGCGTCGTGAGACGTGACACCGTAACCATTCCTTGCGCGACCGTCCTTCGCAGCGATCGCCGCATCACAGCCGGCCATGCATACGCCATATAGCTAGCGGGCCGAACGTGTGCATGCATGCATGCAAGTAGCCCACATGCATGCAACTAGCTAGTCGTGTGTATGCATATGCATGCATGCAAGCAACCCACATGCATGCAACTAGCTAACCGTGTGTATGCATATGCATGCATGCAAGCAACCCACATGCATGCAACTAGCTAACCGTGTGTATGCATATGCATCCATGCAAGCAACCCACATGCATGCAACTAGCTAGCCGTGTGTATGTATATGCATCCGTCGTTCGGTCGAGCCCCCGGCCGACGTTGTCCTGGCAGTACCGCGTCACGCCCGGCCAATGCCGTGGCCCAGTTCAGGCCGAGCTGCCTCAGCCGACCTCCTCGCTGCCGCGGGCGTCGGCCAAGTCACCGCGCCGACCGGAGCCTCCGCGCCCGCGCGTCGGCCTGCGCCCGGCCACCTCCTGGACACGGGCCTCGGCCACGCCATGCCGACGCGCCGCCGCCACACCGTGTCAGGCCCACTAGTGGGCCCCATATTTTATTCTCTCCCCGCGGGCCCCATTGACCGAAGACTTGGAAAAAGTCTATATCGCCTTCCTCTGCTTTGTCGGCCCGAAGCCCATAAAGCCTTCCAAAAAGTCTACATTGCCTTCCTCTCGTGGTCGGCCTAAGCCCACGAAATTCTCTAAAAAGTCTATAAAAGCTCCTCTACTTCATTGGGCCAACCGGCCTTGCAATCTATCCAAAAGTCTACATATATCCCTCTTGTCCCTTGGGCCAAGACCATAAAGTCCTCCACATAAGTCCACAAAACATCCCCTTGTTTTCCTCGGGCCAAGCCCAAGAATGGACCTGAAAAGTCTAAATTGCATCCTCCGGGCCAAAGCCCACCAACAACCTCCCTCCTCACCAAAGTCTAATGCATATCCCTCCACTCACCCAGGCCCTTATCCAAAAGTCTATATAAGGTCCCTACCCGACCTCCTTCATCTCTGGGCTAAAGCCCAAGCCTTCACAAAAGGAAGTCCAACATTCGTCCCTCTCAACATCACAGCCAAGGAATATTCTTGGAAATGTTCCTTTCCAATTTAATAAATTCATTTCCGTATTTCAGAAAATCCATTAATCCTCCAAACCCGTGTCTCCCTCATTTTAAGTCAGAGTTGAACGAAACTTTCGTCAAAATCTTTCAAAAATCAAGATCTACGCAATGGCACTGGTTTGGTTATTTTTCTTTTTTTGAATTTTTGGCTCTTTTTGTGTTGGCGAGTAGTTCGTGACGTTATTATTCAACCGGACAGGGTACATCTGCGAGGAGGAAACTGAGCCAATTAATAACGAACCCCCAATTGAGCAAGGCAAGTCACTACGCCCCCTTCCTCGAACATGTTGATCCTATTTTTATAAATGTGTTGATTGCAAATAAAATTGCATGCTAATTATAAAACGCGTACCCACATTTGCTTAAAGCCTTACCTTTGATATTGTTTATCCTTATGTATTTACACACCTTTGTTACCTGAGTATATTACTTTACGCGTGATTATTTACTCACTGCTTAGCCCTGCTTACATAGACGTTATACACTCCATATGTGGGATATGTGGATGTGGTTACACTGATCACTCGATGGGAGTGATTGATAGAGATCGGGTGGAGACATAAGCGCCACCCACAGCATGAAAACCTTTGTGAAAACCCAAAAACTTAATTAAACAAAAGTGATTTCGACTGGGGCGGCACGGATAGAATATGGGTGGTTCTGGGAACGGTAAGCCGCCGACCCTGGTCAGTTAAGGACCGAGTCAAGAAGCTAAGCAGGAAACGAACCGAGTACGACCACACTTCTTGAGTGGGGTTAGACCCGGTGGACTAGGTTATTCTCGTGGGGTGGCACCCCAGACATGGTAGGTTCTGGATATCGGTATGGAAATGTGGAAGTGTGTGGTTTAATGACGTCAAGCTTTATATATGTATGATGTAACCTTCAATCTCGGGAGCGCCAGGACTCCCCTCACAACCGGCTCGAGGTAGGAATGTGGCGCCGGGGGTGCAATGGGGATTCATAGTCCTTGGAGCGGGTGCCGCCATGCGAGGGTAACTGAAAAACCGGGCCGTGACAAGTCTCATGTGTTGGGTGAGTCACGGAGTGTGGGATTAAAAGCGTACATCCACTGCAGTGTGAGTAAATTAAACTATTCGAATAGCCGTGCTCGCGGTTAATGAGCGCCGGGACTTGTATTACTCTTGACTAGACTCACATGTTTTTAATTTGGTTAGAAGAAGTTGGGATAAATACAACATGAGTGACCTTGCCCCATGCGTGGGAAGGTTACATTGTGATGAAGGAACTTCTAATTAATGACAACCTTTACATAGCGGCAATTCTTTTCATGGTTAAAACTGCTAGGCCATAGGCTTGTAAAATAACTTGTGAAAACTGGCTTTACGCAAATAAACTAAAACCTGCCTTGGATCCCTATATGCATTGGTTGCATTTCTATAGTGGTGACTTGCTGAGTACGGTTGGTACTCACCCTTGCATATTTCTACCCTTTTAGCTCTTGATGATGAGGACATGCCAGTCGAACTGATCCCTGAGGAGGGGGATGGTACGGAGGAACCATAGGGACTAATCCCCAGTTGATGCCTGTGGAGTATAGATGGACCGCCGCAGCCTCGCTTCCGCTATCCTATGTTATTTGGTATTGTATCCGGTCAGACACGGCCTATTAGAACCTACTCGGGTTCCCATGTAATATTTGGTATTGTAAGACTATGCGATGCAGACTATGTGTACCAGAGTTGTAATGTGTGTATACCAACCTACCGATCCAGGGAGTTGGTATTTGTAAACACATATGGTTTCCTGTGCTATAAAATCAGGGGCCGACAAACCTGGTATCAGAGCCTGCGACTGTAGGATTAGACCCCTTGGCACCCACCATCCGAGACTTCGTTTTGGTTTAGCCTCATATAAGTGCACCCCGCGTACCAAAACAATATTAATTGCAAAACTCTACCCCGCTACACGCGATTTAGTAAAAATTCTTATTGACTCTGTGCTTAATTTTTGTAGATGGACTTCACCTTCCACGGCCAGTACGCCCTTCAGCAGCTTCGAAACCAGCGCTTCTTCCTGGTCAGCTGGTACGGAGAGAACCTCGCTGAGGTTGACCACCTCCGCTACCTGCTTCGCGAGGCTGACTCCGTCATCTCGAACCTCCGGGAGAGGTACGAGCTGCTTGGTGAGCGGTGCGACAGCCAGGAGCACAAAATTTCTGAGCTGGAGCATGCGCTCGCCACACTCCGCCAGCAGACCGCACCAGTCCACTCAACACCGGCTCCGCCGACGACCCGCACCGTCAGCGTTGGCTTCGCCACCACCTTCAGCCCACGGTCTACACCAGCCGCAGGGGCCGGCCAAGCCACTGCCACCCGCTCCCGCACGGCTGCACCAACATTCACACAGTACCTGGCCGCACTCCGTGCTTCGGTGGCCGCAGCGTCGACTACTGGGAGCCCCGCTACCCGCTCCTCGACTCCTGCTCAGGGGGTGGGACTCACCCCTGCTTCCGGCACGGCACTACTCGTCGCCACCACTACCACCACCGCTCCCATCACGACAGCTACCCAGGACGATGTGGTGATCGGTGTGGCGCCACCCCCGCCACCAGTGCTGCGTGCTTTCTCGGCAGCACCGACTACTGCAGCTCTCACCGCACTAGCCAGCGGCACCCTCAACGACGTCATCAGATCCGTCATACCCGTCGAGGAGGACCCAGAGGAGAGGGTCGTGGAGATCGACGAGCCCTTTGTCGATACCACCTCTGACCCAGCAGCACGCAGGGGACGCCGGAGCTGCGGTGACCCGGCCACGTTCGGGAGACATCGCCGTAGCCGCCTCCTCCGCGGCACCACCTCAGGCTACGACGGCGACCGCGAGTTTGACGAGACTGCCCCTCGCAGTCGCAGCCGTAGCCGCTCCCCTCGCCGCATGGGTGACGAGGCTAGCCGCGACCCGGCCTTGGACCCGCGCGTGGAGTGGGTTCTGCCTTAGGCAGGAACCATTGCGCGCCAGGAACTAGACTCGCTTTGGTGGTCCTCTGGACAGCGAGCCTGTTCCCACCCACCACTACTTAGACTCAGTAGACGCTGAGGTGTTCATTACTGTATTGTACCCCTCTAACCTGCGTTTGAGCAGAAGAGGTCGCACCTTCCTATTTTGCATCGTCATGTATGTAGTTGTACCTCCTTCCCTTATTCTAGCAGGGGAAGTAGGATGTACTTAGGCTTTGCACCAGTGCATCTGATTATATTATTATGAGTTACGCTACGATTATGGGAATGGTTGTCTCACAACAGATAACACAACATGAACAACATTAGCGCTGCTATACCATAAACAACCCTACCCTCTTACGCTAACACTGCCTATGCCACCCTGCTCTCAGATGGTGAACCCAAGGACCGCGAGATCGGGCTCCGGATCAGCCCGTACGCGCGATACGACGCCGCCACCACCTCCACCCCCCAGCATCGCTGAGTTGATGGCGACTCAGAACGTGCTAATGCGAGGCATGCTTGACATGCTCAACAATGGAGGGTCTGGGAACCATACGGCCCAATCCGGGTCTGCCGGAGCAACGGTTGGGGCCAGGCGGCATGCACCCAGCTATGGAGAGTTCATAAGGACCAGGCCACCAACCTTCTCGGAGGCCGCAGAACCACTAGAAGCGGAAGACTGGCTGTGCACTGTGGTAAAGAAGTTGGAACTAGTGCGAGCCGACGAAGAAGATAAGGTCCGATATGCCACTAGCCTGCTCGAAGGAACAGCTAGTGATTGGTGGGAGACTTACAAGAAATCTCGCACAGCAGACACGGACGAGCCAGACTGGAAAGAATTCACTGAAGCCTTCCGAGGGGCGTACATTCCGGCGGCCCTTATTAAACTAAAAAGAGATGAGTTTAGGGCCTTGACCCAGGGGGATCTGAGCGTGCAAGACTACCTCAACAAGTTCATACAACTGGCCCGCTATGCACCACAGGATCTCCCAGACGAAGACGAAAAGGTCGATAAATTCCTGAACGGAATGAACGACGAACTACGTAGTCAGCTGATTACGCAGGACCATGACACTTTCCAAGGACTGATCAACAAGGCGCTCCGAAAGGAAGCTGATAACAAGATAGTGAATGCCAACCGGAAGCGCAAGTTCGCAGCCCTCAAGAACAAGCAGCAGCAGCAAGGGCAAAGGTTCAAAACTAATGTCGGACAAGTATGGAGGCCGGTATACTCTGGCTCTTTTCGCCCCGCATCCACCCCCACCACACCCACCGTCCGCCCCGCTGCAATACTCCGCACCCCTACCTCCACCATCCCTGGCTCTGGCCCCACAAACATGAACTGCTTCAACTGTGGTGGAGCAGGCCACTTCTCCAGAGAATGCCCCCTGCCCAGAAAAATTCCCTCCAAATTCCAGACAAATCCCGCCCCCGCCCGCGGTACTTTTACACCCTCTGCGCCCCGGGCAGCCCCGCAAGCCCCAGTTCGGGCCCAGTCCGCGTCATCTGTTGCTCATGGCCGCGTGAACCACGTGCACGCGGAGGAGGCCCAGGAAGATCAGGGCGTTCTTCTCGGTACGTTTTCTATAAACTCTGTCCCGGTTTCGGTTCTGTTTGACTCTGGTGCATCTCATTCTTTCATCTCTCCAAAAGTCGTTCGAAGTCAGCAATTTAGGCTTTCTGAGTTAAATAAACCTATGGTCGTACACTCACCAGGGGGGGATTTGATGGTGACCCGGGTTTGCAAAAATGTGCCGCTCCTTTTGCAAGGGACGGTGATTCCTACCACTTTAATAGTCCTCCCCTCTCAGCACCTTGACATTATTTTGGGCATGGATTGGCTATCCAAATACCGAGGAACCCTTGACTGTGCCCGAAGAATCATCGCACTAGCCACCCAAGGCGCCAACCCTGTAAGAATTGAGATCGGACCCCTCAAACCGGTGTCTGGAGACCAAAAGACCATCCTAGCCTCCCTTACCTTGGAAAAAACCCCCGTGGTTCGGGAATACCGAGACGTTTTTCCAGAGGAACTGCCAGGAATGCCCCCTGACAGAGATATAGAATTCGTCATAAACTTAATGCCCGGTACTGCACCAATAGCCAAGCGACCCTATAGGATGCCTGCCAACGATTTAGAAGAACTTAAGAAACAAATTCAAGAACTCCAAGACAAGGGATTTATCCGCCCTAGTTCTTCTCCATGGGGAGCCCCGGTGCTGTTCGTTAAAAAGAAAGATGGTAGCCAAAGGATGTGTGTGGACTATCGCTCGCTGAACGAAGTCACAGTCAAAAATAAATACCCCCTTCCTAGAATCGATGACCTATTCGACCAACTTCAAGGGGCAAGTGTATTCTCAAAAATCGACCTCCGTTCCGGCTATCACCAACTTAAAGTACGCCCGGAAGATGTACCCAAAACCGCCTTCTCTACTCGCTATGGGCTCTATGAGTTCTTGGTCATGGCGTTTGGACTGACCAACGCCCCCGCTTATTTCATGAACCTTATGAATAAAGTATTCATGGAATACCTTGACAAGTTCGTCGTAGTGTTCATAGATGATATACTAATCTACTCCAAAACCGAGGAAGAACACGCGACCCACCTACGAATAGTGTTGGAAAAGTTAAGGGAGCACCGGCTGTATGCCAAGTACAGTAAGTGCGAGTTTTGGCTTAGGGAGGTGAGTTTTCTAGGCCACGTAATTTCAGCCGGAGGAGTGGCAGTAGACTCAACCAAAGTGGACGCAGTTACTAAGTGGCCAGCACCTCGAAGTGTAACCGAGGTACGGAGCTTCCTTGGCCTAGCTGGGTATTACCGCAGATTCATCGAAGGATTTTCTCAAATCGCCCGCCCTATGACACAACTGCTCAAAAAGGAGAAAAAGTATGATTGGACCGAAAAATGCCAAAGTAGCTTCAACCAGCTAAAAGCCAAATTAACTTCAGCCCCCATCCTTGTCTTGCCCGACATCGGGAAAGATTTCGAAGTTTACTGTGATGCTTCTCGTCACGGATTGGGAGGTGTATTAATGCAGGACAACAAGGTAGTCGCCTATGCATCACGCCAATTAAGACCTCATGAAGAGAACTACCCAACCCACGATTTGGAGCTAGCATCCGTAGTTCATGCCCTAAAAATTTGGAGGCACTATCTGATCGGTAACCGCTGTAATATCTTCACTGATCACAAAAGCCTAAAGTACATCTTTACTCAGGCTGACCTCAACCTACGCCAAAGAAGATGGCTAGAGTTAATTAAGGATTATGACTTGGACATCCACTACCATCC
The DNA here is from genome assembly GCA_008326285.1 of Oryza officinalis. Classification (NCBI taxonomy): domain Eukaryota; kingdom Viridiplantae; phylum Streptophyta; class Magnoliopsida; order Poales; family Poaceae; genus Oryza; species Oryza officinalis. The sequence goes on along the minus strand of BDMV01000001.1, from coordinate 34,166,780 downwards.
AGGCAAGGCTAATGTGGTAGCTGATGCCTTAAGCAGGAAACCCGCATGTAACATGCTAAGGGCCCAAGACCTACCGCCCACCTTGGAAGCTGAGTTCGCCCGCCTCAACCTAACCATGGTGAAGCAAGGGAGTGTGGCAAACCTAGAGCTTCAGCCACAACTCCCGGCCCAAATCAAAGACAGCCAAAATCAAAGCAAGGAGGTAGAAAAGATTAGGGATCAGATGAAGGGAGGAAAGGCCAAAGAATTCAGGTTGGATGAGCAAGGAATCCTTTGGTATAAACATCGGTTGTTCGTGCCCGCCGGAAAGAATTTTCGAAAGACTATCCTCACGGAAGCCCACGATTCGGCCTACTCCATCCACCCCGGAAGCACAAAAATGTACCAAGATATAAAGCAAGAATATTGGTGGCCCGGAATGAAACGGGACGTTGCGGAATACGTCGCCGTATGCGACATCTGCCAAAGGGTTAAGGCCGAACACCAGCGCCCGGCTGGGTTGTTGCAACCATTAAAAATTCCGGAATGGAAGTTTGACGAAATTGGTATGGATTTCATAGTGGGGCTACCCAAGACCGCTTCAGGTTGTGATTCCATCTGGGTAATCATAGACCGCCTGACGAAAGTAGCCCGTTTTATACCAGTTAGGACGACCTACAGCGCGGCTCGATTAGCCGAGTTGTTTATAGCAAAAATAGTATGCCTCCATGGTGTCCCAAAGCGGATTATCTCAGACCGAGGCGCGCAGTTTACCTCTCACTTTTGGGATCGGTTCCATGAAGCACTAGGCAGTCACCTTGCCTTTAGCACAGCCTACCACCCCCAAACCGACGGCCAGACGGAGAGAACCAACCAAGTTCTAGAGGATATGTTGCGCGCTTGTGTTATGGATTTCACAACGGACTGGGAAAAATGTCTGCCCTATGCGGAATTTTCATATAACAATAGCTACCAAGCAAGCTTGAAAATGTCCCCCAACGAAGCCTTGTACGGCCGGAAATGCCGTACCCCATTGATGTGGTCAGAAGTTGGAGAGGCCTCCGTCTTCGGACCCGACGTCGTGAGAGAAGCTGAAGAAAAGGTGCGATTAATAAAAGACCGCCTTCAAGCCGCCCAAGCCAGGCAGAAGAGTTATGCGGACACTAGGCGACGGGAATTAACTTTTGAGGTTGGGGATTACGTGTATCTCAAGGTATCACCCCTACGAGGAACCCGGCGTTTTAAGGTAAAAGGCAAGCTGGCACCGCGTTATGTGGGACCATACCCAATAATAAGCCGACGTGGCCAAGTCGCCTATGAGTTAAAACTGCCAGAAACCTTATCCGACGTCCATCCCGTGTTCCACGTCTCTCAACTAAAAAAATGCCTCCGCATACCAGAAGAGCATACCTTAGTGGAAACCCAAGAAGTAAACCCCGACCTCACATATCCGGAGAAACCGATCAAAATCTTAGAAGAAGCTGAAAGGAGAACCCGCTCTAAAACCATTAAATTGTACAAAGTTCTGTGGAGCAATCACTCGGAAGACGAAGCCACCTGGGAACGAGAGGAATACCTCAAGAGTAGATACCCCGACCTCTTCTAGAAAAGGTAAGCAATCTCGAGGACGAGATTATTTTTAGGGGGGTAGGTTTGTAACACCCTGGGGAAATTCCTAAATAAAAATACACCGATCAAAAATCATTTCTGTTTCACGTTTAAATTTTTGCATCATGCCGACAGTTTCTTTGTTTTATGCCAGTGCCAAACTTTTATTGAAATTTACCAATTTTTCTACTCCTCTGATCTTCTGGTCTTTGTCCCAGGATTTTCACTCTAACCAAAATTAGTTTTACTCCAAAAAGTCCACGTAAGCTCCCTCTACTATGGCCTTCTTGTTGCTGGGCTTTTTCTGGAAAAAGTCCATGTTACCTCCCCAAGCCCTTTTCATTCCTATTAGGTTGGAAAAGAGAAAAGTCTAATTTTCCCCCATACTATTTTCGGCGACGACGTCGCCGCACGCCGCGCCGCTACGACGAGGCCGCTACGACATCACCGGCTGTCGCCTTCCGCTCCTGTCTCACCGGCGAGCTTGCCATCCATTCCATACGCATCCGGCCCCACCTCGCACCGCCGCGAGCCATGCAGCAAGCTAGTTGTGCATGCGCGTGCATGCAGGCAAGCCAGCCACGAGCAAGCACCATGCAACTAGCTAGCTATGCGTATGCCTGCATGCAAGCAGCTAGTCGAGCCCAAGCTAGCATGCATGCAACAGCCTATGCAGTATACGCGCCAACCCGCGCGGCCGCTGCAACTGCCCCGTCCCTGTCTTCATGGCCATTTAAGACGAGCTCGTGCGGTGAAGCCTATATAAGGGCAACCATAGCCAGTATGCAACCCGTCCCTTTCCATCCTCTTTTCTCCTCCTCCTGGCTTTCTTTCTCTTCAGTCACACCCTTCCGCGCACACGCCGCCATCTCTCCGCTTGCTCCGCCGCGGCCGGTTTCGGCTGGGCCTCAGTTGAGCAAGAGGACGGATAGGCCGCCGCGCCGTCATTTGAACCCGAGAACGACTGACTTATCGAACGGCTAATCCCTAACATCTGACCCGCTGACTTCTAACTCACTAACCCGCTGACTTCTAACTCACTAACCCGCTGACTTCTAACTCGCTGACCCCTGACACCTAACTTGCACTAATCCGCTAACATTTATTCCTTAACGCTGTGTGTTCGTTTGTTGCCGAGCGAACACGTGGTGGGCGAGGACGATCCGCGGGTCGACCGGCCCCAGGCAGTACCTCGACGACCGTAGTTCGTGCGAGGACCGTCGGTCGGTACGCCGCTACCCGGCTGCCGCAAGGTGAGCTCCCCTCCTGCCCTTCCTCTTGCTTTCGTTTCCTTACCGCATTTCTCGTCTACCGTCGCACGGTGGCGTCGTGAGACGTGACACCGTAACCATTCCTTGCGCGACCGTCCTTCGCAGCGATCGCCGCATCACAGCCGGCCGTGCATACGCCATATAGCTAGCGGGCCGAACGTGTGCATGCATGCATGCAAGTAGCCCACATGCATGCAACTAGCTAGTCGTGTGTATGCATATGCATGCATGCAAGCAACCCACATGCATGCAACTAGCTAACCGTGTGTATGCATATGCATGCATGCAAGCAACCCACATGCATGCAACTAGCTAACCGTGTGTATGCATATGCATCCATGCAAGCAACCCACATGCATGCAACTAGCTAGCCGTGTGTATGTATATGCATCCGTCGTTCGGTCGAGCCCCCGGCCGACGTTGTCCTGGCAGTACCGCGTCACGCCCGGCCAATGCCGTGGCCCAGTTCAGGCCGAGCTGCCTCAGCCGACCTCCTCGCTGCCGCGGGCGTCGGCCAAGTCACCGCGCCGACCGGAGCCTCCGCGCCCGCGCGTCGGCCTGCGCCCGGCCACCTCCTGGACACGGGCCTCGGCCACGCCATGCCGACGCGCCGCCGCCACACCGTGTCAGGCCCACTAGTGGGCCCCATATTTTATTCTCTCCCCGCGGGCCCCATTGACCGAAGACTTGGAAAAAGTCTATATCGCCTTCCTCTGCTTTGTCGGCCCGAAGCCCATAAAGCCTTCCAAAAAGTCTACATTGCCTTCCTCTCGTGGTCGGCCTAAGCCCACGAAATTCTCTAAAAAGTCTATAAAAGCTCCTCTACTTCATTGGGCCAACCGGCCTTGCAATCTATCCAAAAGTCTACATATATCCCTCTTGTCCCTTGGGCCAAGACCATAAAGTCCTCCACATAAGTCCACAAAACATCCCCTTGTTTTCCTCGGGCCAAGCCCAAGAATGGACCTGAAAAGTCTAAATTGCATCCTCCGGGCCAAAGCCCACCAACAACCTCCCTCCTCACCAAAGTCTAATGCATATCCCTCCACTCACCCAGGCCCTTATCCAAAAGTCTATATAAGGTCCCTACCCGACCTCCTTCATCTCTGGGCTAAAGCCCAAGCCTTCACAAAAGGAAGTCCAACATTCGTCCCTCTCAACATCACAGCCAAGGAATATTCTTGGGAATATTCCTTTCCAATTTAATAAATTCATTTCCGTATTTCAGAAAATCCATTAATCCTCCAAACCCGTGTCTCCCTCATTTTAAGTCAGAGTTGAACGAAACTTTCGTCAAAATCTTTCAAAAATCAAGATCTACGCAATGGCACTGGTTTGGTTATTTTTCTTTTTGGAATTTTTGGCTCTTTTTTTTTGTGTTAGCGAGTAGTTCGTGACGTTATTATTCGACCGGACAGGGTATATCTGCGAGGAGGAAATTGAGCCAATTGATAACGAACCCTCAAGTGAGCAAGGCAAGTCACTACGCCCCCTTCCTCGAACATGTTGATCCTATTTTTATAAATGTGTTGATTGCAAATAAAATTGCATGCTAATTATAAAACGCGTACCTACATTTGCTTAAAGCCTTACCTTTGATATTGTTTATCCTTATGTATTTACACACCTTTGTTACCTGAGTATATTACTTTACGCGTGATTATTTACTCACTGCTTAGCCCTGCTTACATAGACGTTATACACTCCATATGTGGGATATGTGGATGTGGTTACACTGATCACTCGATGGGAGTGATTGATAGAGATCGGGTGGAGACATAAGCGCCACCCACAGCATGAAAACCTTTGTGAAAACCCAAAAACTTAATTAAACAAAAGTGATTTCGACTGGGGCGGCACGGATAGAATATGGGTGGTTCTGGGAACGGTAAGCCGCCGACCCTGGTCAGTTAAGGACCGAGTCAAGAAGCTAAGCAGGAAACGAACCGAGTACGACCACACTTCTTGAGTGGGGTTAGACCCGGTGGACTAGGTTATTCTCGTGGGGTGGCACCCCAGACATGGTAGGTTCTGGATATCGGTATGGAAATGTGGAAGTGTGTGGTTTAATGACGTCAAGCTTTATATATGTATGATGTAACCTTCAATCTCGGGAGCGCCAGGACTCCCCTCACAACCGGCTCGAGGTAGGAATGTGGCGCCGGGGGTGCAATGGGGATTCATAGTCCTTGGAGCGGGTGCCGCCATGCGAGGGTAACTGAAAAACCGGGCCGTGACAAGTCTCATGTGTTGGGTGAGTCACGGAGTGTGGGATTAAAAGCGTACATCCACTGCAGTGTGAGTAAATTAAACTATTCGAATAGCCGTGCTCGCGGTTAATGAGCGCCGGGACTTGTATTACTCTTGACTAGACTCACATGTTTTTAATTTGGTTAGAAGAAGTTGGGATAAATACAACATGAGTGACCTTGCCCCATGCGTGGGAAGGTTACATTGTGATGAAGGAACTTCTAATTAATGACAACCTTTACATAGCGGCAATTCTTTTCATGGTTAAAACTGCTAGGCCATAGGCTTGTAAAATAACTTGTGAAAACTGGCTTTACGCAAATAAACCAAAACCTGCCTTGGATCCCTATATGCATTGGTTGCATTTCTATAGTGGTGACTTGCTGAGTACGGTTGGTACTCACCCTTGCATATTTCTACCCTTTTAGCTCTTGATGATGAGGACATGCCAGTCGAACTGATCCCTGAGGAGGGGGATGGTACGGAGGAACCATAGGGACTAATCCCCAGTTGATGCCTGTGGAGTATAGATGGACCGCCGCAGCCTCGCTTCCGCTATCCTATGTTATTTGGTATTGTATCCGGTCAGACACGGCCTATTAGAACCTACTCGGGTTCCCATGTAATATTTGGTATTGTAAGACTATGCGATGCAGACTATGTGTACCAGAGTTGTAATGTGTGTATACCAACCTACCGATCCAGGGAGTTGGTATTTGTAAACACATATGGTTTCCTGTGCTATAAAATCAGGGGCCGACAAACCTGGTATCAGAGCCTGCGACTGTAGGATTAGACCCCTTGGCACCCACCATCCGAGACTTCGTTTTGGTTTAGCCTCACATAAGTGCACCCCGCGTATCAAAACAATATTAATTGCAAAACTCTACCCCGCTACACGCGATTTAGTAAAAATTCTTATTGACTCTGTGCTTAATTTTTGTAGATGGACTTCACCTTCCACGGCCAGTACGCCCTTCAGCAGCTTCGAAACCAGCGCTTCTTCCTGGTCAGCTGGTACGGAGAGAACCTCGCTGAGGTTGACCACCTCCGCTACCTGCTTCGCGAGGCTGACTCCGTCATCTCGAACCTCCGGGAGAGGTACGAGCTGCTTGGTGAGCGGTGCGACAGCCAGGAGCACAAAATTTCTGAGCTGGAGCATGCGCTCGCCACACTCCGCCAGCAGACCGCACCAGTCCACTCAACACCGGCTCCGCCGACGACCCGCACCGTCAGCGTTGGCTTCGCCACCACCTTCAGCCCACGGTCTACACCAGCCGCAGGGGCCGGCCAAGCCACTGCCACCCGCTCCCGCACGGCTGCACCGACATTCACACAGTACCTGGCCGCACTCCGTGCTTCGGTGGCCGCAGCGTCGACTACTAGGAGCCCCGCTACCCGCTCCTCGACTCCTGCTCAGGGGGTGGGACTCACCCCTGCTTCCGGCACGGCACTACTCGTCGCCACCACTACCACCACCGCTCCCATCACGACAGCTACCCAGGACGATGTGGTGATCGGTGTGGCGCCACCCCCGCCACCAGTGCTGCGTGCTTTCTCGGCAGCACCGACTACTGCAGCTCTCACCGCACTAGCCAGCGGCACCCTCAACGACGTCATCAGATCCGTCATACCCGTCGAGGAGGACCCAGAGGAGAGGGTCGTGGAGATCGACGAGCCCTTTGTCGATACCACCTCTGACCCAGCAGCACGCAGGGGACGCCGGAGCTGCGGTGACCCGGCCACGTTCGGGAGACATCGCCGTAGCCGCCTCCTCCGCGGCACCACCTCAGGCTACGACGGCGACCGCGAGTTTGACGAGACTGCCCCTCGCAGTCGCAGCCGTAGCCGCTCCCCTCGCCGCATGGGTGACGAGGCTAGCCGCGACCCGGCCTTGGACCCGCGCGTGGAGTGGGTTCTGCCTTAGGCAGGAACCATTGCGCGCCAGGAACTAGGCTCGCTTTGGTGGTCCTCTGGACAGCGAGCCTGTTTCCACCCACCACTACTTAGACTCAGTAGACGCTGAGGTGTTCATTACTGATTGTACCCCTCTAACCTGCGTTTGAGCAGAAGAGGTCGCACCTTCCTATTTTGCATCGTCATGTATGTAGTTGTACCTCCTTCCCTTATTCTAGCAGGGGAAGTAGGATGTACTTAGGCTTTGCACCAGTGCATCTGATTATATTATTATGAGTTACGCTACGATTATGGGAATGGTTGTCTCACAACAGATAACACAACATGAACAACATTAGCGCTGCTATACCATAAACAACCCTGCCCTCTTACGCTAACACTGCCTATGCCACCCTGCTCTCAGATGGTGAACCCAAGGACCGCGAGATCGGGCTCCGGATCAGCCCGTACGCGCGATACGACGCCGCCACCACCCCCACCCCCCAGCATCGCTGAGTTGATGGCGACTCAGAACGTGCTAATGCGAGGGTAACTGAAAAACCGGGCCGTGACAAGTCTCATGTGTTGGGTGCGTCACGGAGTGTGGGATTAAAAGCGTACATCCACTGCAGTGTGAGTAAATTAAACTATTCGAATAGCCGTGCTCGCGGTTAATGAGCGCCGGGACTTGTATTACTCTTGACTAGACTCACATGTTTTTAATTTGGTTAGAAGAAGTTGGGATAAATACAAACATGGGTGACCTTGCCCCATGCGTGAGAAGGTTACATTGTGATGAAGGAACTTCTAATTAATGACAACCTTTACATAGCGGCAATTCTTTTCATGGTTAAAACTGCTAGGCCATAGGCTTGTAAAATAACTTGCGAAAACCGGCTTTATGCAAATAAACCAAAACCTGCCTTGGATCCCTATATGCATTGGTTGCATTTCTATAGTGGTGACTTGCTGAGTACGGTTGGTACTCACCCTTGCATATTTCTACCCTTTTAGCTCTTGATGATGAGGACATGCCGGTCGAACTGATCCCTGAGGAGGGGGATGGTACGGAGGAACCATAGGGACTAATCCCCAGTTGATGCCTGTGGAGTATAGATGGACCGCCGCAGCCTCGCTTCCGCTATCCTATGTTATTTAGTATTGTATCCGGTCAGACACGGCCTATTAGAACCTACTCGAGTTCCCATGTAATATTTGGTATTGTAAGACTATGCAATGCAGACTATGTGTACCAGAGTTGTAATGTGTGTATACCAACCTACCGATCCAGGGAGTTGGTATTTGTAAACACATATGGTTTCCTGTGCTATAAAATCAGGGGCCGACAATATATTAGCTAAGACAAAAGATCAGACCTAACCAAGACAGTCCCAGCTAAACCGATGTATCTCTAAACACAATGCTATTAAAGATGGAATCGAAATATCAAGTAGGCAAATATATCAACCGAACCAGAGCGATCCAAAAGGTCGAAGTGATGGAGCCTTGAACAACACCAATGTAGCCGATATATTCACTGGGGCCGGCGAAACATAGGACTTACCCCTTCGCCAGAGATCGAAAGCCAATGCAACCCCACGTCAGGTGTCAAGTTTCGCCGGTTGATAAGTAAAACCTCCGAAAAGAGGGTGACGATGCACCGAAAGTAGATGTATTGATCATTGTGATATATTACAGGGAGCCTGGGTGTACATATTTATACCCACAAGCCGATAAGAGTCCTAATCGGACACGACATAAACTTTCCTAAAGATAAAAGGAAAAACATAAAGTCCTCATCGGAAATGACATAAACTTTTCTAAATACAAAACTTGCCTAATTACTATACGTATGTTATTAAGCTCTTGAATATTAACTGAACATAATTTCTATGCTTGATGAAATCATTATCAAAAGGGGGAGAAGAGATACAAATAATGCAAGCGTTTTTCGTGGTTTTTCTTTCTTTTTAAAAGAAGGAGAAATTTTTTTACTATTTTCTTTCTTTTTTCAAACACCAAAACAAACATTTTTGATGGATTTGCTAATGTGTTCATCAAGGGGGAGATTGTAAAATCAAGGTGTGTTTGATTCTTCTGTTGTGATGAACAATTGGCATCTGAGGTTATTGGTTTTGATATTTGAAGATTATTGGCGAAGTGGCTTGTGAGATGATTGAATTTTCAGACGGTGAACAAGGACTGTTGTTTTGTTGGGTCCGGTCAGACCGGGCAGGTAAGGCCGGTCAGATCGGCGATATGTGTGCGGTCAGATCGGCCAGCTCGCGGTCTAACCGGCCGACTCTGTGTTGGTTTTGGTTTCGGGTTGTTTCATTGGATATCCTTGGTTAATTCGTGTTTATGACTTCTAGATGGATACTATGCGTATGTAATACTGTTGTGTGCTAATAATGAGTCAAGTTGGAGATAGCTTGTGCTCGGATATGGTTTCTTTGTTTGATTCATGTGTAGGTAATCTTTACTTCTCGGGAGAGTATTGCCCCTGATGGATCGGGAGTCAACTTGGAGATAAGGTAATGTCCGGACGGTCAGATATCATGCAGGATACTTAGGCTAAAGATCAATGCACGTGGTTGGTGAAGATTCCATATGGCATACGATGGCGATGGAGATATTGTGTGCGTATGGGATGCGGAGTCGAATTTGGAAGGAGTCCAAATTTGGTACAATTGGAATATGTAAAGTTGATTTCTTGTACGGGAAAATTTCCTATGTGGATTAGGACTTCTTGTATGAGTTTGGTTCGTGGCTTTAGGCTGCCTACCTCATGTATAAATAGAGAGGGAGGGTTTGGCCTCCTGGTATCCTTTTTGAGAGCATTGAGTTGTGAGTTTTATTAGAGTTTCGAGTTTAGTCGAGATTTTCGTGAGGAGTGCTGTTGTTGTACTTTGTAAATACAGAGAGAAGTAATAAAGTTGTCATCTATTTTAAGAGATCTTAAATTTGTGTTTACTCGGGTTCAGCGGTCAAACCGGCAAGACACCGACGGTCTGACCGGCGGCGTTACAGCTGTCAGACCGGCGGGGACACGGCGGTTAGACCGGTGACTGCGGCAGGAGGCAGAGGCGACTTCGGGGTAGTTAGACCGGGAGATCAATACCGGTCAGACCGACAGCAAAGGCGCGGTCAGACAGGCTGATCTATTTTGGTCAGATCGATCTACATCGATTTGAGGGTAACTTTTAATTCCGGTAAATGTTTTGGTTTTTGGGTACTACAATCATTCACCCCCCCTCTGGTTGGCTTAGTTCTTGTTTTTCGATCCTACAAGTGGTATCAGAGCCTCGTTTTTCTTCTTTGGATTTTTACCGATCTAGAGTTTTAAGCCATGGCTAACAAGTTTTCAACTAAGCCACATATTTTCGATGGTTCGGATTTTGCTTATTGGTGTGACAAGATGCAATCTTACATTATGGCTCAAGATTATGATGTTTGGCAAAAGGTTGCTCTTCCGTATGTGATTCCTGATCAAATTTCTACTGAAGCTTTGAAAACTGAGTTTAATAACAATTGCAATGCTTGTAATATTTTGTTGAGTGGAATTTCTTGTTTGGATTTTGATCGTGTGTCACATTTTAAAACCGCCCATGAGATTTGGAATGCCTTGAGAAACTTTCATCAAGGAACTACTAACATTAAAGAACTTCGTCGAGATCTTTTCAAAAAGGAATACATAAAATTTGAGATGAAACCTGGAGAAGCTTTGGATGATTATCTTGGTAGATATAATAAAATTTTGAGTGATCTTAGATCTGTTGATTCTGCTTATGATACAAATTACACACAATCTGAGGTTTCTCGCCACTTTTTGAATGGTCTTAATATGTCTATTTGGGAGATGACGGTTACATCTATTCAAGAGTCTGTTGATATGTCTACTTTGACGTTGGATTCACTTTACACAAAACTCAAAACTCATGAGATGAATATTCTTTCTCGCAAGATAGATTCTAAGTCTAGTGCTTTGGTTTCTCCCTCGACTTCTTTGGATGTTGGTACTTCTTCGTCAAATTCTACCGCTCTTGCTTTGATTAATGCCATGTCTGATGAGCAACTCGAACAGTTCGAGGAGGAGGACTTGGCTTTGACTGCTAACAAGATTTCTTGAGCTATGAACAATGTCAGGTACAGGAAAAGAGGAGGTCAAACTCGTTGCTTTGAATGTGGTGCACTTGATCACATTCGTTCACATTGTCCTAAGCTTGGGAGAGGCAAGAAGGAAGACAACGGTGGAGAGAAGACCAAGGACGACAAGCCCAAGTCGAAAAGCACGTTCAAGAGTAAGAAATCCAAGGAGGTGGTCAGGAAGGTGTCGAGTCAAATCTATGCTGCTTTTAAGCCATTAAGCGACATAGATTTTGATAGTGATGAAGACAAGGAGAAGGAAAAGAACATCTCCGGTGTTTGCTTCATGGTTCATGGTGAATCGGATTCAGAGTATGAGGATAATGAGGTGAGTTCTCTTGAGAAAGCTATTCTTGTCTTCAGTGCAAAAAATAAGAAGTGTGAGAAGATGTATAAAAAACAAGAGTTCATGATTGAATCTCTAAATGCTGAAATTGAATCTCTTATTCCAGATGATGATGATTGCAAAAATTGTCAGATTTTAATGAATGAAATTTCAAAAATTAGAGAAATTAATGTTGCTCATGATTTGAAATTGAAATCTTCTTTTGCTCTTGGATTTGCAATGTACACACGCACTTTGGATGAATTGTTTTTAACTAAAAAATTGTTGAAAAAATATCAAGTTGCTTTTTATGCTAGTTTGATATTTAACATGATTTGTGCTAAAAAAGTTAAAACAACACAATATTTTGATTTGCTCAACATGTACACTAAACAAGATGAGATTGAAAAATGCTTTGCGTCGCGTTGAGTATATGGAACATATTGTAAAATCTGATGAAGTGCTTTCTTGTCCAAAATGTTGTAAAAACAAAGGTGTCATGGTAGATTGTGAAAATTGTGCAAATTTGAAAAAGGGGGTTTCTTATTTGAAAAGTTCTTTCGAAAGATTTTATGATGGTAAGAAACAACTTAACATGATTTTGGATCAATCTAAAGTGACTGGCTACAATAGGGGTGTAGGTTTTGATGTTCATAATTACTTCACCAAAAATCAACCCAATGTTTTGAGAGTGACTGAACATGGTGAAATTTTGACAAAACCTAATGTTGTGAAAATAGTTTTTAAATCTGCTGGAATTATGCCCTCTCTTTTTGCTACACTAAAAGAAACTAAAACTAATATTTCAAAACCATTAACTTCTAGGGAAAAGTATACTTATTCCTTTTGTGGGGAAGATGGTCATCTTGTTGGTTTTTGTTTCAGATTAGCACGTAAACAAAAGAGATTGCTTTTACAAAATCTAAGTGGCAGAAATCTGGTTTTCCCTCGAGGAAACCGGTCAGACCGCAGTGGGTTGCGCGGTCAGACCGGCGACCGGTTTGACCGGCTACTAAGCGTCAGTCAGACCGGGCTCCGGTCAGACCGGAGGTACAGAAGCGGTCTGACCGGCCCCCCGTTAGACCGGCTACTGTACTTCGGTCAGACCAGCCTCGAAGAAATTTTTCTGAAAATTCTCAAACTATTTTTGCTCATGGATACATGCCTATTGGATCTACTAGTCGTGTGTCTCGGTACTGGATTCCTAAATTTCTTTTATCTAACCCCAGTACTGAGGCTTCGACATCTTCTTGTGTGTAGGCTTTGGTGGCGAGGAAGGAGAACGTGTGGATAGTGGATTCCGGTTGTTCGCGGCACATGACTGGTGATAAAAATTGGTTTTTCTCCCTCAAGATGGAATCAATTATCTTTGATGATGCTTCTACTAGTGCCGTTCTTGCTATAGGATCTATCAAGGTAAATAACAAGTTTGAATTAAAAGAAGTAACTTTGGTTGAGGATTTAAAATTTTTGGTTTCACAAATTGTTGATGAGAATTTTAAGGTTCACTTTAAGAAAACTGGAAGCAAAGTATTTGATTCTTGTGGTGACTCTGTGTTGAATATTTCTCGCTTTGGAAGAGTGTTTAAAGCTGATTTTGAAAATCCTATTTCACATGTTGTAACATGTTTGGTTGCTAAATTCAAAATAGATTTGATGTTTCGGCATCGTAGACTTTGGACATGTTGGTTTTGATCATCTCACTAGATTAATTGGTTTGAATCTTGTTCGTGGTTTGCCTAAACTTAAGAAAGATCTTGATTTGGTTTGTACACCGTGTCGTCATGCTAAGATGGTTGTTTCTTCACATGTTCCTATTTTTCCTGTGATGACGGACGCACCGGGACAGCTCTTACACATCGACACTATTGGTCCAGCTAGAGTGCAATCCGTTGGAGGAAAGTGGTATGTGTTGGTTGTTGTTGATGATTTTCTCGATATTTTTGGGTTTTCTTCATGGCAAGTAAGGATGAGGCTTTTGGACACTTTCGGAGTTTGTATCTTAGATTGAATTGTGAACTTCCCGGTTCTTTGAAGCGAATTAGAAGTGATAATGGTGGTGAATTTAAGAATGCTTCTTTTGAACAATTTTGCAATGAAAACGGTCTTGAACATCAATTTTCTTCTCCTCGTGCTCCACAACAAAATGGTGTTGTTGAAAGGAAAAATCGTTCTTTGGTTGAGATGGCTAGAACAATGCTTGATGAGTATCATACTCCTAGAAAATTTTGGGTCGAAGCTATTAATACTACATGTTATATTTCCAATCGTGTTTTCTTGAGATCAAAACTTGGAAAAACTTCTTATGAGCTTCGTTTTGGACATTCAACGACAACATCCACAGGAACAAATTATTGGCAATATAGGAGGAAGTTTATGTTAAACATCCATCGGGTTTTGAAAATCCTGATGAAGATGGTGAAGCTGTGGATCAAAAGGAGTATAGAAGTATGATTCGATCATTGTTTTATCTAACTGCTTCTAGGCAAACATACAATTTGCTGTGTGTTTGTGTGCACGCTTTCAAGCTTCTCCTCGTGCTTCACATCGTCAAGCGATCAAGCGAATAATGAGGTATTTGAATCATACACTTGAGTTTGAAATCTGGTATTCTACTTCATCTTCTATATGTTTAAGTGGATATTCTGATGCTAATTTTGCGGGTTGTAGAATTGATAGGAAAAGTACTAGTGGAACATGTCTTTGCTAGCTGTTGTTCTCAGATTCTTTGGCTTATTTCAACATTGAAAGATTATGGTCTTACTTTTGAAAAGGTTTCTCTTTTTTGTGACAATACAAGTGCTATTAACATTGCTAAGAATCCTGTACAACACTCACGCACAAAGCACATTGATATTCATTTTCACTTTTTCAGGGATCATGTTGAGAAGGGAGATGTTGAATTGAAATTTTTGGATACAAAATTGCAACTTGCGGATATTTTCACTAAACCATTGGATTCATCTCATTTTGCTTTTCTTCGTGGAGAGTTGGGAATCATTCATCCTTTTAGCATGGTTTGAGGGGAAGTTTTTGTGCTCTTGGTTTTATCAAGCAATAATTGAAACAAACTAAAAGAGAGCTTTGTATTATGCATATAGTGTTTTTTGTTTATGCTAGCAATACTTTGAAGGTTTATTTGTCTATTTTATAGCTTGTATGAATTTTAGTATTTTCATAAGGTTTAGATATTGCTTTTAAGTAAGATGATGCATGACACTTAAATTTCATATTTGAATTAATGAACTATGCAATATTGATACTAATGCATAGGTTGGATTGTAAATGCTTATATATATGCTTTGTTGAATTGTTATTCCTCAAATAGTTTTGAAATTGCTCATTGTGCAAGAGAATTAAAAATATTTATGAAAAAAAATGAATACTGAATCCTTGGAAACAGTCTTGACGACAAGGACATATTCGATGTGAGCAAAAATAATAGGTGCCGAATCCTTGAAAACAGTCTTGACGACAAGGACGTACCCGGAATAATTGAGAAAAATATGAGCAAAAATAGGCTCAAATAAATATGAAAAAATTTTCTTTGTTGTTTTGTGCTAAAGCTAATTTGGGAAAGAGTAATGATTGCAATAGGTCTATATGTGTGGATTTATTTTTTAATCTATGTGTTTGTAAAGATGTGGCATTATAAATCTTTTGAATTTATGAAAATTGATTGCATTATTGACCTTAATTGTAAAATATTTGGTTTATGATTATACTCTTGTATATGCTTGCTATATAATTGATGGGTTTATCTTTTTTTTGTTGCAATACATGACATAAATTACTATATGTATGTTATTAAGCTCTTGAATATTAACTGAACATAATTTCTATGCTTGATGAAATCATTGTCAAAAGGGGGAGAAGAGATACAAATAATACAAGCATTTTTCATGGTTTTTCTTTCTTTTTAAAAGGAGGAGAAATTTTTTTACTATTTTTTTTTCCAAACACCAAAACAAACATTTTTGATGGATTTGCCAATGTATTTATCAAGGGGGAGATTGTAAAATCAAAGTGTGTTTGATTCTTCTGTTGTGATGAACAATTGGCATATGAGGTTATTGGTTTTGATATTTGGAGATTATTGGCGAAGTGGCTTGTGAGATGATTGAATTTTCAGACGGTGAACAAGGACTGTTGTTTTGTTGGGTCCGGTCAGACCGGGCAAGTAAGGTCGGTCAGACCGGCGGTATGTGTGCGGTCAGACCTGTCAACACGCGGTCTGACCGGCCGACTCTGTGTCGGTTTTGGTTTTGGGTTGTTTCATTCGATATCCTTGGTTAATTCGTGTTTATGACTTCTAGATGGATACTATGCGTATGTAATACTGTTGTGTGCTGACAATGAGTCAAGTTGGAGATAACTTGTGCTCGGATATGGTTTCTTTGTTTGATTCATGTGTAGGTAATCTTTACGTCTCGGAGAGTATTGCCTGTGATGGATCGGGAGTCAACTTGGAGATATGGTAATGTCCGGATGGTCAGATATCATGCGGGATACTTAGGCTAAAGATCAATGCACGTGGTTGGTGAAGATTCCATATGGCATACGATGGATATATTGTGTGCGTATGGGATGCGGAGTCGAATTTGGAAGGAGTCCAAATTTGGTACAGTTAGAATATGTAAAGTTGGTTTCTTGTACGGGAAGGTTTCCTATATGGATTAAGACTTCTTGTATGAGTTTGGTTCGTGGCTTTAGGCTGCCTACCTCATGTATAAATAGAGAGGGAGGGTGTGGCTTCCCGGTATCATTTTCGAGAGCATTGAGTTGTGAGTTTTGTTAGGGTTTCAAGTTTAGTCGAGATTTTCGTAAGGACTGTTGTTGTTGCACTTTGTAAACACAGAGAAAAGTAATAAAATTTGTCATCTACTTTAAGAGATCTTAAATTTGTGTTTGCTCGGGTTCGGCGGTCTAACCGGCAAGACACCGGTGGTCTGACCGGCGGCGTTACAGCGATCAAACCGGCGGGGACACGGCAGTCAAACCGGTGACTGCGGCAAGAGGCAGAGGCGACTTCGGGGCAGTTAGACTGGGAGATCAATACCGGTCAGATAGATGGCAAAGGCGCGGTCAGACAGGCTGATCTATTTTGGTGAGACCAATCTACATCGATTTGAGGGTAATTTTTAATTCCACTAAAAGTTTTGGTTTTTGGGTACTACAACCATTCACCCCCCTCTGGTTGGCTTAGTTTTTGTTTTTCGATCCTACAATAAACTGGAGGGCTATTACCTTACGAGTGGTCTAAACCAGTATAATCCTTGTCTTTTGTGTGTTTGATGTTGTTTCGTGTAGATCATTGTTGCAACGTACCGCAATACCCTCAGAATATAGTCTACGGATATAACCCGTCGACGCAATCCAAGAGTTCCCTTCCTTCAAATGTCGTTTAGTGTGCGAATGAACCTCCGGCGGAAGTATCGGGATACATGGCAGACTCCTTTTCTAGACCCAAGCAGAAGTGTTATAACAATGCACGATCGGGTAAAAACACGTTTGGGCCAGCTTGAGTTAATAAGGAGAACTGAGCCCAGGCTGTACCGATAGATTCTTTCTCATTCTATCGGAAGCTAAGAACCTCCATACATACAGAGACTAAACATGTTAATGGGAAGAAAGCAAGGCAGAACCTGCATTTTAATTCCTCCCTTTCACCATGTATCTTCCTAACGGTATGAGTGTACCATTGCTTCACCCCCTCTGTAAGAGAGAAGGAAAATAATTTTCATTTTAAGGTTTCTTACTTCATGCACACGATTGCCAGGCATGAACGCAGTTGCTCAAACTCATGAAGATGATTGTCGGTGACATGGGACCGGGGGTGTCATGACTAGAGGCTTGGGTAGCCGCGGTCCTCCACGTGTCCCGACCCCCTCGGGGGGTCGGGCCCGGGGGTGACGTGGCCGCCCCTTCCTCTGTCTCCCCGAGGGGTCGGGCCGCTCCCGTTTCGGCCCCGAGGGCTGGGGCGCCCCGACCCCCCAGTGATCTTGGCGCCACGTGTGCGGGTTAGGTGAGCACAACAGGGCTCACCTAACCGCATTTATAGCGGATCAGGCGAGCGCACCGCGTCGCATTTAATGCGGCGCAGCGCGCGCTTATCCGGTCCGTGACCGGTCGCGGTGTGTGACCGGTCACAGACCGGTCAGATCACGGGTTAGGTGGCGACAGGCGGCCGATGGCACGCCTCGCCCCGTCCCGTCGGAATGATGAGAGCCTCCTGGCTCTCGTCCCTAGCCGGAGCCGACGTGCTGACTCCTGGAGTTGGTATGTCAGCCCCGGTCAGATCCAATCCAGATTTCAGCGCAGGCGTAGCAAGAAAGTCGCCGGCCATTGAATGAAGGTTGAAACGGGTGTCCACCGGGAGAGCTGGCGAGCGGGGCAGAAGGCATGCACCAAGCTTGTCAGAGGTCACTTCCGGCTGTAGACTAGCGCTGATTGTAAAAAGAATGTTTCTTTTCTTAGGCAACTTGAGGCCCATGTGGTGACCCCTGATCAGATAAAAGGAGGCCCAGGCCTAGGAAAAGGGAGAGGACTCCGGCGAATGCGTTGGAGATAGAATTCCCCTTGTATTGTTGGAGATCCTCAGATCCACCAGAACACAGGAGTAGGGTGTTACGCTTCTCAGCGGCCCGAACCTGTCTACGTCACCCGCGTCTTGCGTGTTTTCACTCTCGCTGACGTCCTCTAGATCGAGGGCGAAGAAACTCACTTAGCACCCCCGGCCGAACCGGCAAAGGGGGGCCCGCGCGGTCTCCCGGTGAGGAGTTTCACGCTCCGTCAATGATAGTAGGGATTTTCGCTTTCGCGACCCGAGAAGGATTGCTAGCGAACCATGGCTATAAAGCCAGGACGGAGTTCATAGCCAGATGAAAGAATGGGTTTTGAAGAAAGAGGTGGCTCATAGAACTCGTCCTTCAAAGCAGAAAGATTTGAATAGATTGATGCTCCATGGCAAGTAAGAAGAGAAAGGAATAAGTGAAAAGAAAGATACGAGGATGAATCAAGTTCGAAGATGATACATCGACCGTTCCCTGGCAACGGCGCATAAATACTTGTTGGTATTTGTTACGGTCATAGAATAAATTCGCAAGCGCACAGATACCGCTGTAGCACTTCACCTTAGAGTATTCCAAGGGTATCAAATCACAGGGAACGTGTATGTATATCTAAGAATAGAATTCAACCAAGGACAATAACTAATGGTAGGCTTAGGCTAGAGAAGATTCCTATAGGTTAATTTACTAGACTTAAGTTTAAGGTGAAACTCTATTGATTGCTTTGGGCACTGGTTCACCCTGGTGTGCCAAGAGACTTCGGCCTGTAGCTCTCTGATGTACCCAAACATGGAGGGATATAAAGGACGAACAGAGCTATCACCACCTGTCGCCTATCTCACTTTCTGTGAAGCACACAACAAACGAAGGTAACCGTTAAGTTAGACACCATGCCTAAGTTATTAATTGCTACTCTAGCCTCGTGCAGGAACTTTTTTCTTCATCCAGAGTCCTAGTACTAGAGCACTCAATAAAAATACTAAGCGATGGCCCCTATGGCAGTGCACTGCGGATTAGCTCAATTTCAATCAGTTTTAACTGTCATGTGGGCCCTCAAATCCTTGTGCTCACATATAATTGGCCGGAGGTAAATTTTGTCGCATGGTGGGTGTATTTTCATCCAAAATTACTTGTATACAAATATTTACCAATAATCATGGAAGCGGTTAATAATAAACCCCTACCACTAAGTTTGATACTTCATTTTGTATTCTTCTATGCAGGAGTTGACGATTAAAGTTGGTAGATAAGGACTGTCAATAGTGGTGGCCTCCCTAACTTGACCAAGAGAGCAGCGATAGTGGCCTCCCAAAGGTTAGCAGGAGAGGTCAAACTCGAGCTCCTCCTCCTCGCCGCCTCCCTGAGCACCTCTCCACTGCCTCACTGTGCATCTCCATGATGTGCTGCCGAGGTCAAGCTCCATCTCCCCCGTCACCCCTTGAGAGGCGTCAGCAGTGGTGGAGCACAGGGCTCGCGACATTGGCATCGGGGGAGATGCCCTCAATCAAGGGAAGGAGCTCGAGCTATGAGCAAAAGAGGGAGGAGGGTGCGTGGTTCCGCCTTCGCCCCCTTCTCTCCATAGCGGCGAGGGAAGGGCTCACTGGCGATGTTGCCCCTAGATCCACCGTGACCACCATGAGCTTGCTCACTCGACGCATCTCGCGCCAACTCCACCATTAGCTTGCCGCCGCCAATGCCGTTTCCACCGTGTGCACATCGTCGCCTGTGCCTCTTGTACCGTCGGATCTGGAATGAGGCTTAGGCGAAGATGAAGGCCGATGGAGCTTGGGTTATGGATCTAGGGTTACGCATGTAGAAGATTAGGAGACGTGGAGCGCCGGAGCTCGGACTGCGGAATCGATGCCGCACCCCATCACCCGATCAATGCCGTCGGCCATCCTCTGTCGCTACATAAAAGAGGAGGGATATGGGGAGGAAGAGCTGGAGAGGGGAAAGGAGAGGAAGAGAGAGATGACATGTGGGCCAGAGGACTGAGGTGGACTATTTTGTACACATGGCATTCTATTGTACCAAAACCAAGGGAAAAACGCTTGAGGGGGGGGCATATGTCCTATTGATAGTTGAGAGGTGTAAAATATCCGTTTTAGAGTTTGGGGGTGTATTTTAGACAAACTGAAGAGATGAGGGGTGTTAAATGGACTTTTATATATATAACAACCGACAATATATATATAACATGCTAGAGAAATGTGTCTAGTGTTTGTTGGTTGTTAATCAGTAGCCCAAATATACAAATACTACAATAGTCAAATTTGCACTACAACCTCTATTTTTCCCTATGAAATGGCAAAGCACTAAAGGCAACTGCAGTAGTTTTACAAAAGGACAACTACGTCAAAGTATTAAAACGTAAACATGTAAAACCAAGTGTGTATTTTGGTTTATTTCTGATGGAAAATTGGTAAGGTATCGGTCTTTCAATACACAAAAGTAAATAAAAAGGAAACAAATGGTGTGCATAAATTAAGAGATGAACCAGCCCAACCCAACCCATGTAGCCCAACAACATAACCCTAGGTATATATGTCTCTTCTAGCTCACTGTGCCCATATGCCCTACTTAATTTCTTCTCTTTCCCCTGTTGCGCCGCAATTATCCATCTCATTATCTCTCTTCTTCCTTCTTATCCTCATCACATCTACTATCTAGATCTAAGGCATGGAAGGAGGAACAGAAAACAAAAACACCAAGATCAATAAATAATGGAGATTTGGAATTATAAATAAGTGGCACCCGCAATTCCGACGGGGTTTGGCGGTATAGCAAGCAAGGTGAGCTCACTCATATCTCTATCTCTCTCTCCACCACCTATTTGTTCCTTTCCCCTAGCTTGGCCCATGGCTCCTCAGGAGGTCTTGATTATTCATGACCTTATCCCTATTATTATGAGCAATCTTGCAAGATGAAAATAGTTAAGTCATATCTAATTGCAACCTAAATGAATGTCAACAAGGGGAACAGATTGAGGTACGAAACCATCAATCCAACATCAACAAATCAATATTTAAAGGCTCAAAACTTGGGTATAGATCCAAATCTGGAAGGGGTCTAGTCAGTTTTCCAAAAAGGATTGATATTTATATGTAGATATAAATATTTTATTAAGCTTAGTGGCCCACCATCTCGATTGTGGCGGTAAGTCGGTAACTATGAGGAGCGAATGTTGATAACAAACTTTTGACTCATGTTATCACACATTCAAGTAATAAGAAAGTAGTGAGGCACTAGATCTACTTAAGTAGAAGAGCCTTTACTCTATCTTGTTGCCAATGAGGTAAAAAATTGGAGGAGAAAGAAGGGTTTTAGGAAGAATTGTGAAATGTATTTGTAGTGGAGGAGGTGTGATGGCAAAGATGGAAATGTACAAGTCCTCAAAGTTCCTACTAAGAAAATTTTGTCATTTAATTCTTTATGTGGCATTTCCTTTTATGTTTAAAGATTTTTGTTTTTAATATGTGTTCTATTGAAGCAAATGGTGTTGCATACGTAGTGTTTCACCTTCATAAGGAAGCGTCGCATCAATATTAGTATGGCTTAACTCGAATCCTTTTATCTACTAATATAATTAACTGTCATATTCAATTAGCATGTATTACTAATATCTTTTTTAGTAAAGGTTTCTACATATAGATCCTTATTGCCTACTTAGCTATGGTTGACTCGATAACATGGATTGATTTTTATGCATGAAGTGGGACTTTAATTTTTGCATAGTTACCAGCCTGCTTGCTACACAGTGTGTGTAAGGTAAAGGAATATCAAACTAGAAGGAAAAGAATCTAAAGATCTACTATTGTTTATTTACTTATATTTCAAGTATCTTTTGCAAAACTATAGCTAATCCAACAAAACTATAAATTTGAGTGACAAAATCATAGAATTTCATATTTTGCACCAAATTTATAACAAAGCTATTAGATGTAGTATTCCACTAATTACAAATTTTGTGCTCCTAAACTTTTATAATCAGTAGTTTTTGCAACAAAATTGGAGCTAAATATGTGGTTTTTGATTCTATGGACTAAATATGTAGTCTTGCGATAATTCCAATAATAAATCTACAGTTTTGTACTTTGTGGCTTAAATATGTAGTTTCAGAAATAATGTATCAAAATATCTATACTCTATTGAATTATATATTTTTTACAGTTCATTCTCAATATGTTAATCACATTGGTTGCCAATCAATATTTGAATACATATAGCCAACGCCTGTTTACTCTTAGGATATCATACAAGTATAATGACTCATAGTTCAAAATTATCCAATCACTGTTCAAGCTTCATATCATATTTTATTGAATACATGCAAAGCACAAGACATTTAGTTGTTGTATTTACTATACTAGTATATTCAGTAAGATGTTTAATTGTATCGACACGTAAGATACCGGAATACTTAGGGTTCGGCTAGTACTAAGGTATACGTGAGTATAAAACAAAGAATAGGAGACAAAGATTTTTATATAGATTCGTACCCCTAATGTGGAGTAATAGTCCTACTCCTTGATTGGGATGTATCACCCCGAGTACAATATGTGAAAAGCAAGCTAGCTGTCTAATCTAACCTACCAAACTAATCTCGACGGAATATGTGGCGCAAAATAGTCGGTGAATAACTATAGGCTTCTTCCTTGGCACAGGTTTGATGTGACACAGATTGTTTGGCTTATGATACGAGGTCTATAACGGAATATGACCTCGTATCTATACCGGAATATGATCTCGTATCCAAGTATAAATTATGAATCTCAAATAGAAAATGGGCAGGCAAGGCCTTGTCGTCCCTGAGTCGAACTAGATATATAGTCCTTTCTTATTGGGGGTGTGATTCCTTTTTTATTGTATATTTAGCCATATTTGAATATATCTTTTCCTTATATTACTGGATATACGATATTCCCGGTGATGGTAAGGTATGTATATGGGGTATACCATATCTACTATACTGAAAAATTGACAAATTGATAATGTTTATCGGGAAAATCCATAAATACCGTGAAATTCCTAAATGGTCTTTAAATATTTGAGTTGGGAAATTTTGCGTTTATGTTAGTTTCTTGAAACTTAGAATTTGAATATTCAATAAGAATTGATTTATATTTGAATTTTCAATTCTAAAAGTTTAAAATTCAGCTGCAAAATTTAAAATAAGTAAAAACAATGCAATATAGAAGAGTCCTTTGGTGTGGAGATCAGTGGTAGGCAGTTTTTCCACAGGAAACACACTCTAGGGATTGATGGTAGTTCAACAACTAGTTTTAATTTTGGATTGATGTCAGTTCAACAACTAATATAGTTTTGGATTTACTAATGTCAGATATCTTATTGTCTTACTAAAAAAAATTAACCAAATGTGTAATATAATCCTCAGATTAATCCACCAACCAAACAAGCCAGCTATTGTAGGGCCAAGCTATTTTTTGAGGAAATTTCTTATATGCCATTAAAAGTTAATTAGTTTTCTCTATGCCACTAAAAATTTGCTATTCCTATATATGCCACTAGATGAATATTTCCTTCCTCATGTGCCATCCACCTCATCTAACCATTTTAGTTAGTTCCTCCTTCCTATTTTCTCTTTGCCAAATCTTGTCAGCGTTGGTGTTCATATGCTACTCCACCTCTCTACACATGGATCGGGAAGAGGCACGTGAATAGTCAAGAATTGATTGCCATTAATTTTATGTGATTAAATTAAATATTCAATTAATTTCTTAAGTCGAGAGATTGTTTTTTCTAAACTGACTGATCTTTCTTAATCCGATTGACAATTGACAAAAGATAATGAATTATTTCTATACATAGTTTGCAAACTAATTACAAAAATGAAAGAGAGAAAAAAAACTTTTCATCCGACCGTTGGTTGTGTGTATTGAATTATTTTTGAATTAGTAGTGTCTGGTAAAGTTGTAGTCATATAGTTAGTTACAAGTGCAAATTATCCGTTCCTGCTTTATATAACAGGAAAGGGAGTTTAAGGGTAATCATGTCATTTTAAAAAGAGGTCACTGTTTCTACTTTTATGTGACGTGAATGACATATAAGGGAATGAAAATTCCGTTTGATGGCATATAAAGGAATAGCTAATTTATATGACATATATAAAAACCAGTGAACTTTCAAAGACATATAAGGAATTTTCTCATTTTTTTAACAGAAGACAACAATGCAATAAGCTTTTTCATGCATAAGACAACCTAGATCTCCATGCCAAAGGAACCTTCTATGTCAGTTTTTTTATTTATTTCATATTTTCAAGGTTGAATGGTGAATTTTTGGAATTCAAAGTTTAAAGTATTTATTGTTATATAAAATATTCATTTTTCTTCTGAAATTCAACTTTCAAAATTCCAAATACAATTTTGTTTTGCAAATTGAAGCTATTGAAAACTAACTGTCAGTGTTGACTATCACTGTTTCAATTTTAAACACCAATTCCTTTTATAAATGATTAGACTATGATGATTCGGAGTTTCATTCTTACCTTTGAGACGTCATGCACTTTCATATGGTATGTTTTTAAGCATTTGTAATTCCTTTTTGCAAAAAATATGAGTCATCAAAGTTTAGAAACAAACAATGCTCCGTGTCAATTATTCGAAAATGTATGAAATATATCTCGTGTTTGAGTTGGTTATATGTCACCCGTATCTAATTCAATGTGTAATAACTATTATACACCTTTATCTTAGTCTAACCCCTCCCTCTCTCAGTCTAACCCAATCGACCTATACCATTCCGTACGCCTCCACTCAGCGCCGCGCGCGCCCCTCCCTCGATCGGCATATTTTTTTCTCTCTTTTTTCTTTTTCATTTTCTTCTAATAATCTTGATCCTCTCCATTTCCTTCCAATCTTCTCTCTTTTCTCCTCCTTTTTTCCTTTTTTCTCTTTTTTCCCTTCCAAATTTCTCTTCTCATAAAAATATTTTTTTAAAATTTATTATTGTTTAAAGTATGTATGTGACAAACTTGTTACTTTGCAAATGCTTTTCATCTACAATAAAAAAAATTTTATTAATTGAATAATCAAAATTTAAATCTTTGATCATGAAATATAGCAAAATGCACATGTGTCAACTTATGGAATAGCTACTCGATTCATTTGTGAGGCTATATAAAGGTGTACAATTCTTCGTGTGATGACGCATGAAGCAAATACAACCTGGTTCAATGCTATATATGATTTCTAACTTTGTTTTGTTATTGTTTTGTTTGTCTGGTTTTGATTTATCGTTTAAATTGACAGAGTTTTTATTAATCATGAAAATTTTCTTCACCTGTTCCAACCCATAGGCTAGTTTGTATTATTATATACTACATAATAATACAAAGAGAAATATAATATAGAGGAAAAATTCAAAATAGGTACATTTGGGTTGAAAATTGTTCAAAAAACTAGTACTACCAAAACGAGATGGTGGAAGTCGGAATCGGAATAGGCCAACTTCTCTCTCGCTCTCTATCCATCTGGGCCCTGAGGTCCGAAACTCCTCTCGCAAATAAAAGGCGATGTCAGCTGAAAAAATTAGGGCTAGACAGAAAAAACCGAAACCCTCGCCTTCTCCCTCCCCGCCGCCGCCGCCGCCGTCGCCGCCTGCCAGCTAATCCGTCCTCCGGGCTCACCGGAGACCGGAGATCGGGCCAGATCCCGCCGGTGGAGATGTCGGCAGGGACCGCCCCGGCCGGCCGCTCGTCGGGCACCGCCGCGCCGCGGTACGCGCCGGACGACCCGTCGCTCCCGAAACCGTGGCGCGGGCTCGTCGACGGCACCACCGGCTACCTCTACTACTGGAACCCGGAGACCAACATCACCCAGTACGAGAAGCCCCTGCCGCCCGAGGACCAGCTCCCGCCGCCACCGCCGCTCCCGCCGCCGCCTCCCCGCTCCGGCCGAGGCGACCGCGACCGCGACCGCCGCGACCGCTCCCGATCCCGCTCCCGCACCCCACCGCGGCGCGACCACCGGGACCGCGACCGGGACCGCGACAGGCGCCACGACGACCACAACTCCTCCAGGTCGGCGCCTTCCAACCACCATCTTCCTCCGGTCGCCGCCGCGGCCGCTGTCGCCGATGATCCATCCACCGAGGCGTATCGCCGCCGCCACGAGATCACCGTTGTCGTAAGGATCCAACAACTGTTTGTTTCTTCTCCTGTTGCATCCTGATGTTTGTTTATTGTTTACTTACCAAGTACCTAATTTTTTGGTGCAGGGGGACAACGTGCCAGCGCCCATAACTTCGTTTGAGACTGGTGGCTTCCCACCGGAAATCCTCAAGGAGGTATGTACCATTTGCTTGGTGATGAATCCTAACACATGGTCTAACACTAACCCAAACGGAGTCGCCTACTTACTAGTTCGGCAAGCGTGATTACAGACTTGTTTCTCCTTATTTGCTTGCTTGATCCTTGACTGTGCTAAATCAGAGCCTTCTACGAGTTTCAATTATTTATCTACATCTCTGTGGCAGATGCGATATTTGCTCCAAAGGTGGAGCGAATGTCGTACGCTGCCTCGCGCACCCCTCGGCCAAATAAGTGCGGCGGGCTGAGGGAAGATGTCGTTGATGGAGTTGATAGAGTTGCTAAGGGTGGGTGTACACCCAAGGCGGCTCACCCCTGGCTCACTCTCACTCCCTACTGAGGGACTGCCCATGGCGCAAAGGGGCACCCATGCGGCGGCTCAACCTTGGCTTACTCGTGCTTCCTGCCGAGGGATTGCCCATGGCGCAAAGGGGCACCCATGGCGGCTGATTTGTCGCTCTGCATCCAATCCCTGGAGAAGGCTCCTCACATGGATGGTGGGCCTCTTCTGGGGCCTGGCCATGGAGGTTGCACCGTCCATAGGACCTGCGGGCAGCTGCTGAATGGGCTTCGCACCCAGGCTGTCAATGTCCATACATAGGACCTGGACCTGCGGGCAGCTGCTGAAGGGGTTCTGTGGATGAACGATCCATGGCTGAGCGAGGCTGCCTCCAGGGATGCTGTTAGAGCCTTTTCTACTTCACCTTGCGTATGCAAGTCAACACATCTTGGATGCACTTTCTTTTGTACGATATCTTAAGTTGGACTCATGCACTGTTGATTCTTTGTTTTTACTACTACAAAAGTTTTGGAGGGAAATTATAGCTACATATTTATGATATAATTATCCTTATTGTGTCTGCTTTTGCCTTTTCCCCTTGTTTTCAGATACAACGTGCTGGATTCTCAAGTCCGACGCCAATCCAAGCTCAGTCATGGCCAATTGCCTTGCAGAGTCAAGATGTTGTAGCTATTGCAAAGACAGGATCTGGAAAAACTCTTGGTTATCTACTTCCTGGATTTATGCATATTAAACGCCTGCAAAACAACCCAAGGTCTGGTCCAACAGTGCTAGTTTTGGCACCGACAAGGGAGCTTGCAACTCAGATTTTGGAAGAAGCTGTGAAATTTGGCAGATCATCAAGAATTTCTTCGACGGTCAGTTCATTCTACTATGATTTATATGTTATTGTTGGGCTACTGGCATAAAACAGTATTAGATAATACATACACATGTTTGGCTTTATGTTTTGTTACTTTGATAAACCCTATTGACCATCTCAAAAGGATTTTTAAACATCATACAAATGCAGAATGTGCTTTCCAAAGCTTGTTTTTCAATTGATCGGTTTTTTAGTTTGATCTTTGTCTTTATCTTGCCTTGTTTTGGATTATTATATGATGTTTGTTTATCTGTTTTTAGTGTCTATATGGTGGTGCTCCAAAAGGCCCCCAGCTAAGAGATTTGGATAGAGGGGTTGATGTCGTTGTTGCTACACCTGGAAGGTTGAATGACATCCTAGAAATGCGAAGGATAAGCCTTAAGCAAGTGTCATACCTTGTTCTAGATGAAGCTGACCGCATGTTGGACATGGGATTTGAGCCACAAATACGGAAGATAGTGAAAGAAATTCCTCCTCGTCGGCAAACCCTCATGTACACTGCTACTTGGCCTAAGGAAGTCAGACGAATTGCAGAGGATCTTCTTGTTCACCCTGTCCAGGTGACCATTGGAAGAGTTGATGAGCTTGTTGCTAATAGTGCTATTACTCAGGTTTGTTACTTAACTGATGGGCTCCATTAATGATACTTCAAGATCCTTTGTTTCCTCTCATCAGTTCCTTTGGAAATGAAAAATTGTTGGTTCTATGTGGATGTACTGTTTGTCCAAAAAACTCCCATCTTGAAGAAGTTACTATAATTGTCCTTATTCTTGGCAGAATGTGGAGTTGATCACACCGTCCGAAAAGCTTCGCCGTCTGGAGCAAATTTTGCGATCCCAGGATTCAGGTTCGAAGGTACTAATATTCTGTACCACTAAGAGAATGTGCGACCAACTTGCAAGAACACTTACTAGGCAATTTGGTGCTTCTGCCATTCATGGTGACAAGTCCCAAAGTGAAAGAGAGAAGGTCCTGAGCCATTTTAGATCTGGTCGATCTCCTATTTTGGTTGCAACAGATGTTGCTGCACGAGGCTTAGACATCAAAGATATCAGGTACTCCATCCGTTCTTTTCTGGATGTTTTTGTTCTCAAATAGATGTTTTAGCCTTTATAGGCAGTGTTTCCTAACTTGGCCCCTAGTAGAAGCGCTGGTTTAATAAATGGAATTATCCTAATTCAACTCAACTATTGCCACTACAAGCATGTTTGCAAGATTAATTAATATGATATTTGCTCCATCCAAAAAATCAGCAGCTAGCATAGCCCTTGGCTTGGCTGTACAGCAAGGTGCTGGTTGTCTGTGTGCTATGTCTATGAAATTGACTGATGGCAGGATTGGACAAGTACTTTATACTGCTATTAAATTAGAGGTGACATAGTGATAGAAAAGGTTAACTATTCCTTGGTCATTGTGCTTTGGCCTAAATGATGTGTAGTTCTGAATGAAGGGAGCATCATTTGAAATTTTGTTGATATGATATTCTACCATTATTATGGAAAAAAATGGAAGCAGATTCCTTTGGTTCTGTCATTTGCAAGACCAAAGCACATGGACACACCAAACTTGTAGAGTATTTAAAACTCCTGCATTCAATTAATAGGGCAAAGTTGTCTGTGCAGTAAGGTTTTAAATATAATTGAAGTGCTCAATATTGGTTGTAAATCTGGGAAAATATACTGATCAAAGTTTTTCAGCATCCACTATAAATTCTGATGCAAGTGTACCTGTAATCTTGAGAGCATAGCATTTTGTTCAACATAGTTTTTAGCTTTGTTTTGGTATTCTAAACTTTCCAGAAATGATTGCATGACAATTTTGTCTTGGTTGTCTATTGTTATATGATACCATCATACCAGCATATGCTATATGTACCTCTCTGTTTGTGCGGCACGTGTTGACGTTTACATTTAATTGAATTGACTCCTGTTTCATTGGCACAGGGTTGTGATCAATTATGATTTCCCCACTGGCATTGAAGATTATGTTCACAGGATTGGCAGGACTGGAAGGGCTGGTGCCACTGGTGTGGCCTATACGTTTTTCTGTGACCAGGATTCAAAATATGCTGCTGATCTTATTAAAATTCTGGAAGGCGCAAACCAACGTGTGCCTCGTGACTTGGCGGACATGGCTTCTCGGGGTGGGCGTGGTGGTAGGAAGCGTAACCGGTGGGCAACCCGCTCTGATAGGGGTGGTTCGCGTTCTGAACTGGATTCAAGGTATAGTGGAAGGGATGGTCTGTCAGGGTCTTCTGGCAGATTGGAGACTAGTCGCAGTAGTCGCAGGTATTTTCGCTTTCACCTTTCTTTTTGAACACTAATTATCACTATCTTCTGTACATATTATGTGAAGACATTAGTTTCTATTTTGGCAGATTCGAAACAAGTTTGATGAAATTGCTGATGAAACACTTAAGGGTTTAAGTCTCATTAGTTTATTAGAAGACATGATCTGTGGATTTGCTTTCTTAAGTTGACTGGAGTATTGCGCCTGAATCTTATTATTGAGTGTATTTGTAGTCTGCAGCCCAAACGCCTGTTCTTATTGAGTTTTTCTGCTTTTGACAGGCATGACTATGGTGATGATGGACGGTCTCGCAGGTCTGGGAGAGGTCGCAGTAGGAGCCGTAGTAGAAGTGACAGTGATAGGTATAGCCGAAGTCCTAAGAGGTCACGCCGTCATAGCCGTAGCAGGACCAGGAGCCGGAGCCGGAGCAGGAGCAGGAGCTACACTAGGAATCGTCGTGCTAGCCGCAGCAGGAGCCGTAGCCCTGGTGCTAGCCGTAGGCATGAAAGGAGCGCTGCTGGCTCTGGGTCTGCACGCCCTGACTCTGGGCACTTAGAGCGCAAAAGCACACCAGAAGCTGACCCATCAAGAAACCATACAAACCACTCAGACCTGAAAGATGATCGACACCCGGAGGATGGGAAGGTGGGAAAGGTTGATCTCGATCGGTCACCTACTCCACAAGATGACAAGTCTGGCCCATATAGTCCTGCTTACAATGGAAAAGCAAGTCGCTCAGTGAGCCCCGGTATTCAGATGGAGGGAAACAACAAAGCTGCAGAGGTTTCTGAGAATCCTGATCCTTCATCGCCACCCCAGCGGGGTAAGCCCAGGGAGGATGAAGAGGAAGGTATGATAGATGAAGACGGAGAGATAGCTGATGATCCTCGGGCAAATGCAACCGTGCAGAATGGTGGCGATAATTGACTCTTCTGGTCCCAAAAGACTTTTAACAACTGCTGAGCCGCCACTACAGATGATCTGCATGACAAAGCTCAATGTTAAATTGTCTGAAGCTGTCTTTCTTAGTCGAAACTTAAGTTATGAAACTGCCCGTGTCGTGGAGAACTGGAGATTGTTATGTGCCTGAGTTGTCTTTCTTAACATTATATACTTTGTCGACCCTGTCGAAGTAGATCATGTGAAGTAAAGTTGGTAGCTCTGTTATTTGTGAACCAATACCGGAGGCGCAACTTATGCAAGATCATGTAATGTCTCATGGAGGTTCATGGCTTCATGCCCTATTTGGCTACTGATCTAACATTGCCTTAGAATATGTTGCTTACCACCACAAAGTCGTCCACGTGTCCGCTCTCCCTCCGTAGAGTGAATGTTTAGTGTAAAATGGATCTTCAATTAAGATTACGTGGATTAGGCTAACAGTGAGGCCACGTTGCAGGGCTATACATATAATTAATGAATCTGTTAATTGAAAGTTAATACATACAAGTATGTTAATATCTTATCAATGTTTAGTCTTATTTTATCAATTGTCAGGTCACCAACCAAACAGCTTGAACTCAGACTTTGCTTGGTCAGGCATAAACTAGGAAGCATTGAGTGCCGCTTGAACTCAGACTTCGCCTGGTCAGGCATATTTCACCAAACTAGAATAGAATACAAGTATTGAACGCGCGGCGCGACGCCTCGTAGTCGCAGCCAGTGCGGCGACCTATAGTGCCACAGGTTTAACACAAATTATGAAAAGAAAATTGTGTTGCTTGCAGCAAATTAACAAGACGTAAAAAAATTTGCTGTTGTTACACACAAATAGTACCACAAATTAGAACTGATCCACGGTAAGATTCAATCATGGAAGGTTATACTTAACTAGACGGGATCTCGTGTGTTGCCGTGGGCGGAATGTCATCGTGTTAAACAAATTTCATGAGTTGAAGTTTTTGTCCACGGACTATACATCAAAGGATTTGACATGGAAAATTTTCAAGCTACGACACAGTTGTACTATAGCTTAACATGGAATGTTGGTTGTAGATGTGAATCATTTCGTGATATATTCAAAAAATGAACAGTAGGCACTGAAGCTAATATGAGAATGATGTTGGGATACACATAGGCTACGATAGCATAAATCAAAATTTTTCTATTGTCGCAAACCAGAAACCATGCAAGTACGAGATCATAGATCGTTATCACTCGACGTGCTGTGCAACGGAAGTAGGTGTTAAGAAGTCAAAGGAACGTTGGCGACGTAACGTGTGTCGATGTAGAGGAAGTAGTAGATCGTAGCAGCTCGATCTTCTCCTCCTCGTACGTACGCCCCGCCGTGCTCTCACGCCGATCAACATTGCAGACTAGCGATGCTTCTACCGGTATCCACACGTCCAGGGATGAAACACTTCGCACGGTCGTGCTAGCGCCCGCGGCTAGGGTTTTGCTCGAAGGGAAGTGATGGCCAGGGTTTCTTTATATCCGCCAGCCTCATCACCTGAAGGATATATATAGAATCCATAACTGAGCCTCCCAGACCCATAGGAGTCCTACTCGGATCTCTATCCGAATTGAGCAAATATTGGATCTACATTCAATCCCTTTATTTCGGCCTGTTAAGTGTGCGACCCTGTAGGTTCATGTACACTCAGCTGCAACCCGAAAACTCCTTTTCGGTCCACGTGTCAACAGCGGCCCCTAGCAGAACATGTTGACCCACTGGGCATACATAAAAATCATATCGGCTGAACCTCTAGTGTATACTTGTATAAACCCCTTTGCCTCACGATATCAATTAAGCTCAAGACTAGATATGTGACATCCTTTAATAGCTCAATCATTCACTCGATTCTGTAATAGATTATTTAACCCGCGATTGAATTCTTAATCACTTTTGGCATGGCCATGCACTTCTATAATCTATAACATCGAGGGGCCCATAGATATCTCTCCAAGGAAGGCACAAATCCTATCCTGATTATTCATATCTCACTACATGTTTTATAGCATGTCCGAATACTACTTTTATAACTACCCAGTTATGGAGTAGTGTTTAGCAACCCCTAAGCAAGTTACTACACATGTTGAAAACCATGATAATCTCAAGTCTAAGGATTCTATACCAACACTAATATAAGACCACTGATGACACATTACATATAGCTCTTGCAGTGTCTCATGTTGGGTCTATCCAACAACATGTTCTTCAATATGTGTCCACATTATTAATTTGGTATCTTTATACCATGATCCATGAGATATGATCATCAATCAATGAATACGCTGATCATTGAACCATATTTGTTCCATATATGATATTTGATCAGGGATCATTTAGAAATAGTAACATACAATATAAATAGTCTCCTAAACGAATCACATATTCATTGATCAATAATAAGTTATCTATTTTAAGGAACAACGTATAACAAATATGTAAACATAGTATGTGATACAATCATCTCTATGATTGCCTTTAGGACATATCACCAACAAATGGAAAGTTGGTTGTGAAATCCAAAATGTAACAAAAGAGCATTCCAAGGGTATCAAATCATAAGGAATATGTGTGTATATCTAGAAACAGGATTCTATTCAAAGACAACAACAGATGATAGGCTTAGGTTAGAGATGATTCCAATGAGTTAAAATTAATTAGACTTAAGTTAAAGGTAAAACTCTATCGACTGTTTTGGACACCGGTTCACCCTTAGTATGTCAAGAGACTTCGGCCTATAGCTCTATGATGTACCCCAATATGGAGGGATACAAAGGACGGACAGGGTTGTCGCCACCTGTTGTCTGCCTCACTTTTTGTGTAGCACACAAAAAACCAAGGTAACCGCTAACCTAGACACCATGCCTAAGTTATTGATTACTACTCTAGCCTTGCACAGGAACTTTCTTCTTCATTCAGAGTCCTAGTACTAGAGCACTTAATTTAAATACTAAACGATGAACTCGCAACAATGAGGATATAGCTCACTTAAGTGAGCTAATTAAATACCAAAAGAAAATCTCGAACACTTCCTTTATTAAAGAAGTATTCGCGGAGGTACAAGAGAGGAGAGAGCACCGACAACTCCGGCACTCCTTCGGACCTTCCCCTTACTCTTTACTTATTTTCTCCACACTACTAAAGTGATGTCTAAAATATAAAAGTGAGTTGTACTCCACTTTATTATGTGTTGTGAGTGAGTTGATCTCCTCCTTTTATATAGGGTCGGCTCTAAGCCTAGGCAGGTTGTGCGACCGCCTAAGGCTCAGGCCGGCAGGAGCCCATCCCAATATGTCGGCCAGCCCAATACGATTGGCGGTCTCGCTAGCGTCTGCAGGGAGGGAGCCAGAGAGGCGAGCCACATGGTCTGGCGTCAACCTCGTTATCTCGATCGAGGCGTTTGTTCATTCGTTCTATGTGTTATCTCTCTCTTCCTACTTCGCGTCTCGCGACGACTGACTCCGTCACTTCGGCAGGCAGTAGCAACCAGGCACCAGTAGGAGGACGCCCGACATGGCGACACCCACTGCCTACCCGCCCACGCCTGTCCTTCAACCCTTGCCTCATCGGTTCATCGTGACTAGCAAACTATGTTTTGGTGCAGGTGAGATCTTCTAATCTTTTTAATTCTTCTTATTTGCTTATCAACTTCTTCTTCCATAATTGCTTCATCCAAGAAGGCTTCAACGTCAGAATCAAGAAAAGGGATGCTATCGGCAGGCTTCTTGGGAGATGCCGCTCTTGGTTTCTTTGATAATTTCTTGGTGACCGGTTGTTTGTGCTTCCCACTAGCCTTAAGTATCGGCTCCCTGACTTGGCCTTTTAGCAATGATGCCACTGTAGGGGCAACAAAGCCGATGACTGATGGAGCTAGATCGCCTGATGGCAACAAGGCCGGTGCATATACAATCGGCTGGCCACTTAAGCTTTGAGCTAGAGGAAGAGTATCTGGGACCTACAAAGGAAAAGTTAGGCAATATTTGAAGACAAAAGGATAAAACTGATTGAAGAGAAGAAGAAAGGTGGTTTTACATGAGGGCTGAGGGATGGAATCATTGTAGTCAAGTAAAAACTGGCTGATAGGTGAAATAAGTATTTCTTCCATTCACTCCACCACTTGTCAAAGAGTTGGCTTCTTAGAAGATGGATGTTTACATGGTCCAAGGATCCAAGTATGGGACCGTTAATGCTCAGAACTCTGTTCATCTATAGAGCCGATGTTACAACACCCCTTGTTTGAATTTTTCTTGCAAAATGTAAGCTGACAGGGAGTTGGCCCATTCTAAGTTGTCTCACAACCGATGTTGGGTAATAGAATTCATAAGATACTTGTACATTGCAGCCTTGAGATACCCCTATTGGGAGGATGCATGGAGAAATAGCCGATACAAAATTTTCCCTTGAGCTGGGATCGGCTGCATCATTCAAGTCATGTAACCTTAAATCAGCTGGGAGCTCATAATCTGTAAAACTGACATAGGGGAACCAGACCCTTGCAACTTTGGGAAACCTATCGTAGAACTAATCAAACCACTCTTGAAAAGGTTCAGCCGATGGACCTGATCCAGGATAAGTTGATGCTGCCTTGCCAAAGAACATGCATCGGCGTGTGCTAGCTTCCTCATCGTTTGAGTGATCCGATGGAAAGCTTGATGAATACAAGGGGCTTCTTGTATAAAGGTTTAGCCAGAGCTGAAGAAACCACCAAGGTCCTCCATAGCCGACAGGGGATCCAGAGAGGAGCTTAGTTGTTGATTGGCTTAAGGTTTGATATACAGCTCCGAGTAAGAATTTGCCCAAAGGAATGAGTTTATTTGCTACCAGTGCCTGGGCTAGATGTTGCATGTTTGCTGTTGGGTCACAGGTTGATCCACAGAAGATGAACCTTTCTGGCCAGAGATTGAGAAAAGCTATGTGTTCTCTATCTGTTATTGGACCTGTACCGATGTGCTTAGATATGTATCCTGACCAACCTCCCACGTTTTCGGTTGACAACTTATGTTCACATTTGACTTTCAAGGAGAAGGGGTTAGCCGATGAGATGATGTCCAGGCCAGTAAGCATCTTAACATCCAATAAGGTTGGTGTCATTGGTACTTGACCAAACAAAAAGGCATTGAGTGTATCGGACCAAAAGTATATAACCGATGATAGCATGAGTTCATCTTTCTTCATATCAGCTAAGGACAGGGCTAAGCACTGAGCTATGCTTACCTCTTCCCACATGGACTGCTTGAAGGCCGACATCCTTGTGTAGCATGTTCTCCATCCATCCAAGCTGAAGGGCCAAGATCTAAACACAGTTTGCCAATCGGCCAGATTGGGCTTGGTTTGCTTATAAGGAATTCTATCAGCCTCGCATTGATGAGGTAGCAGGGGTCTACATCGCCCATCAGACCAAGGAAGTAGTGGTTGGTTCTTTCATAACTGGAATGACAATTTGGTCTCCTAAGTGCTACAATTGATGAAGAAGGCGTGGAAATCAAGGATTTGCCAAGAAAGGAGATCTAAAAGCGGAATTCAACCTAAAACAGGGGCAGTGAGCAAAAGAAACCAATAAAAGCTTAAAAGGATCAAGGGACATACCGGGGGACATCGGTGATGGTTGTCGTTGGGGCTTAACGAAGATGGTCACTGGGAGTTGATGGAGATCGTCATCGG
Source organism: Oryza officinalis (assembly GCA_008326285.1). Lineage (NCBI taxonomy): Eukaryota > Viridiplantae > Streptophyta > Magnoliopsida > Poales > Poaceae > Oryza > Oryza officinalis. The sequence continues at coordinate 34,130,345 of BDMV01000001.1, read as the reverse complement.
AGCTTACACCGTCGGGAAGTTCGCCGGAGAAGAGAGAGAAGGATTGAACAGCTTAGGCGGTTTACGCGGCGGTGAAAAGTTAATGGTGTGAAGTTTAGGACCAAAACCGTTGGTATTTATTGTGCAAGGCTAGTAACGGTCATAAGACGGAAACCCTAGCTTTTTGTGAATCTGAGAGATAATTCCGCAGCATATCAATTTATACTCCGGAATTGGGGGCATGTATTAACAACAAAATTTGGTAAAGATATGCTAGCAAAAAGGATTGGATTCTAGGCGGATTGGAAGGGATAAGGTGGTTTCCAAGAACAGACAGCGCATCGGCTAGAGCCGTATTGGCCGATACGGAATCGAACTCGGTTGAGCCGATACGGGTAAAATGAATCGGACTCGGTTAAGCCGATACGGGTAAACTGAATCGGACTCAGTTGAGCCGATACGGATAGCTTGGCTTCATGTTGGTTTTGAAGAAGGACTTGAAGATATTGCCAATTAGGAATTAAGTCCCGACAAGGCAATTGTATCTATTAATTAGGAATAACAGTTAGTTTCCTTTTTGTAATATTATGGTAAGAGTCTACCTAGGGCTTGTTTGTTTAGGTAAGTTGTAAATAGTGTTCAGTAAGGACAAGGTTTTTATGTGCGGGTATAAATATAAGCCCGATGTCTATGTAAAAAAGAACAACAGTTCAATCAACACTTCCGGCGCATCGCCACAATTTTCTCTCTACTTTTCGACGAGTTCGTGCTTCGGGTTTGTCAGCTGGAAAGCATTCAAGGACTTGATTGTCTAGATATCATGCATCTTTTTACACTTTGTGCTGCATCAGCCCTTGTCCTAATTAGAATCATGATCCCTAGCATGTCTCTTGTTTGTAATAAGGGTAGCATCGGAGTTTCAGCCGATCTTATCTAATATAGCTGTTTAATCGTGTTTAAATTTCTTTTAATCATGTTTTTCATGTTATATCTGCCCCTTATACAAGGATATCACTTTAGTTAAATATATCAAGCTTGCCTTAATATATTTATCTAGATTGATATTCTTGTATAAGGCTATATCGGAGTATTAGCCGATATGGTATCAGTTTTTAACCTAACTATGATTTCATCTGCTAAGATCTAATCTTTGTCAATAGATTATGTATTTACAGCCGATGTAGCATATTTAGGGTTTACTTTGAATTATTTATCTTACACCTCACAGCCGATTCGGTCAGATCGCATCGACTAGATCCATACGATACGTCATCGGCTTATCGATCGATCATTTGTCGTATATTTAACTCAGTTTTATTGTATATCTTATTGGTTGTAGGATCAAACCAACTGGCACGTCCTGAACCCATTTTTCTAAGAGTTGGACCTGCACTGGAGTGAAGCAAATCTCCCAGGCCACCGTGTTTTCGCATCAACACGCTTTTGGCACATTTTTGCGTCAATATTGGTTTATTATTTATCATATTAATAATGTTTATTTGTGTCATTCTATAGGATACTCTTTGCAAAGTATTTATTGTATATATTACAGGTAAAAAAATTTAGCCTTAAGGGCCTATAGCGTTGAGTTCGCCTAGGGCCCTCCAAATTGTAGAGCCGGCCTTGCTTTTATAATTTCATATAGGTTCGAATAACGGTTGTGGAGGTTGGTTCACCTACAACCATCATTGGAGGTGATCCAGAGCCTACACGTGAAAGGTGGAGATGAGGGGGCCAGTGGCGGTTCGGCCGAATCCTTGGTTCGTTCGACCTGTGGGCCCCACCTCTCTCCACCGTCTTCCTCCAGAGGCTGACATGTGGGTCCCTAAGACTGTGTAAGGTGGTTTGGCCCTACTTTAAGTCGGTTTTGACTATCATGTGAGCCCTTCAATCCTTATACCCGCGTATGATTGGTCAGAGGTACATTTCGTCACATGACAGATGTAAATTCATCCAAAATCACCTGCATACATATATTTACCAATACCTATGAAAACGGTTAGTAATAAACCTCTACCACTAAGTTTAATATTATATTTTGTATTCTTTTATATAGGAGTTGGTAGACTGTCAACATCTACATATTTTCGTAATAATAATGTTCAACCTTAAAAATTCTTATATTCGAGGACGGATACAGTACCTTATAACTGTGTGTGTTATGATGTTTTGGACAAGATCATAGATGAAGCCATTGCATATCATATGGAAACCAATTATTGGCTGAACATGGTGCATGTTATGTTCACCGATGAAATGGTGGCTTTCTTAATATTATTGTTCAATAATTATTTTGTACATTTTAGTACAAAAACAACTTTAAATACTATAAGTTAGAGTAGGAGTTTTTGCACACATAACTATAGGAAAGAAAGATTCAGCTCAGTGTAAATTTGATAGATCTGACTGCCCTGAACAAGAGTAGGAAAGAAAGATTCTACTTTGCCACTCTCCAGTCTGCTTTTTCCTTCTCTCTGGATGTTCAGTCCTCTCCCATTTCTCCAGCACAATGGTGGTCATATCTCACTTAACATATAGAGTGATTTTATTGTTCTTGAAAAGGTATTATATTTTTTAGTGTAAAATTTGATACCTCATCTCTAATATCAAATTTGTATTAAAAATTTGATACCTCTCGATACCTCCCTCTCAAGGCACTAAAATTTCTAACATGTAACATGGCGAGCATGGCAGCAGAGGAGAGGAAAGAAGATAGTAGCGTGCACATGTCCTCTTCTGATGGCCTCTTTCACCTATCTTTCTTTCTCCCTGACGATACACGCTTTTGAGGTAGCAGATGTACGCTTTCGCATGAAGGTGGTCGCTGTCAGTTCAATACTTCCGGGTTACCTATATTACTAATTTAAATATTTGAATTTCATACCTCAGAGTATCGGAGTATTGCTACGGCGATTGTTGGGCAGCTTACGCTCTTGTCGCTCGTTTGATTGTGGTCGCTGCTTTGATTATTCCACCCTGAATCCAATCTCAAAAGGATTAGCACAGTGGAGCTGTTGACATCACCTCACTAGGGCATTAAGCCAAAGATTTCTTATGCCTTGATTGGTTAATCCCTCGGTCCCTCCCTAAATTTAGAGAGGATTTATTTCACACCTAACGAGGATTAAGTAATTGAGAAATTTATTTCCTCTAATCCTTTTATGATGGGATTAATTGAACAAGATTTTATGTAAATGATATCCCCTTATCGATCTTCTCCAATCATTTTTTTTGGACATGCCCTTATGCAGATGATACCCTCTCCCCATCTTTCATATTCCAACAATTGTTAAAGGGATTGCATGTGATCCCTTAGTCTACCCTTTACTAAAAAAAATTCAACTATCAAGGTTTTATGCTTGAAGCCTCCCAATCACGATATTTTTTTGGTGGCCATGAAAAAATTACTCCTAGCCCACTACCCAAAAGAAAGGATCCCACCTCCAATACTTCCAATTTTTTTGGGTGAAATTTTACCCTAACTAGCTCCCACTGAGAAAACTAGAAATTGAGCGCTCGATTTCCTTCAAAAATTTAGGTGGTCAAATGTTTCAGTTGACTATCAGGTGAAAAAATAAGTTATATGTGATGAAAAAAAGGCATTAAACCATTTAAAAATTTTGTGAAACACAGTAAAATCACACGGTGAAACATATTGTTATCATATATGAAACAATGAATTTTAATGGTTTAAAACATATGTTTTTATTTTATCAGACTATAATCATGTGATTTTTTTTGTTGAAAAGATTTAATTACAACGAAGGCAACGGTGTGATCGGATAAATAGTTTAGGAAAAAATATTTTAAAGATTATTACATAAATGAATGGATGGAGTAGAAGGAGAGTAGAGGAAGAGCAAGTAGTAGTATGGTAGGAGAGAGTAATGGCAGCTATCCGTGAAACATTATATGAAGAAAAAAATCAACCATTGAAACATTTAAAAATTTTGTGTGAAACATAATGAAAACGTACGTTGAAATATGTAACTATCGTGTATGAAACATTAAATTTTAACGGTTTGAAACACCTTTTTTCATCACAATATAATTATAACAAGATTCAATTACAACGATACAACAATATGATCAGATCGTAGATCAAATGAGTAATTTAGAAGAAATTTTTTCTAAAAAATGTTACATACATGCATACATAGAAAGAGTAGAGAGAAAAGAGAATAAGGCATCCGGAGCGTTCGCCAGCTCTCACCCAAGCCCCTTGACCCTTGCCTAGCACCCTCCCCGCTATCACGGTGTCCCACACCCCTAGTGCCCTCCCCTCTAGCGGCTAAAATCAATTATAAAATTAAATTTTAAAATTTAAATGTTTGTTTATGTAAAGGCTAAATGACGGGTTGCCTCGTCCGCGACATCCTGCATCGGCCTCATCTCTACTGTTTTTTAATAGAAAATAGATTAAACCTTGCCTCCACATCCCAAGGGCTTGTTTTCTTAGGATATGATCCGAAGGTAATCAATCTGAGGAAGGATTGAGTAAATCCGTCCTGTGTCATTCAATCCGTTTGAATCCTTACTGTCTTTAATCCCTATATTGAAACCCTATGTTCGTTTTGGCTGAGATTTCATACAAAGTAGCAGGATACAAGGTGGGCTTCCGCGATATGTACAGCCGATAAAAAACGTTCAGAAAAGCCAGCTATCAATGGATGCAATGATGCTTGTTCTGTACCAATACAATGCAGGGAAACAAGATATTTTAACATTTGTATGGTTAGGAGGCACAAGACAGAAATATAGAAATGCTGCACGCATACAACAAGCTTAAAAACATGGACGTCACCAAAACATCAGGTATGTACAGCAAGTGATGGCACATGTGTGTCCCCTCGTTACAATCAGTACATCACGTAAACAACAATAAATTCATCACTTATACTTAGGTCTTCAGGCCATCACCTTAGTATCAAGGAATCAATGTATCAAAACCCTGGAAAACATGACAAAAGGACTTGGTAGTGTCAAGTATACATAAAGGCACTGAAGATACATTTTGAAATAGATGAGCTAACACCTTATTGATCAAAGCACGTGAAGAAAAAATAACTTTGGTGATTGCACGTCCATAAATCATGATACTAAAGTGCAAAGTCTGTAAATTGCAGGTAATCAAATAGCTAAATAAGCAGAATATGTACTGGCAATACCATTTCTTAACATGGTATACCCTAGACTTTTTTTCTCCCTAAGCTACCATATGTACTGGCAAATACCATTCTCTGAGATGGTACACCCTAGATTTTGATTGACATGTTAACATGAGGTTCCTGCTAGAACCAGTGATAAACAAATGGCATGAACATTCTTAAACATGAATGCTTAACTAAGTGAAAAAAAAACTCCATGGTGGCATTAGTCCACAAAATGCCATAAACTTCAATTCACATGTGTACTTTGAGCTTTGAGGAACTTATGTAGGCTAACAAATAGCCTTTTGTTATGCCACACAAACAAAAAATGTGTACCGCAACAGTAGTAGGTAAAAAAGGTCAGATAAAGGAAATGAGCTACTAATATGTTTGTTTTTAGAAGGTGCCAATCAATCATAGCTATGCATCGAAATCACAGATAATCAATTACCCTAGCTATTAGATGATAAATTCAACTATTATTATAGATGATAAATAGAGCGAGGAATTACTTGGGTAACAGAAAATATCATATCTTGGCAGTGGAAGCTAAATTAGCATGTATTGATAAGCTAAATAAGTTTTTCATCCCTCAGCCACCGGCTGATTGGATTCAACCAGGGCAGCAGCAATTACATAGGTTTAAATAAACAGTAAAATTTAGACTCTACCATAGCCTAGTCTTTGTCAGTCAAGACAACTACTGCACAGTAAAAGCACTAGTACTCGGGCTTGCTCCATCCATCGAAAAAAAAACCATGTTTTGCATATTCTTCACATTCATCAAGAAACAACCAACTCAAGTCCGAACTTTTTCTGAAATCCAGACTTGAGAGTTTGAACTCAATCCAACTGTGGAGTACACTTTTGGCATAAGCAAACAAATCTTACTGCCTTCAGTAGAGATAATTAGGTAATACAATTAGCGCAAACTCGTTTGCAGAAACTGATGATCTGCAATATTTCAGATCATAACCATTCGCTTTCCCAACACGTAAAGAATGAATAGGGTACGATCTCAGAACATCAGGATAAAGAAACATGTCACTAATGCCTATTTCAGATCATACTTGGAACACTCAGTCTAGTTAAACCTTGACTAAGTTCCATATAGATTCTACAAGACAATCATCGATATATCAACAGATTTGAGATTTTGAGAACGGTAAGAACATTGATAACAAAACCTGGCAAGTTATCACTTCTAGAACCAATTGCAGGTACCATACTGTACTACCCCTTCTGTTTCCAGCCACAACACATAGCACAAGCGGGGCTTAGCCGGCGCAGGTGCTGCAACCTAGGAGGCGCGGTACCGGTGCAGCACGGCTGCCATGCCATGGATTGGTGCGCCGGTGCCCACCATTGCCATTGCAGCGAGCGCAGGAGATGGCCCAAGAAACCCTAGGGTGTGGCCATGCAGGAGAGGAGAGGGAATGGAAGAGAGAAACTAACCGGTGATAAGGTGACCACCAGAGGGGAGATCACTGCGTCACCATTGTCCTCACCTTTTGAATTGCGCCACTGCAGTTCGCCACCTGCGTGTCGCCTCCGAGTCGCTTTCCTGGGCCCTAGTGTAAAGTTGAAGTTTGCGTTAAGTAATTCTCTAGATAAAAAAACTGAATCCTTTGAAGCGTTTGATGCAACGCATAAAAATGCTACATTTTATTACGTACAAAACAATATGGATGAGTCTCCACGGCATCTCTTACAATCTCGAAGGCACGCACTTTATGTGGCGAAAAACACAACAATATAAATGGAACATGAACATACAACTGAGATCATGTAGATGTATCTGGCAAAGAACCCATAAGAATTACAGGGCTGCTGTTTCTTGGTTTCCAAAGTTTATCTGGCCTAGCCTTTGAGATGATATCGGAGAAAAAACCAGACGATGAGGAGAATGATGGGGGCTGGATCAACTGAGTTGATGGCCTGCTTGCATCGTCACGTACAGCTTGTTCAAGCGCAGCGATTTTCCTGCCTTTGCTGGCGGCACCCTTACCGCAAGGACATACGCTGATTTTCCTGAAGCATTGCTTATGGAAGATTGATCCACACGAACCACACTTTGTAGCTTCATCCTCCTGCAATTCCCATAAAATTAATATCCTCAGTGACGAAGATAAAGATGAGTATAAATTAGAAAACAAAGACTTGGCAGCGCACCTGAAACGGAAATATGAGTGCTAGCGGATCATCACAAGCTTGTCGAGCAGCACAAGGAACGCCAGAGTCGTAGCACACAAGGCATTGTTCTGTGATGTGTACAAGTATCCGATTTGATATTGTTTGCACCTTAACAGGAAGCGCTGTTTCAAGCAGACAAAACTTGTATCAGCTGCTCAAATCCTCATTTAATGGCTTACGATTTCAATACATTTTTTTTCAGTCACAAGACAATAGTCATTCCTGAACAATAAACACAGGGCCAGCATATGGGAAAAAAAGACATCTCTTGAAGATATTAGAATCCTAATGAACTATCATTTTCCTTCTGTGGAGGAAACTGCAGGCATGTTTTGGTGGGAGCTGAAGCATATGTATTCACTATCCTTTGTTTTTTTTATTCCTACAGAGGAAATACAAGCATGTTTGTGAAAGCAGACGTGGAAGAGCAAAGCAGATACAGCAGTCTCCTCATTTTGATGGTTCAAAATAAACTACAGTTTCCACTTAATAGTGGTGCAGTATTTTTGCTACTAGTGTTCCATAGATAAAATGCATGAAAGGATCTATTTGTTCTATAATAAACATAAAGGGATATACCTGTCCAATTATGCTTTGGTCATCAGACATGTTTGTAATTAAAAGCAGGTACTAATGGGATTTTGATGTCTAGCATGCAAAGAACAGAAGACTGGAAACACACACAGATGCATTTCTATTAGTGTTAACAACAGAAAATTGCACAACTGCAAGAGCATTTGACACTATGATCAGTGATAATGTGTTTACAAAACATGCACAAAGTCATAAATGATCAATACCTGCAAAAGCCCCTTTCGAAAGATCAACAAGGTCACGGAGCGCAAAGAAGTCATTCCCATCAAGAAGGTATCTTCGAGCTCCTAGTCCTCTAAATATGGAGTTCCGGAAAGGACATTGGACACATGGAAGCATAGCTGCTATTTTCTTCCGAATACTCATAATATTAAGCAGAGCTGGCACTTTTGCAAAGAGGAAAGGGTTGACAGCACTTACACAGAGCATAGGCTGAAAAATGAACAACCAGTTACTATAAGGTTGTAGTGTGAAGTATGAGAGTCAAAATTCTATTTTATGATGCAATCCAAGAAAACCGTGTACATAAAGAAACTTATGCAGCTAATATATCATTACCTGGTCATAGATGGAATCCAAATATGCTTTTGCTAACTGGGAAATTGGATACAAAGAGAAATCCCAGTGGTGCAGGACTTTTGCTGGCAGAACTGCAGTATCATTCGTGTGACAAGAAGCACAAAACAACTGGCCAGTGTAAGCACAAAATCGAGGCTTGTTCCATCCGATTGTTTGGACAAGTTCTTGCAGCATTGTTCGCCCAGCATCCAAATGCCTATGGCATCCAGCACAATTGTAGTGTTGTAACTCCAACAACTGTCTAGTGGACTTCCGAGGCCTATCCTCCACAACAAGTGATATAGTCTTGCCCATTGAGGCAGAATCTTTGCATGAAGTTCCATTGCAGCATGAGCCTTTGCAATGTGAATCACTGGTTAGCCTTTGCAAAGATCTTGGAATAAGAGTTTTTAACAAGCTATACTCATAAGCAGGACTCCCTGGTGACAAAAAACTAACCAGAGGAGTGGGTGTTCCAAATGGATAACTAGAGACAAGCAAAGAACACAAACAGTCTTGAATTAGACTACTTCTCTTATTGACGACGTCTGGGGATGCATTCCCAAACATTTTACTTGATTCTTTTTCAACATTTCTCCACGCAGGAGGCAGACTGAAACCTTTCTCAGCAAAAAAGAGCTTGAGTTGTTGGTATAAAGCATAAAATTCACGATACCGGCGCTCAATTTCCCACTCATCTTCTCCGCTCTTCACTTTTAATAAATAAACAGTATATTCTCTGACCCCAACCATTCGCTCACCAAAAGAAACATCTCCTGTTCTTTGCTTTGCTCCCACAACCTCCACCCAATCAATTTTCGAAGGATGGTGAGGAGGGGGATATACATAAGCATCATCTGTACCAGAAGTAGAAGCAGTGGTGCTTCCATCTCTGAAATGATGAGCTTGGGAAGAAATATTTGCATGATAATCTGTAAATGATCCACTTTCATGGGGCTCCCCTGAATTGAGAAGAATATGTTCCATCTCTTGAACCATATCATCAAATAAATGATTGTCATCAAGGTTGTCCACCTACGTAGGGAATATAGATGTCAATTCAAGAATATGACTGAAACCTGCTGGTTGGTGCTAGATTAAATACAGCAATTTGATCAGGCAATGGAGCAACAAGCTTTTATCTCCTTTATGTACAGGTCAACTGTGAAATGGAAGAAATCTTCAAAAGACGGTATGATTTGTATTGATTAATGCTTTCACCACTACGCTTAGGGGTTCCAATTTGTACAAGTAGAACTGGTAAGCCATCTACTTCAACAGACAAAGGCTATTTCAATGTGTTATCTCAGTAAATTCAACGTTAACGAAACTGAAGTGTAGTCGAGATGAGAAACACATGGGTACTATGATTTTATGCCTAAAAGTTAAATGACTCCACAAGCAAAGATGATATACATCCCCAAAGCACGGAAGCTACCGCCAAACCAATTCTGCACTGCTTGCAGTAGATATGTTCTGTTTCCTGCCAAGAAACCTTGCCCATGACTCCCGATGCATTTTGCATCAAAAAATAAGCCAAACCAAGAGATCAAACATTCGAAGCATCCATAATACAGATATAGATAAGCAACTAACTGCATAAGCCACTGCTGCTAGTCATTCGATTCGTCCCACCTAAAGCTTAATTGCATCCGACAAGTACAAATTGACCATTAAAACCGTGCAGATTCACCTCCTAGTCAGTCACCTACTACACAGAAACAAGTTCTTGGATGTCAGAGACACGGGAGAAGAACCGACCTGGGTGGGATCCGGGCTGTGCGGAGCAGCCGGCGAGCCAGAGTCCGACTCCAGCCGCCGCGGGAGAACGGCGTCCTCGGCCACGGCGGGAGGATCGGGCGGCGGCGGAAGGAGGCGGGTAAGCTGGTGGGTCTTGGGGAAGCCGGCGACGGGGTCGTCGAGGAGGAGGAGGTCCATCTGGTGATCCCAGAGGTCGGAGGAGGGGAGGAGGGTGGCGAGGGAGCTGGGCGTGCCGAGCGCGGAGCTGGCGCTGAGGTACCTGTCGTCCTCGCCGTCCGATCCGGCCGCCGACGAGCCGCCACCGCCGTCCGACGCGGCGCCGCCGGTGGTGGATCGCCGGGCCGGCTCCATGCTGGATCGCCGAAGCGGCCGCTCGCTGCTGCTAGGGATTAATTGGTGACGTCGTTTCTCGGTGGGAGAGGAGTAGGATTTTTGCAGTATGGTCCCTGCGTTTTATGACTATTTCTCTGTGTGTATCGTTTGACAGGTCAGATCTCAAACGTACGTTGTACAAGACCTTGGATCCGAGAGAGAACCTGGCAGCTTGAACACCTGACAGAGGCCCTTGGTGTCATGTTACCGCAGTAGTATTGATTAGAGAGAATCTACGGTTTGTTTAGTTCAATAATAAGTCTTTTTCTATAATATATCGATAACTTTATCAATGATTTTATAATATATTATTGGACTGAACTTATTTTTCAAAAATACATAAAATACTCTTATGAATATACAAGGTTAATAATTAATTTATCTCATTAGAAATTAAAAAAAGTAAATTTTTTTATTTGACCTCCTTACACAATATAAAAGTTTGTATATAAGTTTCAATTGTTTTTGCATTTCTACTCTTTTAAAAATATAAATTATCTGTTGTATGCTATATAAAATATTTTTTGTATTGTTGTTTTTAATGTAAATTATTTTTCATATGCAACATTAGATATTTTTTGCTATTATCTTTTGTGTAAGCTATTTCTCTCTGATATACCACACAAAAATATTTTTTAGAAAAAACAAAAATACCAAAAAAAATTAAAACTTATATACAAACTTTCCTGTTATGTAAGGAGGCCATATAAAATTTTTTATATTTTTTTGAAACTTCGAATGAGAGAAATCAATTGTTAACCTTGTATTTCTTTAAGGGTATTTTGGGTATTTTTAAAAAAGAGACCCAGTCCAATGGCATAATGTAGAACAATTGATAAAGACATCGGTATATTGTAGAAAGAAACAATGTCAATGGAAAATCGTTCAATTGGGACAAACTCAGTGGCATAGAATAGATTCTCTCGATTAATTATTATTCAAACCTTGACATTGATCTCAAAATTTTATAAAGAGGCAAATGGAACAATAATTAGCCTATAAGATAAATGATTTTTGATAAAACATGTGGACAAAAGTTAGTACTTTATTGAGCTTTTTATAAGTTACTTGCAGCGAGAACCTGGCACCCACCGAGGCATGCTAACATCAAGTTTTGCAGCGAAACTGAGATATTGAATTGATCAGAACATCTAGCTTGCCTGAAATCGGCAAGGGATCACTTGTTCACATGAATAGATAGCCCTTTTCGCTTTCATAGAGGCTGACTGAAACCATTCTCACAGAAAAGAGCTAGTTGCTCTAAAATTGCAATGGTGACTGTCACCGCCGTTGTGGATGTTGAGCTATTACCGTCATAGTTCCTAGGATACCGAGCCACTGTCCTCCCCTTTAGGCTATCATATTGACAGGAATGGAAGTTGGGAAGGCTATCATATCGACAGGAATGGAAGTTGGGAATACCAAATTCAGTATCATCTTGCCTTGAGTCGGATCTGGCACCACACAGCGGCTACTTGTGATCCTTGCCACTAGGTGCTCCGAGTGATCGGATTCGCTAGCAGGGAGTTTGGGGACGCTAGATCCAACCATCCCCAAGCGATCTAGGCAGGGTGGAGAGGAAGAGAAAGACAATAGGAGAAGATAGTGTCGGATCGCAGGATAAAGAGGAAGAGAAGACGAGGGCGGCAATGGCTTGCATGCTTGCTCCAATCGACTGGATCCACAGACAGGGATCCCGGGTATAACACCCCAGGAACCACACAATACACTAGAATGCTACTAACAACCATGCATATATGCCAAATCAAGAAATTTTCAGCAACATTTTATCTAAAACAAAATAACCAAATTAATATGCATATAGCATAACAAGTAGCTATTATGTACATACAAACTTCACGTGTAAACACCGTTCATACTAACTAACAAATATCATCGAAAATTGTTGAAATAACAATATAGTAACAAGTGAGGACATGACAAACACGTAAATAAACTACCATTACCCATCCTATATGTGCAACATGTCAAACTAAGCCTTATTTTACATATGATCTAAAGCGATGTTCTAACACCAGTCGTCTGTCTTCAAAATCTGCATTAGTTTGTAGTCATGTTGAGTAGGCCACGTATACATACTACCTTACTTATATTTTCTTCCAAACTTTAGGTAAAAGGATTAAGCCACTGTACCATAGCTATAACATAAAAGCTTATAACCTGACCCTATCTCACTCACCTGAATTTCCAAGGTGGTACCACCACTACAACCATTTATAATTCAATTTGGCCCAAACTATACCACGCTGCTACTATGGGCTAGGCCAGGCTAGGGTATTATACCAGGGTCATAAGATTTGGCAGCCTGGCCTCCTCACCGGCATTGGCATATGTGGTGGCCACTAGGGGAAAGGTGGTGGCAGATAGGTAAAGACACAATTGGAGGGAGAGGATAGGAGAGAGAGAGCACGGATGGATTAGGCCAACACTTAGCCATGTATGCATGCGATCGATCAAAGCGGCTGAACTTCTTTTATACCACAAGGTTAAATTAATGCTGGTTCACCAGAAAACCCATAACAATGAGGGGTTCGGATGGATGTTTTTGTGCTAGCAAGGACAGAAAGATGTTAATTTTGATACATCCATGTTCAATGGCAAATCTAGAATAAAAATTGCTGGGTGTTCCATATGCATGTTTGACATGTATAATAGACACTAATTGTTGTTTAGAGGTAATTTGCAGTGGTGAATAAGCTTAACACACTGTATCCTATGCACCATGGAAGGTCAAGGTGGCTTCACCCCCATGCTTATCATGCTCATAAGAACATCTAGGCCCAATAAAAACGATGCTCCCATGGCTTCACCCCCATCATAAGAGAACAAGCTGTTGCTTTTTGTCTACTTCTCTTTGGCGAAATTGTTATAATGTTACTAGATAATTCCTGGGATGGCTGTGGATATCATTTGCTTTGGAGAGATGCACATACTTATATAAAAATGCATTCTAGAAATCTATCATAAATGATTACTGCACCCACAGTCAAATTTAGTAACTTAAGGTAAAATGTTTCAGCTTACTTAAGAATTCAACTAACTTCATATCACTACTACAAAAACCCTCATAGGAAACGGCTTATAGATGCCGGTTCATTTAAAACTAACACCTATGAAGCTTTTCTCACCTTTCTGCGATGGAAAAACATAGAACCGGCACCTTTAAACACTATATGTGTCGATTCTAGCCAAAAAACCGACACTTATACTAGAGGTGTCGGTTTTTTAAAAGAACCGGCACCTATAATATATTATATGTACCGTTTTTAAAAAAAAAACGGCACCTATAGTTTTGAGCCAAGCTGAGCCCATCAGCACCACCCACCGCGCGCGCGTCCTTATCTCTACACCCACCGATCCCCTCTCTCTCTCTCGCTTCTCTCTGCTCTCCCTCCCCTCTCTCTCTCTCACGGCAGCGGCCGCCTCCCCTCTCTCCCAAGGCCGGCGGCCACCTCCCCTCTCTCCCGTGGCCGACGGCTACCTGGCAGAGGTGGCAGCGGCGGCGGCGGCCGCGCCCTCCCCTCCGCCAGATCCAGCGGGAGGGGAGGCGGTGGGCTCCGTGGCCGACGGCGAGCACCCCACGGGCGGGGGTGGCGAGCACTTGTGGGCGGCAGCAGGCTTCCCTCTGCCAGATCCGGCGAGAGTGGANTGGCGGGCTCCTGCGGCCGGTGGCTGCCTGGTGGAGACAACTGCGGCGCACCTCGGCGGCAAGGGTGGAGAAGGACGTCAGTGGCGTGTGGTTGGTGAGTTTGGCTCGATTCGAGCCGACTCTTTTTTTTTGGCTCGAGCAAAGTTAAAGGTGCTGTTCTATTTTTTACATAGGTGTCGGTTACTTGTATTGGTGCCGACCAATAGGTGTCGGTTGAAAAACCTGCACCTATGATGATTTCTGTACTAGTGTATGCACAATTCAAGAATGCCAAACTAACTGAGTGCAATTTAAAAAATAGAAACAATCAATCCAGTATATTGTTCATTGAAATGTCAGCATTGAAAAATTCAACCTCTAATTCTTGCTTTTGAATAGATTTGAAGAATAAAAGGACCAAGTCTTCGACAATGGAAGACTTTATGCCATCCATGCACTTATCTATGAAGTCATAATTAACACTGGAGAAAAAGGGATTAGTCGTCCGAAGTGAAAATATATATATTAAGGCTTTCAGGGAAAATTTGCAATTATTAGAAGTATAGTTTAGTGAGGCAGACACCTGCATCTTGTTTTAAGACTACAATATATGAAAATAGTATAGGTGTTCTGTGCAAATATCATCGTACAATACGGCATGGAAAACTAATCAACCAAAAAAAGGTGTGGGAATATATACATTAAAACCTGTTTGGGGAGCTTTTGACAGCTTTAGCTTCTCCCAGAATCAGAAGCTCCCCTAAACAATCCAGTTTTTCGTTCAAATTCTGAGAAGCTGTAGTTATAGAATCCAAAAAATGAACTAGAAGCCAGAAGCTGGGAAACCCAGTGTCATGCCCTGATTTTCGTTTGCGATGAAAAATCGTTAAATAAATCATTTCTAGAAATTATATTAAAAGTTAAGGTAATTTAACAAGTGAAATTAATGTGGGAAATAAAAATTTTCTTTAACAATCATAGCTGGGAATATTGTTGTAACATTCTTCATGCCCTAAAATACTCTCTGGATTTTTCTGTGAATTTTTAGGGCTCAATAAGTAATTTCAATAATACAAAGTTCATTTAATCAATTAAATAAAAGGAAAAACAAATTAAAATTCCCTTCTTTTGCTTTGGGCCATTTCCAGCCTAAAGTTTGTTTTCCCTCCCCTGGCCCACTCGCCCCTCCTTCCTCTCCTCTCCCTCTTAGACCGGCCTTCTGCCCTCCCCTCTCTCCCCTTCGACCCGGTTCGCTAGGCCTGGCCCGCTCGCTTTCTTCCTCGCAAAGTTCGTTTTCCCTACCCGTCCTAGCTTCCTCTCTCCCTCTCACTGATAGGTGGGACCGGCGGCCCCACCTGTCATATCCTTCCCCTACCTCCGGCCGCCTCCCCCGAGTGACGTCACCCACGTTGCCCATGTCGTTCCCACGCCACCTCGCTCTCACTCTCATGTTCAAACCGACAAGAGGCAATCTCTTCCTTCCCCGCCTTTCCCCAAAAATAGGCATCGAGCCAAGCCGCCACTCCGCCCACATCGCCACCCCGTCCGGCTCCCACTTCCCCTCCAAATCTGCTCGCCCCCGGACATAGTTTCAGCATTCTGGCCCTATAAAACCCATCCCCCAAGCTTCCTGTCCCGTTTTCCCCATTCTCCCGAGCTCCGCTCGTACCCAATACCCCCTTCCCGTGCCACTCTCTCCCTCCGCCGCTCACCGTCGTATTCCGACGGTGTGTCGTCGCCACTAGATCCGTCATCGCACTGCACGACCACTGCCGCCGGCTTCGTCGTGTCGAGGCCTTTCCCGGCCACCCCTTTCTCAAGCCCAAAGATCGTTGGGTCATCTTCTCCATCGGTAAGCCGAGCTCCACCGCCATCTCGTCGTCTCCGGCCACGCGTCATCGTCACCCTAGCCACCGCCACGCCAATCCACCGCCACCGCCAGCTTCCACGCGCCGCTCCACACCCCGGCCGCCACCCCACCTCCTCAAACCATCGTCGAAACACCCTCTTCCATCGACAACCGAAGCCGTCACCGCTTCCGCCACCTTTCAGTTGCTCGCCATCGTCGGTTCACGCGGCGTCAGGTTGCGTCGTCACCACCTAATGCCAAGGGCAACCTCGGTCGCCTTCTCTCCTTCACCATCCTCCGCTGGAGCACCGTCCCGCATCCATCCCAAGGAGCCCGCCACCGGTGGCCATAGGACCCGGGCGCCACCGCCGCGCTGCCATCCTCTCGGCTTGGCCGATGGGGGTTGGCTCCCTTCGCCCCAGCCGTCTGATCCGCCTCTGGGCCGTTCGTGTGGCCTCCCATGTGGCCGCCACATTGGTGCTGCATCGACGCCACGTGTGCACCACGTGGTGCACCCACCCGTACCGCGCGTGGACTCGGTCCACTGTGGACCGTCCTCCGTGAGTCATCGACAGGTGTGGCCCCCTTACCGGCGCCACCTCTCCCCTTGGCTGATGTCATAAATTGCTTTTAATTGTGCAATAAATTGTATTTAGTTTCACAAATTTATTTAAATGGCTCAAAACTTCTAAAATTCATATGAACTCCAAATTGAGCCATTCAACTTGCAAAATTCATCTAAAATTCCTCATTTTGTGTGCCAGCGTGTAGATCATGCCGTTTCGGAAGATTGTGTTTGCGAGGAAAAGTTTCCGCAAGAGTTTGATCGAAGAAGCAAGGCAAGTCACACATTCCTCCTTGAGCATGTTGAACCTAATTTATAAAATGTTTTACCGCTTGCAAATAAATTACATGAGAATAGGGATTAGCTATCTACTTGCTTGTGCCATTTTTACTTGTATCAATTCCTTTGTCAAATTTGGGTGATAATTTGACTAGCTTGTGTCACTTGTGCTGACCTTGCTAGAATTGTGATATGCTTAGTCATGCTTAATTACCACTAGCTCACATAATGGGATAATCACACTATTTACTTTAGTATTCTGATGAGCTGTGAGCTCGAGACATCTAGCTATGTTTTATTGGTCATAATTACTCAACTAAAATATGGCTTAATGGTGGGCTGTGGGTGCATGGTTTTGCTTGTTGCACCCATGACAATTAAGGACCGGTTCACGAGAAATCCTTGGAAGACTTACCGTGCTTACCACAAGCAAGAATGGGCAACTGCTGGACTTGTAGTATAGTTTTCTCCTTTCCAACGTTTCTAGGCAAGGGTGGGCATGATACAATTGAGTCGCCTTGGGCTTACAGGTTGATCGGCTGTCGGATTCACTGCAGCGCATGAGGGGTTGCCTACCCCGGTTTAGGGTGGGGGTGAAACCTGTAACATCCTGAATATTTTGACTTTGGATTACGGAATTAAAAATTCAGAATAACCAAAAATCTTTTTCAAAATACATTCATGCATGAACTAACTCAATTCGATCTGTCGTTTTTCGTTTACACGTGGGCTAATAGACGAACGTCTGAGGATACGTCGATATTTGATTTCAAATATTATTTATTCAAGGAGCTATGATTTGCATATGCCAATTATTTTCGAAAAACAAAAACCCTTGAGCATATTTACTTTATAAATAAAGCTATATATCTAAATGTATCACCATTTTGGATAAAACCCATTAAGGGATAGTTTATTAAAACAAATATTGTTCCACTAAAGAAATAGCTTTGATTATTTTCTATGCACCTTTATATAGAGTGATAAGCTTTTGGAAATTATTTGCAAAATAATGTCTATTGGTAAAGTATTTACTAGAAACCTTAATTGCGAAATATAAATTCCTAATAGGCTATTTTCAAGGATATGACCTCCTCAGACAAAGTCTAGTCCTCAGGCATAATTTTAGTTTGCTTGTTTGTTGTTTATTTGTGTGTGTCTAGAATCTGTGCCAAAAGATCTCGATTAAATCCTTTTACCGAAAAGGTTGTCCTCTGTACAAATTCTATCTCAAACCCCCTTCAAATTTCCAAATTTCATATCCCAAAGAAAATATTCGAACATCCTATTTCTTTGGGCCACATTTCCCTCTGTTAGCCCAACCCATTCCGCAAAACAAGTTCATTTCCACTCTCTCTACCGTGGCCTTCCTGCTGGGCTTTTTCTGGAAAAGTCCATGTTGCCTCCCCGAGCC